>CM054057.1:632080009-632431074 GCA_028641055.1 Alopecurus myosuroides | reverse complement strand
TAAAGGCGTACGTGGCGCCTGAAGATCACGGAGGGCGGCGCACCGAAGCGTCGCAGGGTGAAGTATGGGCGTACGTGGCGCCATAAGTCCACGGAGTGCGGCGCACTGACGCGTCGCAGGATAAAGGAGGGGCGTACATGGCGCCAGAAGTCCATGGAGTGCGACGCACAGTCGTGTCGCAGGGAGTGGTTGCCGAAAGAAAAGGAGACGCTCCAGGAGGAAGAAGCGCAATGTCGGGCGCAGAAGACTACGTCGCATCGCCTCCGAAAGGACTGGAGCCGAGACGACTAGGACCGGCGCCAGCACGCCGGCGAAGCATGTTGGACTACTATCCAAAGAAAGTACAACTTCCGATTATTGACAATCCGATGAAGATGAAGCACGAAAAGCAACGTTTGCTTATCGAGGAACCGGCGGAATCAGAAGAAGCGAACACGGAGGAGTGTCCACGTCAAACAAGGCCAGCGTTGCAGACATAAGAGCGACAAGAAGAGGATGAGGTGTATCTTACACGGCTACATCTGTTTAAGGTAATTATTTCAGATGTGGAGGCAACAAAGTACACAGAAAATTGCTTCGAAAGCACAGAAGAAAAGGTAATATTTGAAGGCTTCGACAAAAAGGGTATTTGTCGTCAAAATCTAGATGAATCGACAACAGTAAGGTCGATGTCATGGATGCCTCAAGAAACGACGAAAGCAATGTCGATGATAAAGGCTGAAGCGGTGAAAGCAACACCGAGGGTAACACCTACGCGAAGCAACTGGCGTACTTGGGACCCAGGTCGAAGTGAAAGGCACGTCGTATTTAGGGGGTGAATGTTGGAAATAAACACTCCGACTCCGGCCGGAGTCGGAGTGTTTATTTCCAACAGGAGAGACGATTTTTCTATCTCCGAGACTAGCTTATTCCCTCTACTGAAACCAAATTTTAAAATAGCGGGCTATTGCATACAGCCCCGACGATTTCAGAAGCTATGAAAGACTATAGCCGGGCTATAACCTTATAGCCGTTTTGCTAGAATATTGAAAAAAGTAGTAAAATTTAGACCACATATAATCGTTTATATAGTATTATTTGTAAATGCATAACGTAACAACATAGTCATATAAGATGAACAAATAATCAGGAGTTTAAATAACAACTATTCATGACACAATTCAGCCGTTCTGAAACTAAGTCGCTATGGGTCGTACTCACCCCTCACAACAGCAATTCAATAACCAACGGTGATTGATTTAGGCTCAAAAATTGACGGAGGTGACAAATTTTAGACCAAAATTTTTGGTCCCCTAGACGGGATATAGCCAGGCTAAGAGGCTATATCCGGCCTATTAGCGGCTATTCTCCATATAGCATCTGAAGGCTCTAGCCGTAGCCCCGAGCCTTTCCAAAGGGTATAGCCGGCTATTTAAAACTTTGACTGAAACTGAGTTTGGTCGACCGTTAACCATGGATGACTATGACCCCGATATATCACGGGCCCCGTCCATGTAGAGATGTAGTCTGATGTGTCGCTCTCTTGCTGGACCAGAAGTCTCCAGCACGTAAAGCACTACCGCTAAATAAACCAGCATAGTCTTACCCGGGCGATATGACTGCTTGTCTTTTTTGCCAAGCCTAACATATATACAGGACAAGACGCACTCAGCGGCACAACATGCTCAGAGAACTTAAAGCACCATAGCTTAGCCAACAACTGATGGCATCCGACAGCTACATTTGCTCTGCCGGTTATGGGCAGGAACAACACAACTCTAACCAACTCTGTTAACCGCCGATCATCAAGACGGCCTGCCTAGTTGGCATCAAAGTAGGCGGAAAGAACAATCAATTAAGAACACCATATATGAAGTCCAAGTTAAGGTGTATGTTGAACATAGTGAAGAATGTGCTTGACAACAATCGCGTGAGGAGTTTGAGGTTACTTCACACCTTGTAACCACAATGGGCAGATTAGGCCGGGTAACAGTAAAATATTGGAGACCTAGAGCGATACAAGGTAGAATCCTAAGAATCCAAAACAGATCCATCACAACGAGAGATTATCAGTAGCTATCATAGGTGTGAAAGTGTCTTTGCACTAGAGAATAATATGCTAAGGAGAACCCACACAAGAATAATGTGAAACCTCAAGTCAAAGGAAGTAGCCAGAGTACCTAAATACTTGATAGCAAATGCAAAGTGAAGTCCCTGCACCAAATCATCGGTAGTGTGAACCGAAGAACTTGCGAAAATAATATGCTGGCACATATGAACCTCTTCGTCTAAAACACCATGTAATAAAGCATATTTTTCATTTATAGCAGATGTCGTAATCGATTAACCTGAGGATGAAATACTACACAGTTCGCACCAGTTAGGCGACACTAAACCATCACAAACATACATTGAAGCCAAAAAAACATGTCAACTTTTTTTTCTGAAGCATCCCATTCCCAACTATTGGTACTAGTCCTAATAGTACCACTTATACTAGCGTTTCCCTTCTTCACCGAATCGATCGGATTGCTACGGTTTAAGACAAAGCAGGACTGATGATTAAACTAGCATAGGATGCACTGCTCTACCCAATTTCTCTGGTCCTTTCGTTGAGCAACGTACTCAAAGCTAGTGTAGCGTACATCTTACAGAAAAGCCTTCCGAGTATCCGATGTTACGCTCCAACGTTCTTCAGTTGTTGGGTACGTCTCCCTCCGCTGTACATACATGCTCTCTGCTGTAAACTAAAACTAGTCCACTAAGATAAGAATCAGTTCTTGCTTATTTAGCAGCTCAGTGAAATAACACAGGCGAGACGATTTTACTATCTCCGAGACTAGCTTATTCCCTCTACTGAAACTGAGTTTGGTCGACCGTTAACCATGGATGACCCTGATATATCACGGGCCCCGGTCCATGTAGAGATGTAGTCTGATGTGTCGCTCTCTTGCTGGACCAGAAGTCTCCAGCACGTAAAGCACTACCGCTAAATAAACCAGCATAGTCTTACCCGGGCGATATGATTGCTTGTCTTTTTTGCCAAGCCTAACATATATACAGGACAAGACGCACTCAGCGGCACAACATGCTCAGAGAACTTAAAGCACCATAGCTTAGCCAACAACTGATGGCATCCGACAGCTACATTTGCTCTGCCGGTTAGGCCTGCGTCCGTGATCCATCAAGGTCAAAGGGCTGAGCCGGACAAAATCAGAGAGGCAGAGGTCAGCTGCTTCTTGTCCTGGTATTTTTATCAAACACTGTTCGCACCCGCCATTCCCTGTTGGAGAACAGCGAGCATCTGCTCCTGAGAAGAACTCAGCACTTTCCTGGTAATGATGTTTATTCCGAATTCAGCCGTGAAATAATGATGTTCCAGCCTTGGAATCCACCGGGCAGATAGTTGTACGTGCGTAGAGACGCATGGATTGGTACTTTGGTAGGTAGCAGGAAGGACTGAGCTATCGTGAACAAGCACATATAAAAAAGATGTGGCGAGCACTTTGCTTACGTTACATGTGACGGTTTGATCTGGAATACTTTGTGCAACTAAGATCATATCACGCATACCGTGGCGGGCAACAGAAATTTGGTAGCTACCAAATGGCGATCTGTGAGACCCCGCAGTTCTACGAGTCCAAGGGGGTAGTTTGAGAGTATCTACATCTTTGTATTCATATATTGGGAATTTCGGAATGTCTTCGCGCTTTTGTGCAAAGAGAGTGGAAGTGTTCACCCTCAGAGGATTGTCGTAGGGTTTTATAAACAGATCGCAGACAACTTGACGAAGAGGGATTGATTTTTCACCTTTATTCTGTTTTTATTTCAAAAACTAAGCGTAGTGTTGTTTTGAGCTCTAACACTAGATATTTACTCAACTTTGCATTTTGATTTGGAGTTCAAATTTGAGATTTGAATTCAAATTCATTTTTAATCATTATTCACACTCAAATTCAAAGACAGTATAGAAAATACTCCCTCCATTCCTAAATATAAAATGTTGTAGCTATTGCTCATGTTGTCTAGATACCTTTTTTTTTAGAAATGGAGGTCTGCCCCAAGCCTCTGCATCAAAATGATGCACACAGCCGGATTTTATTAAAAGATAGAACAGAAATCGCACTGTCTTACAAATAGATACATCAAACAACTAGACCTGAATCCACCAAACTAAGCCTACCAATACTGATGAAGGGGATGGACAATCCCAGAGCCGATACTCTAAGAACCCACCAACGCGCCTCATCCAAAACCGAAGGCCTCTCCATGCCGCCCGATAGCGAGCAAGGGGCAAAATCGGTCCAGCACACCGCAGCGTGTATCGATGTACACGCTCGGAGAGTAGCTGCCTCCATCTTCCGCTCGCCCGTCTTCAGGACAGCGATCAAAGTACCCACCATATCAGACCTGCCGTCGATACCACCATGGCACCAGACGACTCTAACTCCCTGCGCGCGTCCAACATCCCGCAAATAACACCGAGACCCCACAACACCATGCTGTCGAGAACCGCCGTCGTGAATGCAGTAGAAGAGACACCGCATCCTCTCTAGGACCCTCCGGCCTCTGCTCCAAAATGATGCCCCCAAGAGGGAGAGCAACACCAGCGGTGTCACCATCATCCAATCTGGGAATCCCAGATTTAGGGTTTCCCCTGAGCGGGTCGAAGCAAGATAGCTAGTCGACGTTGCCGATGCCGCGTAGACCCTCGAAGAACCTGCATCCACCATCTTACTCATCCTCTGGTCCCTTCGACCGGCGCTCTCCTCCAAGAATGATGCCCCCAAGGAGGTAACGACGTAGAAGCGCCGCCATCATCCGATCGACGGATCAAGGGTTTCCCCCGGAGTTGACGTGAAGAGCCGCGGGGCTTCCTCGATGATGCCTTCATGAAGGGAGCGACACTCAAATTGTCGCCATCACCGGCTCCAAGCAATCGGAAGCTAGGTTTTCACCCGGAATCCATCACGCTTCATCAACGTCGAAGGCGCCGGATCAACCACCATTTCGATCAACCAACCACGAGCATCGGTGCTAAGGCATCGACACCATCCCACATAGGAATGCCGTCGGCAACCTTGGCCCCTCACCGCCACCACACCGCCACAGATCGCACCGGAAGGACCGGGCGGACCACCGCCAAAGGGAGCACGCCGGCCCTATCGGAGGCAGCCCACGCGATCGCCCACGTCGCCGATCTCCTCCCCTGGCCACCCGCGGTGCCCCGCATGGGACAAGCACTCGGGTACCGTCGATGTCGACGACCTGCACGTGGCCGCTGCCGCGCACGATCCTGGTACGCCGAGTCGCAGCCCGATGCGCACATGGAGTGGCCATCGATCTCCTTGACCTCCGGCGCGACGTGGAGATGGACCTGCACACGGCCGCTGCCGCGCACGATCCTGGTACTCTGAGTCGCAGCCCGGCGCGCACATGGAGTGGCCGTCGATCTTGCTCTGGCGCGACGTGGAAAGGCGAGATGGCTGGACGTTCGCTGGTGTCACGGCCGCGCCCGGCGGCGCCGTTCTTCTCTTCCACTGCACCCAGATGCCTCTCACGAGATCCCCACGGCAGCAACGGAACCGGCCACCCGAGGCGCCGCGCATGCCCCCCGGTCCCGCGGAGATCACCTCGCCGCCGCCATCACGGGCGCCGCCCGAGGAGATCACGGCGGCTCCTCAGGCGACGACGAGGGGTGGGAGCGGCTGAGGGAGGACGAGGGCTGGACGGCGGCGGCCCCCCCCCGAGCCGCCAGGGGCGGCGGCGCGAGTGGTGTTAGGGTTCGCGAGCGGGTGGGTGAGCGAGCGGCCCACACATCTAACTTTTTCTGTTGTCTAGATACCTACTAATATGAGTGAACATATACACTAAAAGTTGTCTAAATACATGTAGACATGTGTTAATGTAGAAAAGGGATTTAACATTTTACATTTAGGAACGGAGGGAGTACATAAGAAAGATGAATTGGATCAAATAACATTTTATTTCATGGTCATGGGGTACCACGACATATCCATACTTGTTGGGTTTCGTAAGGGAGATGAGCGGTGGTGGACTACTCAGCTAGACAGGACATGGGGCAAGATTAACCCAGATTCGGGGCCCTTCGGGAAGGTAAAACCCCTACTCATGCTTGTATATTTATTATCCGGCGAGTTCGGCTCGATTACAGAGATTGTGGCGTAGAGATCTAATCTGGCGGAAGAGTACCAAATGTGTGTTCTACGGTTTGCTATGACTCCCTCCCATCCTTTAAGTAGGAGGCTGGGTCTCAGCAGTTCGTAAATGAACATGGCTCAATCAGAGTTGGTTTCTAAACTAGCCTTGACTCGCAAGGCATGCCTTCTCCGAGCTGGCATCATATCTTTGCATGTTGATGAGCCTTGATCTGGGTGTCTTGTGGACCTACTCGAAGGCCCCGTAACTAGGCTGCACCTAGTATACCGGTTGTGGGTGCTCGGTTGGCATCCCACGTTAGTAGCCCTTGAGTGTCTGATGAAGTTGAAGTCTCGACCAGGAACTCTAACCCAAAAATCATTCGAGTCCATCTGAAACGCCTGAAAAAATGCATGATCCAGGAAGTTCATCCGGCTAGCCTTTAACTGGTTGTCAGCAATTTTCATCGAAGCCGAGGAAAATGACTTAGCATGCTCGGCTCACTCGAAAGTTCGAGAGCAATTAATCTCACACGGGACAAAACACAACTAGCCTTCTTAAACTCGGGTCCCTAGGCCCGAGTCTGGAAATACCTGGGGTAGCTCGACTAGTGTTGCGGAGGCCTTACCGAGTCGAACTCCAGTTTTCAGTATGTTTTACCCAACACGTATGTTAGAATTTTTCAACATGCTGTAGGCATGGAAAAAAAATGGGTAGTGCATTAACTGTGCGACTCCTAGGCCGGTGGACTTAATCCACGGGTCTTACCTTCATGTTGTGAACGTGGCATCCAGATGTGTTACACAGCTGATGCGACCTGGGAACAGAAATGTGTTGTTCATTCTCACTTGAGCCTTGGGTACATGACATCGAGGAATGTTTCAACTCGTGGGGATTTCCCTTGGCGCTTGACTCGAGGGATAGTCGAGGAAGATGAGCCAAAAACTGTAGAACGTTGATTGAATCGAGGAAAGTTTTTCTATACCTATGTCATCAATGACATCATAGCGCATTGCGTAGCTGCATCGTGTAAGGTGATGGGATGTGACGAGGGTATCCCCACCTATCAGAGGTGACGGAAGTGGTGGTCCGTTTACCAGACTTGACAGTTCAGTGCGTGAGAACCGAGGTGCCCAGCGTAATGGCTCCCTCGATTTTCGCGCGTAGTGGGGAAAGTGGTGGCATGCCGGTTCACTTCTGCGTGCCACGTGTATGCTCAGATACCACTGTGCGATATCCTCGTATCATATTTGTCGACTCTGCCTATAAGTGCATATGGAAACCTCACATGAAGAGGCTCTTCTTTCCTTCTCCGTCCTCGCATCATCTTCTTTCCCGGGCGCTTCTCCACTCCCTACCTTCAAGCATCCCACTACTGCTGCCATGGCGAAAGGGAAGAGCATGGCCTCAGCGTTCGCTACCACGAGATCGGACGCACAGAATAGGAACCCGAGGAACTGGCTGAAGTCCTCCGTCACCGCCAAGGCGTGTCAGACCATGGAGAGGGAGGGTCTCATCCCTCAATAAAATTCCAGAGCTTGGCGGCGCCCTGGGAAGGAGCTGAGGCCGGCGCCATGGGCTGATGAGCGTGTTACCGTTGTCGACCACATCAATCGAGATTCTCCTTTGCCCTTCATCCCTTTGTTCTGGCGATGTTGTACACCTACATAATCTAACCTCATGACCTTTTGCCCAACCGTGTGCAGCACATCGCCTGCTTCATCGTGATGTGCGAGTGCTTCCTGGGCATCGCCCCGTACTGGGTGTTGTGGAAGCGAATCTTCATCGTGAAGCCCCAATCCGTCAGTGAGGATCCTAACGAGGTCAATGGCTTCAACATCCAAGTCAATCCCAAAGTTGACTACGTGGAGATGAAGTTCTCGGAGTCCATTCAGGTTGGAGGAGTTGGTGGTTCTGTGTTAAGGATGAAGCCAGCGCTGACGGGAAGCCACTGTTCGGGCTAGGCGCTCTGGTTATTCCTCGGAAGTCTTGGAAGAATATTCTAACTGCGAAACCAATGACCTGATGGACCAAATCGTTACTCTCTGGGACATGAACTCAGGGAGGGAACTGACGGGCGTCAATCTTGCATCAGCTTTCCTCAAACGCTGCATCCAACCTCTCCAAGCTCGAGTCCACGACATGTGGGCATACTTGGGTGCCTCTGATCCTACTCGAGTCCATAATGGAGAAATCTCGAGGAACGAACTCGAGACCAATGTCCGGGCCATTACGAAGATCATGGAAGCCGACCCTTGTGATGCCACCCCTCCAAATTCTCCTTTTGCAGCCAGTAACCCGCCAACTCAGGTAAACCTTTTGCCTTGTCAATTTTCCTTTATTTTAGTTTGTTTGTCTTGAAATTACCCAGGCGTGCAACTCAACTATGTTTCGCTTTCCAATTTCCAGAACTGGGAGCTTGCTTCAAACAACCCGTCTCCTCTAGGAAGCGAGCAGTCGACGAGGGGCTTGGAGCCAGATGTCGAGTCGGGAAGCGACTTTGATCCTTCCCTGGATACCGAAAACTCACAGGAGGATGATGATATTGAGCCGAGTGATGTAGGTCACTCAGAGTCTTTTCACAAGCGCACCAGTGACGATGATGTGGATGCAGAAGGGACTTCTAAGGACCCTGCTTCCTCGGATAAATGTGAAGCTCAGCTCCTTTTGACTCTAGTAGCCTTCAAACCTCCAAACCACCTAGAGAGTCCTGACATTCCCTTTGTGAAGGAACCTGGTGCCAAGAAACCTCGGCCGAGTGGCCTCTTTCATCTTCGTACAAAGTCAATCAACATCCCTTATGACGAGTAAGCCTATTCTTTAACAGTTGGTCCTTTACATTCCTTCGACTAACCCATAAAATATTTTCCTCAACGAGCCTACAGACAAGGATAAGACTCCGTAAGTTGATGAGGGAGAATTCAAGACTGGCACAGGGAATGAGTCAATCCCGAGTGAAGAGGTAATTCTCCTCCAAAGGAGAAAACTGTAGAATCGGGTAAAATGACTATGGAACCGTCAATTCTTTTGACAGGCGCATGTCAAACTTCAGAAGTTACGCCGGATATCGCAAAAGTAGTCCACGCATCAAATTCAAGGAACCCGCCTACGCACTCCATTGACATTCTGAATCATGTAAAAAATTTCAATATCAATTTTTCTCTTATTTTTATCTGGTCACGACCAACGCTCCCCATGGGAGTAGCCCCGGTGGCTATGTTCGACTATGTGCACTCAGGCATAGGATCAAATATGCACTATCTGATTTACCTTATGTATATTTGGTTTCTAGCCCGTCATCAAAACTCTCATAGATTGGGCCGCTAATTTCTTGGCTCTAAATCTGAGGTCATCCAGCTACGCTCACAACTAAGTGTAGCCGAAGGTATTCTTCATTTGCTTTGTCGTGTATGTGCCTCAATTCTGTATTTTTATCTTCTAACGGTATGAAACTTTGCAGGGACTATTGCTCAGGCTACTTCTGGAGGGATGACCTTCTATCCAGATGCGTCCTTCTATGGGAGCCGCTCTTGTGAAGTCTAGTTGTCTTGTGACGTACTGTATTTTCTGTTTACCATTCGTTGACATAATCATACACCTCTCTCAAAATTTGACACTCCTCCATGGTATGTGATTGTTGGCAGGAATTCAAGAATTCAGTTAGCCATGGTTTGTGTAAGAAAAGTTGGGAGGAGTGTCAACCATTTTATACCTCTGTTTAACAAAATAAAACCTCTAGCACATGAGTGATTCCTGCTTCCCTCTGCGAATGGCCTTTCTTTTACTTTTATGTTGAGTCTCCATCTTCTAACTTTATGCACAATTGAGAGAGCCTGGTTGTCATTCTGAGTTTAATGTGTATTTGTCCCAGAAATATTATTAATTGATTCATGATGTGTTATTGTTTGTTCTCAAATTATTTGTTCCAGTCTTCCTCATGAACTTTGAAGGTGTCCTGGCATTTATGTTTTGCCCCACTCTTAAGCACAAGCGAAATATCACTTTGCCATGTTATATCTATGCTTGAAACAAACGTATAGCTTTCGAGTGTGTTATTATTCATGATTTTTTTATTTGTGTTACATCTCATGATGCAAGGTGATCGCTATGCTTTATTTTTAGAATTATATTTATCATGCTTGTGTTTAAGTTCTATGATCTCATCTATGCTTATGCTTTTACAATTTAGATGATCAAGTTTATGTTGGTAGCATGTCACTTTAGAAATTATGTGTTTTTATCGTTTACCTACTCGAGGACGAGTAGGAACTAAGCTTGGGGATGTTGATATGCCATAAACGTATCTATAATTTCTGATGTTCCATGTTATTTTCATGCCATATGCTACATGTTTTCTTACACTTTATGTCATTTTTATCGATTTTCGGACTAACCTATTGACAAGATGCCACAGAGCCAGTTCTCTGTTTTCTGTTGTTTTTAGTTTAGAAAAGTTGTTCTGGAAATATTCTCGGAATTGAAAAATTCGAATCCTGGAGGTCTTAGAATTCCCGAAGGTTCCACGGAGTCTCGAACCATAGGGCGGCGCATGATGTCTACGCATGCTTCTATTCTTGTAGACAGTGTTGGACCTCCAAGTGCAGAGGTTTGTAGAACAGAAGCAAGTTTCCCTTAAGTGGATCACCCAAGATTTATTGAACTCAGGGAGGTAGAGGTCAAAGATACCCCTCTCAAGCGACCCTGCAATTACGATACAAGAAGTCTCTTCTGTCCCCAACACACCTAATACAATTGTCAGTTGTATAGGTGCACTAGTTCGGCGAAGAGAGATTAAAATACAAGTAATATGGATGATTATAAGTGATAATAGCAATCTAAATTAAAAATGGTAGCAAGAAAACATGTAGCAGAACTGATTGAAAATGGTATTTCAATGCTTAGAAACAAGGCCTAGGGATTCTACTTTGGCTAGTGGACACTCTCAACAATGATAACATAACTGAATACATAAATATCATCTCTTCACTATGCTACTCTGAACCACTCTCCGGTCGGATAACAAACACAAATTCATTGCGTAGGGCTGTAACAACACTCCTCAAAGTCGATTCCCATGTCTAGTTAACCCCACACTGTCAACTTGAGTGCCCTAAAAGGTACTAGACAAAAACCATAATTTCATAGGTTCATCCGTCATCCAACACAAGATATAAATATCATGCTAAACCACACGGTGCACACACTGTCACCATTACACCGTGATCAAAGTGTCTACGGAGATCTCATAACAAAACCATTTGAGTAGCATAACAGATGAAGAGTAACATCTACTTATTCAACTAGATTACAAGCTCATGATCACATAAAGATCACACCATCGGAGAGAAAGATGAAACACATAGCTACCGGTAGAGCCCTCCGTTCCGGGGGAGAGCTACTCCCTCCTCATAGGAGACAACAACGGCGATGAAGATGGCGGTGGAGTCTATGGAGATGGCTCTAGGGGAACTTCCCCGTCCCGGCAGGGTGCTGGAACAGAGATTTTTGTCCCCCAAAACTTGTCGGCGACGGCGGCGGAGCTACGAAACTTTTCGTGGAAAAAGGATGATCTCTCTAGGTTTTATGCATCGGCAGCATATATAAGCGAAAGTGCGATGGCCGTGGGCGCCCGAGGGGCCCACACCACCCCCAGGCACGGCCAGGGGTCCACCCGCGCCCAGGCATTGAGTGGGGGCTCCGGGGCTTAATTCCTACTCGTCCTCAAGTAGGTAAACGATAAAAACACATAATTTCTGAGGTGACATGCTACCAACATAAACTTGATAATCTAAATTGTAAAATCATAAGCATAGCTGAGATCATAGAACTTTAACACAAGCATGATAGATATAATTCTAACAATAAAACATAACAACCATTTTGCATCATGAAATGTAACAAAAACAAAAGATCATGAATAATGATGCACTCGAAAGCTATACGTTTGTTTCAAGCATAAAGATAACATAGCAAAGTGATATTTCGCTTGTCCTTAAGAGTGGGGCAAAACATAAATGCCAGGACACCTTTAAAGTTCATGAGGAAGGCTAGAACAAATAATTTGAGAACAAACAATAACACATCATGAATCAATTAATAATGTTTCTGGGACAAATGCACATTAAACTCAGAATGGCAACCATGCTCTCTTAACTATGCATAGAGTTAGAAGATGGAGACTCGACATATAAGTAAAAGAAAGGCCTTTCGTAGAGGGAAGCAGGGATCACTCATGTGGTAGAGATTTTTATTTTGTTAAACTGAGGTATTGAAAACATTTTCTAGAGAGGTGTATGCTTATGTCAACGAATGGTAAAGAGAAAATACAGTACGTCACAAGACAACTAGATTTCACAAGAGCGGCTCCCATAGAAGGACTCATCTGGGAAGAAGGTCATCCATCTTTGTATTTTGTTTATATAATTATGTTTTGACTGATAAATCAGGGAAAAAATAGTGAAGAGAATTGGTTGTATTACTTTGGGGCTGGGCACCCCACTGCCAGCTCTTCTATCAATTGGATAAGTGGATGAAGCCACTAGTCCAGGGTGTGAAAGTCCAATCAACAAGTGAGATAAAGATTCCCTATTTACGTCCTCATGAACTAAAACAGGAGCACAAAACAAGAGTAATTTTGAAGGTTTTAAAGGTAACACATGAGCAATTTACTTCGGAGTGGCGGTTAAATACCACATGTAGGTAGGTATGGTGGATGCATTTGGCAAAATTTGGTTTTTGGGAGTTGGATGCACGAGTAGAGATCATACTCAGTACATGTGGAGGCTAGCAAAGACTGGGAGCGACAAATCAAGAGAGCAATAATGGCCATAATCATGCATAGCAACAAAAACATCATTAATCAAAGCATAAGTGGTACTACAAGTTCAAAAACTAAATGATCATAGAGGCTATAAGTGAATGGTTTGTAGTAATAAACATGGTGTTTGCATGTGCCAAGTCAACCAAATAAAGCATTCAAAGGAGAACACCACAAATTTATGCTTCAATATGTCAAGAACAACTCATGATTCTTTCTAAGGCATATTAAACACTCTCAGCTATTTGACAAAAATCATGCTACAAAAATAACCACTAGGATTGAGAATTAAAATAACATCTAGCATGACATGAAAAAGTCTAGCCACAGTCTATACAAGCTTCTATTTGCACCGTTATAAGCACGAAAACTGTACTACCGCTTTCCAACACCAAGCATTTCATAATAAACAAAAACTCTCCAAGAGATGCATCAATGAAAAAAGAGAGTACTAACACAACTCTACTAAAACTAACAACTCTGAATAGGAGATGCACTAAAAACATGAGCTAAAAAGGAATTTTGGAGCAGCTAGAAGAAAAACTAAGAATACGAGCATAACGAGTATTCAAATGAAAAAGCGGAGCGTGTCTCTCTCCCACACAAAGAATGCTAGGTTCCAACTAAATTATTGCAGCAAGGAAAATAAAAGAAAACAAAGTAAAACAAAAGAAAAACAAACAGACGCTCCAAGTAAACCTCATATGATGTGACCGAATAAAAATATAGTTTCACTAGAAGTGACCTGATAAATTGTTGATGAAGAAGGGGTTGCCTTGGGCATCCCCAAGATTAGACGCTTGATTCTTCTTAGAATTTGCTGGGATCAACCACGGGGCATCCCCAAGTTTTGACCTTGCACTCTTATTGATCACATTATATCACCCTCTTCTCTTGACCCTTGAAAACTTTATTCACACCACACTCAATATAATTAACATTAGAGGGTTAGTGAAACAATACAATATTCATGTGTTCTGCATGGAAAAAAATTCTATTGATACTTCTAAACATTAGCTACATCCACTTTTGTTTCGTGAAGCAAAGAAATCCACTTAACATCGTAAAAGAGCAAATGCAAGAAAAATGGCAGAATCTGCCAAAACCAGAACAGTCTGTAAAGACGAATTTTTTCAGGGCACTTACGTCGCTCAGATCGAAAAACATAAAGAACAAAAAAGTTTCGGAATTAGCTGAGGAATAAGCACAAAACATTTCAGGTGATTATGATCTTTCTAGATTTACACGATGTTTTACGGTGGACAGCAGAAATCTGTTTCCTGCGCAGAAATCCAAAACCAACTCCAACTTTCGCAAGAAACTTTACTTGGCACAACTAATACATGAAAATAAAGATACAAAGGAGTTGCTACATAAGTATACAACACCTTGACTCAAAGGAAACAGAGAAAAACAAAGAAAAATAAAACATGGGTTATCTCCCAAGAAGTGCTTTTCTTTAAAGCCTTTTAGCTAGGCATGATAATTTGAGAAGATGCTCACATGAGAAATATGAATTGAAGCAAAAGAGAGCATCAAGAAGCAAATGTAAAACAAATTTAAGTCTAACCCACTTCCTTTGAAAAATAATCTTGTAAAGAAACAAGTCATGAAAGCACAAAGTGGCTAGCATAGAAAGACAAAATAAGTGCAAATTCAAAACTTTGAACATAAAGAGGGGAAACTTAATATTATTGAGATACATAAAACCATGTTTCCCTCTCTCATAATAACTTTCAGTAGCATCATGAATAAAATTAAAAATATAACTATCACAAGAAACATTCTTATCATGAGCCACATGCATAAAAGAATTATTACTCTCTACATAAGCAAAGTCCTTCTCATTAATAGTAGTGGGAGCAAATTCAACAAAATACCTATCATTATCATTCTCATCACCATAATCATCAAATATAGAAGGCATATAGTAATCATAATTAATTTTCTCCTCAATAGTAGGTGGAACTAGAATACCATAATCATTATAATTATCATATATTGGAGGCAAAGTATCATACAAGTAAATTTGTTCCTCAGTGCTTGGGGGACTAAAAACATCATTTTCATAAAAACTAGCTTCCCCAAGCTTAGAATTTCCCATAGTATTAGCAATAATGGTGTTCAAAAAATTCATACTAATAACATTGCTACTAGCATGCAAATAAAGCTCCATAGGTTGTTTAATTTTCCCTTCAAACACTTCATGTCCTAACTCAAGATAAATATTATAAAGCTCTCTCGTATTTTTGTTGTTTTCCATTAAGACTAACTAGTGAAAATAAAAACAAGAAACAAACAGATATAATTGCATAATCTAAAGGAAATAACTTCGAGCACTCATAGAGGATGTGAATACCCTTTACCTTACCTCCCCGGCAACGGCGCCAAAAAAGAGTTTGATGTCTACGCATGCTTCTATTCTTGTAGACAGGGTTGGGCCTTTAAGTGCAGAGGTTTGTAGAATAGCAGCAAGTTTCCCTTAAGTGGATCACCCAAGGTTTATCGAACTCAGGGAGGTAGAGGTCAAAGATATCCCTCTCAAGCAACCCTGCAATTACGATATAAGAAGTATCTTGTGTCCCCAACACAGCTAATACAATTTTCAGTTGTATAGGTGCACTAGTTCGGCAAAGAGAGAGTAAAAGACAAGTAATATGGATGATTATAAGTGATAATAGCAATCTGAAAAAATGGCAACAAGCAAACATGTAGCAGAACTGATTGAAAACGATGTTTCAATGCTTAGATACAAGGCCTAGGGATCCTACTTTCACTCGTGGACACTCTCAACAATGATAAGATAATTGAATACATAAATAGAATCTCTTCACTATGCTATTCCGAACCACTCTCCGGTCGGATAACAAACACCAATTCATTGCATAGGGCTGTAACAACACTCCTCAAAATCGCATTCGCATGTCTAGTTAACCCCACACTGTCAACTTGTGCGCCCTGAAAGGTACTAGACAAACACCACAATTTCATAGGGTCATCCAACACAAGATATAAATATCATGCTAACCTAGACGGTACACACACTGTCACCATTACACCGTGATCAAATTGTCTACGGAGATCTCATAACAAAACCATTTGAGTAGCATAACAGATGAACAGTAACATCTACTTATTCAACTAGATTACAATCTCATGATCACATAAAGATCACACCATGGGAGAGAGATATGAAACACATAGCTACCGGTAGAGCCCTTAGCCCCGGGGATATCTACTCCCTCCTTATCATAGAAGACATCAACGACGATGAAGATGGCGGTGGAGTCGATGGAGATGGCTCCGGGGGCACTTCCCCGTCCCGGCAGGGTGCTGGAACAGAGATTTCTATCCCCCGAAACTTGTTGGAGGCGGCGGCGGAGCTACATAACTTTTCGTGGAAAAAGGATGATCTCTCTAGGGTTTATGCATCAGGGGGCATATATAGGCGAAAGGGCGATGACAGTGGGCGCTCGAGGGGCCCACACCACCCCAGGCGTGACCAGGGGTCCACTCGCGCCCAACCATCTTGTGGGGGATCCGGGGGCCCCCTCCGGGTCTTCTTTGGACTTTCTTGACCCTCCAGGAATTCTAAGACTTCTAGCTTTTGAATCGTCCAATTCCGAGAATATTTCCAGAACAACTTTTCTGAAACTAAAAACAACAGAAAACAGGAACCGGCTCTGTGGCATCTTGTTAATAGTTTAGTCCCATAAAATCGATAAAAGGGCATAGAGTGTATGGAAAACATGTACCATATGTCATGAGAACAACATGGAACATAAAAAATTAAGGATACATTTATGACGGATCAGCGCCCCCCTGGCCATGCCTGGGGGTGGTGTGGGCCCCTCGGGCATCCACCACCATCGCCCTTTCGCCTATTTATTCCCCCCGATACATCTACCCTATAAATATACTAGTTCGTCCCGAGAAACACCCGAGGCCGCCGTCATCGTCAACCCGAGATCGGGAGTGTTCTGGAGCTCTCCCCAGCACCCTGCCGAGAGGGGAATTCATCACCGGAGGGGTCTACACCACCATGCCAGCCTCCGGAGTGATGTGTGGGTAGTTCAGCCTTGGACTACGGGTCCATAGAAATAGCTAGATGGTTGGACTCTCCATTATGCCTCATGTTTAGATCTTGTGAGCTGCCTCACATGATCGAGATCATCTATTTGTAACGCTACATGTTGTGTTTGCTGAGATCAGATGATTATTGAATGCTATGTTTGATGATTATCAATCTATCATGTTATCGTCATGTGTATGTTATTTATGATCTTGCATGCTCTTCGTTGTTAGTATATGCTTTGGCCAAGTAGATGCTAGTGACTCCAAGAGGGATTATTTATGCTCGATAGTGGGTTCATGCCTCCTTTGCATCTGTGCTCGAGTGACAGAAACGTGACGGATGGAGGATGTGTTGTTGTCATTAGGGACAAAACAACGATGTTTACTTTGTTTACATTGTTTACAATACACACTTTTCTTATTCTGATTATCCGTTGCTTGCAACTTAATACCCAACATTTGTTCGGATGATATTCGAAGGGTAGAATATTAGTCATAGATGCAGTTGGATGACGATCTACGTATCTTGTTGTAATGTCCGCATTAATCTCATAGTAATCTTTATGTCATGCATGTTCTTTATCTGTAAATTCGCCAACTGTAATTTATTCACCACGCATGTTAGCTATATTTTATGGAGAGACGCCTCTAGTGAACTACGGACATCGGTCCATTTTCTCATACTGACAATACACACTGCTTCCATTGTTTTCACACTGCTTCCACTCTTTTCACACTGCTGCTACTGTTTTCATATTGTTCTCATACTGTTTTCCACACCATACATTTAGCCTATTTGTTATCAGCAAAACGGTGAGATTGACAACCTCGCTGCTTCATTGGGGCAAAGTGAATTGTTTGTGTTGTATACGTTCCACGTTGCTGCTGAACCGGTAGTGAGCCCTGCCATCTCAGCTGCATCAACCTTCTGAAGTTACTCCTTCCTCCTACTGGTCGATTCAACCTTGGTTTCTTTACTGAGGGAAACTTGCTTCTATGTTCATCAAACCTTCCTCTTGGGGTCTCACAATGAGTGTAGGTCCTGCACCATCAGGTTACAAGGCACCTAGCATATCTCAAGATCCGCTAGGATTTGGTGGTTGGATTTCTGATATGTTGCAAACGTATCTATAATTTTTTATGCTCCATTCTTGTTTTTTTACATATTTCCCCTTTGTTTTCCTTTTTTCTATCATTTATTGGACTAACCTATTAACAAGATGCCTCAGTGACAGTTCATGTTTATTTGTCGGTGCATTGCAGAAATAGGTCAAAAATCAAAGTGCTCGGATTGAGATGAAATTTTTTGTGGATTTTTTACTCCTCGAAAAACTCCAGGAGCCAGAAGGTCAGCCCAAGATGGGGCCCACGACCCCCACGAGGGTGGTTGCCCCGGACACGCCCTAGGCCGCGCCTAGGAGGCTCCTGGGAGCCTCGGCCACTGCCTCACGTCCCCCCTTTGCTCATAAATTCACCCGTGACCTAAAAATAAAGGAACATTCGTCAATTTTTCCAGAAACGCATCTGAGCTCCGCCACCATCAAAACTCTGCTTCGGGGGACAGAAGTTCCTGTTTTGGCACCCTGGCGGGACGGGGAAGTGCCCGCGGTGCCATCTCCATTGACGTTGTTGCCTCCCATGATGATGCGGCAGTAGTCCCTCCTCGGGGCTGAGGGCTCGTGCTAGTAGCTATGTGGTTACCTCTCTCTCCCATGATGTGATTGTGTGCTATGTTACCATTGTTGAACCTATGATGTTTCCCCTTCATTATGTAATGGATCCGATGTACTCAATTGGTTTTATCTAGTATAATTCTTCGGAGCTACCATTGTTCCACGGTGGCATGGTAATAGTGCGGGTGTCGTGTGTAACTCCGTGGACTTTCAATTAGGGCGATACTTATTATGAACGTGTTCTTACTTTTGTTGGATTGAATTGGAATCATGAGGTTTCTTGGTGCTTGTGTTTAGTACAATCTCTATAGTGCCAAGGTGTCAGTGCGAGTCTTGTAGATTGATTACAAAGATACTATTCAAGAGATAGGTTGTGGTGATTATTAGTACTATCTTTGGATTACCAAAGTGACAGGGTTTGGGTGTTCTTTGACGGGAATGTGAACTTTGAGGTGTGCTTGTGTAGCCCTACGTGATTCTCATCCTATTTGATTCACGAGGAACAGTTTTCGTGCTATGTCTTTCATGCATGTTGTTAGAGGAAGTATTATATGTTAATGTTGTTTAGAGTGACCACTAGTGAAAGTGTGATCCCTAGGCCTTGTTTTCCACAATTGCTATATCATTTTCTTTCAGTTTTATACTTGTTTGCTTATTGCCATTTTTATTACAGATTTACAAAACCTTGTTTTCTCATCCATATTACCTATATTTTATCATCTCTTCTGAAGCATCCCAACTTTTTATAAAGATGGAATACCTGTGTTATTGTGCTAGTCCCTGGATCGATTGCTAGCACCACAGTACAAAATGAAATACCATGCAAATGCATCAAATTCTATTACATCGCATGATCCAGTCTTTACAAAATAGGATTACAACTTGCATAGTCTTAGAAGACTAGCAGAAAAGAAAGAAATACAGCGGAAAACAAGGTACAACATTGAGCCCATCTTCTTCATGTGCCACAGGCAAAACATGTTGGCGATAGTCTCGAGATCCTAAACGAAATCCTCACTCGTCTTCAGAAACATCTGCAATATGGAATATGCAGCCACAAGGGAGTCAATACAATTTAATGTATTGGCAAGTAACACTATGGTGGATATAAATGGCAAGACTAATACTACATGCTTATTTGGCTGAGTGGAGTTTTGGCTAAGTTTGCATAAAGCCAGTTTTCTCCTATCACTTTTGTAAAACCAACTTTTCTTTTCAAAAGGGTGGCAACATTGGATTAAGATCCAGGCACCACAATACTGTTCACTTGGTCAAAATTTTACTTATTGAAATTGATGATGAGATTCTTCCGTCATTCCTTGTCCAGCTGCTCATAGTTGTCCATAACCGGGGACACGGCTAAGATCTTAGTTTGTTGACTCTGCAGAGTTTGTGCACTTTCACCTTCAGACTCAAATCAGCCCAAACATCCTATACACCCTGAGTGCATTAAGGAAAGGAGAAGATTGAGACGAGATCTTTCAGAAGAAATTCCACCACCGTTTGGCTTACCCGTTCCACCTAATTATGCTACATCTGCTTGTAAGCCTAGTGAGTTCATTCAACTTAGTTGATCAAGACAGAGCCCATATGACTAAAGGCTGCACGGGAAGCTACTAAACTTAGAAGGACATAGTAATCTCTTTGTTCCTGGGTGGCCATCCGCAAGTGACAACCTCAAGTGGAATAACCCTTAGATAAGGGCCCTGAGGAAACATCAACATAACCCAGTCTTACCACTTCCACCCAGGTGGTTCATTCATTAGTTATACTTAGGATTTTTCCTCAACATCTAGTAAAACAATTTGTAACATTGCATAGCACCTAGTAAATTCTAAGGCTATCAAAATAACAGGGTAAAAGGGATGGCTACACACTACTAGGATAATAGCATAGCATAGTATAACTTAGTAAAATTCCTATCATGCATACTACTCAAAATCAACTAATGCATATAGAAAATAATGGGTAGTTTATGATGTGTTACTTGCCTTGTTGAAGTTGGTGAAGAAATCACACTCTCTTCACCAAAGATCGTTTCTCTCCGTACAATCTATTCATTGAAAACACAAAACCAAATAAACAAGCATCCTAACAAACAAACATACCAGTGTAGAGATCATACAAAGCAATAACATATCCAAAGGAGTTTAACCTAGTTGGTTAGGACAAGGTCTAGGTTGAGTTGAAAGATTCATTCTCTAGTGGTCTCATTCTTGTTAAGGAAATTCCAATGGGTTACTTGGGAAGGACTAGGTTGAGCTTGATGTGATCTAACTTTATTATAACCATACTTGTCGAGGAAGTTCCAAGAGTTCACTAAAAATAAACATATTACTTATTCAAAAAAGTAATACATGCAAATACTTGGTCATATTCACCTTCAAAAATATTAAAGTGACTATGTTAGTATTTTCCATTGTGGTCAGGGTAGGTCTACTAACTTCATCATCAAAGGGAAAATATTACTAAGTCTTGGTTTTTCCATTTGGGTCAATGGTTGGACAAAAATAACTTGTTACTCTTCAACTTGTATGGATTGCTTCTAGACCTCATGTGATTGCCTTCTTGAAGATAATCTTCATGCTTCTATTGTAGTCTTGTTCCTTGGATGGATTCTTCTCTTGGTCTTGATAAATTCTTCAGGGCTTTCCTTCACTAATTGGTTTGGGTATGGGATGGGCACAATACCACTAAGTCAATTTGGAAAGAAAAATAAGAAGAAAGATAGAAAGAGAGAGGAGATGCTTTCTACTGAATTTCTTCACACTTGTACTTCTTGAGTTGCTTCTAGTTGTTGTGAAGCAACAATTCCCTTACTTCAAATTCTTCAATGATCTTCTTTGTAGCTCTTCATGTTGCCACTAAGTTGAAAGGAGAAGAATAGAAAAGGGAAGGAAAAAGACTTAGAGAGAAAGGGTGTTAGTCCTAGAAGTTTCTCTGGTTTTCTTCTAGTGCTTCCACTTCTTGGAGATGCTTATGAAGTTTGTTTTATTTTCCAAGTCCTTCAATGGTCTTCTATCTTCATGTTGCAAAATCTCTAGATGGTTAAGTCCTCCATTGCACTTCATGGTTCTCACAAATCCCAATTTGATGAAATCTTGAAGCATGAAAGGGGAGTGGAGAAGTAGAGCAAACTAAATTTCACTATTTGGTACTATATGTGATTGACACATTCTAAGGACTTGGCTTGGCTCCACTTAGACATAACATCAAGGAAAAACAGTTGAAAACAATTCTAAGACATGGTAAAGAATGGATGAATCACTAGGTTGGGTTTTTGGTCAAAAACACATGGCCATGGTCCAAGGATGTCCAAAATGGTTGGGCAAGGTTGTTTCTGGTTCAAGGTTGTCAAATGGAACAATTTTGCAAAAGGAACTATATTGAAATTATTTATAGAAATTAATCTATGTCAAAAATACTCAAATAGACAACTAAATTCTAAATTCAATTTTATTTTGTTCAATTATTATTTTGGGACAGAGGATATGAAAGTACACATCGTAAGGTTTCCAAATATATTTTATTTTCAATTTTTGGATTTGTAGAATTTGAATTATGCCAAATTTCACCAAACAAGCATATTTGAATTTGAACAAATTTAAGTTTGTCAAATTTGAATTTGGACAGTGCCAAAAGTTTCTACATATTGTGCTGATTTCAAAAAGTCCAAGTTTGCTAAATTTGGCTAAGTGGTTAAAAAGATATGATGTTTCTAAGTTTTAGGGACTATTCTGCAAAACTGCCATTTAAATTATTTTCCGGAAAAATACTGGCAATCCGAGGGGTATCGAATGGTGGCTCCTGATTGGTCAAAATCTATTCGCGTGGATCGTGGCTCAAAACCGTCAGATCTAAGTGAAGATCAACGCTCTGGATCCACCGTACCTCTTCGTTAAAACAATCTAATCTGGGCCTCTAGATCTAGATCTAACGGCCAGAAACAAAAGGGAGGGGAGAGAGAGCTCACTGGGCGGCGGGATCTCGCCGGAAATGTCGTGCGGCGGCCGGAGTTTGAAGATCCTGGACAGCGATGGCGCTACGGAGGTCCTCGGGCTCGGGGGAGACCACCGCGATGCTCAGAAGAGCACGGTGAGAAGGATGGTGATGACGGGGATGTCTCGGGTGGCTTCTGGTGACGACGCGGTGCGGGAGATGGCGGCGTTGCTCCGGTCTTCCTCGGGTGCACACGGCGGCGGTGTTCTACTGCGACAAAAGCAACAAAAATCCATTACGGGGTGCGAACGGTCACGGGGATCCCACAGGATCAAACGAGAATGGCGGAGACTCACGAGGTTTGCCGGAATTCCAAATCGCGGCCGCGGACAACCTCAACTCCGGTGAGCAAATACTACGGCCTCGGGGTATGATTATGAGAGGGAGGAGAGGGGAAACGGAGAGGAGGCAGAGGGCTTTAAGATGTGGTGATCAGGGAGAGTTATTGGGGCCCTAATGAAGAGGAATCAAGGCACGCAATTTTCGGCCGAAACTGCCATGGCAGTTTCCAAACGAGGAAGAAGATGATGACGTCATCATGACGTCATCACAATTTTCCTTTTAATTTCTGTTTATTTAAATCTTTAATAACTTCTGTTTTAAGTATCCAAATGACATGAAACAAAATTCTAAATTCTTGAAATTTCAAATACTTTTTAACAGTACCATTTTTGGAAACAAGACATCATATTTTATTTTTGAATTTTGGAAATTTGAATAATTCCTTAATAGTCACATAATGTGATTTTTAATTTAAAAATTTATGAAACATTGTTATTGGTCAATTTAAATTTTAGTGACATTATAAATGTTAAAAACATAATTTTGAAAGTTATTTCATCTTGTTTTTCACAATTTTATATTTTGAAATATAAATAAAACACTAATAATACTTTAAGGCCATTTTAAAATTTAGAAAATAATAAATTGATGTTATTATCTAAATAAAATTTCAAAGACATTTTACATGTCATATATTATTTTTGGAGAGTCATTTTTAAACCATTCTCATATTTTATAATTTTAGGATATGAAGGATTTACTAATAGTAACTTAATGTTATTTAATTAGTTCATATCAAATAGTTAATATTGTTGATCAATAAAATTTAGAATAAAACTACAAGTCATGATATTGTTTTCCAAAACCCTCTTTTATGTTATTATCAAGCAATGCATTTTATTTTCACACCTTTATGTTTAAAACTTGGAATAACAACTAAAGGTTATTATTAATAAATTTTATTCTCCTCAAATACTTTTAAGGCCTAGAACTTTATTAAGGGTTATAAATAATTGAGTAATGTTGCCATAAACTATTTTCAAAGTAATATTACTTGTTTTCATAAACAATTTATTTCTATAGCACTATATTATTTTGTTGATTGACATAACACTTGGAAAACAAGGATCCAACTTATATCTATTTTGGGGTTTTCAATAATAGTGAAACCCTTTTTAGAGATAAGAAGAAAAATATTAGAGATAACAATTCTCTAGTTTTTATATATATCAAAAATATTTTCAAGATCATAATTGGGTTGAAAACATGTTTGGTGTAAGGGCTTGCTTAAGAAGAATTATTTTATTTATGTAGAAATATTTATTAAATGACTTTAGGGTTTATGGAATAGAGGTATATTGGATTTTCATTTCCAAAACATTAGAACATGCATTGTTTTCTTTTGTTTCTTGCATCTCATTTGGTTTTTGGTAACTTACTAAACATGAAAACAAAAAGTTTCAAATTTTGTGATTTTTGAGTTTTCCAAAAATCAGGGATGTTACAGACTACCACCCTTAAAAGAAATCTCGTCCCGAGATTTGGGAAGGTTAGAAAGAAAGATTTGGGTAACTTGATTCCAAACCAACTGGATGGGCTACCACCCTTAAAAGAAACTTTTGTGGGTAGTCTATTTTCATTAGATTAGAGTGTAGATTTATTTGAGATTGGCTTGAGTAGAACTTTCCTTTGTGGTAGAGGTGTAGACCAACATAGGTATGTTGAACTACCTTTGACACTGAGGGGTCACTCTTTGGGTCAATCAAAAGTCCTTTGGTCACTCTCAACTTGGTCTTTTGATGTCCTTGGCAATCTTCCATCTTGTTGGTTGTCATCATTGAAGGTAAACACCATGCTATTTCTAAAGAAACTCTCATGGTAGGCAAATTCTTCCATTGCTTGATAGCTCCAAGGTTGGCTTGATCCTTATTAGGCAGTTGGCATTTTATCATGGATGTGATTGTTCCTTCACACAGAAGAAGGAAATTTGATACTAGCATTCCTCAAATGGGATGGCTTGTGTATCAATAGGGTAAAGGTTGTATGATTCCAAATGGTTCTCACTATGGTTGGTGAATGAGTATGGTGTTGGGTTTGGTCTAGTAGGAATGAGTAGAGAGAAAGATGGCTAAGGAAGGTTCTTATCCAAAATAGCAGATCAAGGAAACTCACCTTACAAACAACACATAACAAACATATAGCAACACATCCATCACACCAACCAACATAGTTTTCGGAAAACATCTAGTATTGTCATACCACACTCATTAGTATGATCAATACTCTAATCGTGTTTTTGGGTCTCACAACTTTATTACATCTCATGGTGGTCTACTATTTAAGGCAGGGTAAAAACTTTCTTGCTTTATTTCTCTTGAGAGGTCTTCAATACTCAGTCTTCACGATGATCTCCGCGTTCTTGTACATTGTAATCTCTTTTTCAAGAGTGTTAATCTCTTCTTCAGCTTCCTTGAGAATCTTCTTAGTGTTGTGAAGTCTCCACTTGAGTCTCTCAGTAAGTTCTTCAATAGCCCTCCATGCAGCACTTCTTGCTGAATCAAAGAATGTCAAATGCACCTCCTTGTTGGTAAGCATGCAATCTCCTCCTATCTTGTGGTCGTACTCCTTGTTCATGTACAGATGAATCTGCACCCACCAATATTCGAAACCATCCTCCTCATCTATGTAGGGAAAACCCCAATAGACTGCTGGTCCTTCAAATCCCATGATTAACATGAGATCCTTCAGTGCTCAGTGTCACACTCCAGGGTCATGGTCATCATTGGTCCTTTCTTGAGTGATTGGATGATGCTGGCCATCTACAGCTAAGAGTAGTCATTAGAAATGTATCATGGGAAGGAGTACGAGGAGAAATGAAGATATAAAAGATTCCTTTGTGGAGTAGTTAATAGATAGTATGTTTTTATTCCTATGGCTTTTCCTATTCTAATCCGAACTTAGGGTCTCGAATCCTACAGGAAACACAATGCTCTGATACCATTTTGTAGCATCCCAACTTTTTATAAAGATGGAATACCTGTGTTATTGTGCTAGTCCCTGGATCGATTGCTAGCACCACAGTACAAAATGAAATACCATGCAAATGCATCAAATTCTATTACATCGCATGATCCAGTCTTTACAAAATAGGATTACAACTTGCATAGTCTTAGAAGACTAGCAGAAAAGAAAGAAATACAGCGGAAAACAAGGTACAACATTGAGCCCATCTTCTTCATGTGCCACAGGCAAAACATGTTGGCGATAGTCTCGAGATCCTAAACGAAATCCTCACTCGTCTTCAGAAACATCTGCAATATGGAATATGCAGCCACAAGGGAGTCAATACAATTTAATGTATTGGCAAGTAACACTATGGTGGATATAAATGGCAAGACTAGTACTACATGCTTATTTGGCTGAGTGGAGTTTTGGCTAAGTTTGCATAAAGCCAGTTTTCTCCTATCACTTTTGTAAAACCAACTTTTCTTTTCAAAAGGGTGGCAACATTGGATTAAGATCCAGGCACCACAATACTGTTCACTTGGTCAAAATTTTACTTATTGAAATTGATGATGAGATTCTTCCGTCATTCCTTGTCCAGCTGCTCATAGTTGTCCATAACCGGGGACACGGCTAAGATCTTAGTTTGTTGACTCTGCAGAGTTTGTGCACTTTCACCTTCAGACTCAAATCAGCCCAAACATCCTATACACCCTGAGTGCATTAAGGAAAGGAGAAGATTGAGACGAGATCTTTCAGAAGAAATTCCACCACCGTTTGGCTTACCCGTTCCACCTATAATTATGCTACATCTGCTTGTAAGCCTAGTGAGTTCATTCAACTTAGTTGATCAAGACAGAGCCCATATGACTAAAGGCTGCACGGAAGCTACTAAACTTAGAAGGACATAGTAATCTCTTTGTTCCTGGGTGGCCATCCGCAAGTGACAACCTCAAGTGGAATAACCCTTAGATAAGGGCCCTGAGGAAACACTCAACATAACCCAGTCTTACCACTTCCACCCAGGTGGTTCATTCATTAGTTATACTTAGGATTTTTCCTCAACATCTAGTAAAACAATTTGTAACATTGCATAGCACCTAGTAAATTCTAAGGCTATCAAAATAACAGGGTAAAAGGGATGGCTACACACTACTAGGATAATAGCATAGCATAGTATAACTTAGTAAATTTCCTATCATGCATACTACTCAAAATCAACTAATGCATATAGAAAATAATGGGTAGTTTATGATGTGTTACTTGCCTTGTTGAAGTTGGTGAAGAAATCACACTCTCTTCACCAAAGATCGTTGCTCTCCGTACAATCTATTCATTGAAAACACAAAACCAAATAAACAAGCATCCTAACAAACAAACATACCAGTGTAGAGATCATACAAAGCAATAACATATCCAAAGGAGTTTAACCTAGTTGGTTAGGACAAGGTCTAGGTTTGAGTTGAAAGATTCATTCTCTAGTGGTCTCATTCTTGTTAAGGAAATTCCAGTGGGTTACTTGGGAAGGACTAGGTTGAGCTTGATGTGATCTAACTTTATTATAACCATACTTGTCGAGGAAGTTCCAAGAGTTCACTAAAAATAAACATATTACTTATTCAAATAAAGTAATACATGCAAACACTTGGTCATATTCACCTTCAAAAATATTAAAGTGACTATGTTAGTATTTTCCATTGTGGTCAGGGTAGGTCTACTAACTTCATCATCAAAGGGAAAATATTACTAAGTCTTGGTTTTTCCATTTGGGTCAATGGTTGGACAAAAATAACTTGTTACTCTTCAACTTGTATGGATTGCTTCTAGACCTCATGTGATTGCCTTCTTGAAGATAATCTTCATGCTTCTATTGTAGTCTTGTTCCTTGGATGGATTCTTCTCTTGGTCTTGATAAATTCTTCAGGGCTTTCTTTCACTAATTGGTTTGGGTATGGGATGGGCACAAATACCACTAAGTCAATTTGGAAAGAAAAATAAGAAGAAAGATAGAAAGAGAGAGGGAGATGGTTTCTACTGAATTTCTTCACACTTGTACTTCTTGAGTTGCTTCTAGTTGTTGTGAAGCAACAATTACCTTACTTCAAAGTCTTCAATGATCTTCTTTGTAGCTCTTCATGTTGCCACTAAGTTGAAAGGAGAAGAATAGAAAAGGGAAGGAAAAAGACTTAGAGAGAAAGGGTGTTAGTCCTCTAGAAGTTTCTCTGGTTTTCTTCTAGTGCTTCCACTTCTTGGAGATTCTTATGAAGTTTGTTTTATTTTCCAAGTCCTTCAATGGTCTTCTATCTTCATGTTGCAAAATCTCTAGATGGTTAAGTCCTCCATTGCACTTCATGGTTCTCACAAATCCCAATTTGATGAAATCTTGAAGCATGAAAGGGGAGTGGAGAAGTAGATAGCAAACTAAATTTCACTATTTGGTACTATATGTGATTGACACATTCTAAGGACTTGGCTTGGCTCCACTTAGACATAACATCAAGGAAAAACAGTTGAAAACAATTCCTAAGACATGGTAAAGAATGGATGAATCACTAGGTTGGGTTTTTGGTCAAAAACACATGGCCATGGTCCAAGGATGTCCAAAATGGTTGGGCAAGGTTGTTTCTGGTTCAAGGTTGTCAAATGGAACAATTTTGCAAAAGGAACTATATTGAAATTATAGAAATTAATCTATGTCAAAAATACTCAAATAGACAACTAAATTCTAAATTCAATTTTATTTTGTTCAATTATTATTTTGGGACAGAGGATATGAAAGTACACATCCTAAGGTTTCCAAATATATTTTATTTTCAATTTTTGGATTTGTAGAATTTGAATTATGCCAAATTTCACCAAACAAGCATATTTGAATTTGAACAAATTTGAATTTGGACAGTGCCAAAAGTTTCTACATATTGTGCTGATTTCAAAAAGTCCAAGTTTGCTAAATTTGGCTAAGTGGTTGAAAAGATATGATGTTTCTAAGTTTTAGGGACTATTCTGCAAAACTGCCATTTAAATTATTTTCCGGAAAAATACTGGCAATCCGAGGGGTATCGAATGGTGGCTCCTGATTGGTCAAAATCTATTCGCGTGGATCGTGGCTCAAAACCGTCAGATCTAAGTGAAGATCAACGCTCTGGATCCACCGTACCTCTTCGTTAAAACAATCTAATCTGGGCATCTAGATCTAGATCTAACGGCCAGAAACAAAAGGGAGGGGAGAGAGAGCTCACTGGGCGGCGGGATCTCGCCGGAAATGTCGTGCGGCGGCCGGAGTTTGAAGATCCTGGACAGCGATGGCGCTATGGAGGTCCTCGGGCTCGGGGGAGACCACCGCGATGCTCAGAAGAGCACGGTGAGAAGGATGGTGGTGACGGGGATGTCTCGGGTGGCTTATGGTGACGACGCGGTGCGGGAGATGGCGGCGTTGCTCCGGTCTTCCTCGGGTGCACATGGCGGCGGTGTTCTACTGCGACAAAAGCAACAAAAATCCATTACGGGGTGCGCACGGTCACGGGGATCCCACAGGATCAAACGAGAATGGCGGAGACTCACGAGGTTTGCCGGAATTCCAAATCGCGGCCGCGGACAACCTCAACTCCGGTGAGCAAATACTACGGCCTCGGGGTATGATTATGAGAGGGAGGAGAGGGGAAACGGAGAGGAGGCAAAGGGCTTTAAGATGTGGTGATCAGGGAGAGTTATTGGGGCCCTAATGAAGAGGAATCAAGGCACGCAATTTTCGGCCGAAACTGCCATGGCAGTTTCCAAACGAGGAAGAAGATGATGACGTCATCATGACGTCATCAAAATTTTCCTTTTAATTTCTGTTTATTTAAATCTTTAATAACTTCTGTTTTAAGTATCCAAATGACATGAAACAAAATTCTAAATTCTTGAAATTTCAAATACTTTTTAACAGTACCATTTTTGGAAACAAGACATCATATTTTATTTGAATTTTGGAAATTTGAATAATTCCTTAATAGTCACATAATGTGATTTTTAATTTAAAAATTTATGAAACATTGTTATTGGTCAATTTAAATTTTAGTGACATTATAAATGTTAAAAACATAATTTTGAAAGTTATTTCATCTTGTTTTTCACAATTTTATATTTTGAAATATAAATAAAACACTAATAATACTTTAAGGCCATTTTAAAATTTAGAAAATAATAAATTGATGTTATTATCTAAATAAAATTTCAAAGACATTTTACATGTCATATATATTTTTGGAGAGTCATTTTTAAACCATTCTCATATTTTATAATTTTAGGATATGAAGGATTTACTAATAGTAACTTAATGTTATTTAATTAGTTCATATCAAATAGTTAATATTGTTGATCAATAAAATTTAGAATAAAACTACAAGTCATGATATTGTTTTCCAAAACCCTATTTTATGTTATTATCAAGCAATGCATTTTATTTTCACACCTTTATGTTTAAAACTTGGAATAACAACTAAAGGTTATTATTAATAATTTTATTCTCCTCAAATACTTTTAAGGCCTAGAACTTTATTAAGGGTTATAAAATAATTGAGTAATGTTGCCATAAACTATTTTCAAAGTAATATTACTTGTTTTCATAAACAATTTATTTCTATAGCACTATTATTTTGTTGATTGACATAACACTTGGAAAACAAGGATCCAACTTATATCTATTTTGGGGTTTTCAATAATAGTGAAAACCCTTTTTAGAGATAAGAAGAAAAATATTAGAGATAACAATTCTCTAGTTTTTTATATCAAAAATATTTCAAGATCATAATTGGGTTGAAAACATGTTTGGTGTAAGGGCTTGCTTAAGAAGAATTATTTTATTTATGTAGAAATATTTATTTTGAAATGACTTTAGGGTTTATGGAATAGAGGTATATTGGATTTTCATTTCCAAAACATTAGAACATGCATTGTTTTCTTTTGTTTCTTGCATCTCATTTGGTTTTTGGTAACTTACTAAACATGAAAACAAAAAGTTTCAAATTTTTGTGATTTTTGAGTTTTCCAAAAATCAGGGATGTTACATCTTCGCTGAACTAGTGCACCTACACAACTGAAAATTTTATTAGGTGTCTTGGGGACACAAGAGACTTCTTGTATCTTGATTGCAGAGTTGCTCGAGAGGGATAAATTCAACCAATACCTCCTTGAGTTCGATAAATCTCGGGTTACTCACTTGAAGGAAAATTATTCATGTCCTACAAACCTCTGCGCTTGGAGGCCCAACATAGTATACAAGAGTAGTAACGTGTAGTAGACATTAATTTGCAATTCCTTTGATGGAATCACGGATCTAGGTCTCCTATATCACTCCGCAAAGTTTCAACACGATTGGGTGGACGGAGTGGGAGATCTTGGAAGTTGAAGCTCTTTGCATTAATAGAGGTGAGAGAGTGGTGAAGCTTATTTCTTCAATGAGGAAGAAGAGAAATAAATAGCGTATCTTCAATTCTGGTCATTGAAGGAATCTCACCCGCATCAGCAGTATTACCGTTGGGTTCTTTCCTCCTCAGATTCAGCAAGCTCCGTAGGGCCGGTACTACCGCTGGGATCTTTCCTCCTCAGATCCAGCAAGCTCCGCAGGACTGGTACTACCGATGTTAAGTAACCGATACGCCATTTGGCAGTAGTACAAGAGGTACTACCGTCGCCTAAAGGGAGCATCAAGGGAAACCCCAGTAGCGATACTACCGCCAGTAGTGTTGCCGCTAGTACCGCTGATATCTAATAGAGGGGTATTTTGGCTGTACTAACGTTGGTACAACCACCGCCTGGACTAGCTCCAGATCTGGCCATATTCAGTGAAGGTACTACCGCTGGTACTACCGCCGCTAGTACCGCTGCCACTTAAAAGAGGAGCATTTCGTCGATGTGGTACTACTGATGGTAGTTCTCTGCTAGGAACGCCCAACAAGGATGCTAGGCCTGGCGGTACTACCGATGACTGGCCTGGTCACAGTGTTGGGCTTTCACAGTAGCGGTACTACCGCTGCTAGAACCGGTGGCACCTAACAGGGGGAATTTTGGAGGTACTACCGCTGGTAGTACTGCTACCAGGAATGCCCAGCACAACAACCAGGCCTGGTGGTACTACCGCCGTCCCTGGCGGTATTACCGCTGTCTGAAGCAGTTTTAGCGTCATTCCTTGATCTATTCAATCTCAAGAACACCGCTATTCTAAATCTTCGTGCTGTTATTAAATACCAAAACACTTTGGAGACTGAGGCACTTTCCGGGGGAATCATCACCGGCGGCTACTTCATCGCCATAACTGCCTCCGGAATGACGTGTGAGTAGTTCATACTTGGATTATGGGTCCATGGAAGTAGCTAGATGATTGTGTCTTCTCCATGTGCAACCATGTTTAGATCTTGTGAGTTTCCTAACATGATCAAGACCACTGTTATGTAATTTCTACTTTTTGTGTTTGTTGGGATCCAATGAATTTTGCAGTTATGATCAGATAGTTCATGTTTCTTATATGATCTTGTTACTATCGTTGTATCAATTTTTTATTGTGTTCTTGCATGCTCTCTCATGTGTGTGATTGCTTTGGTCAAGTAATTACATGCGTCTCCAAGAGAGAATTTTTTGTTGGATAGTACATTCTTGTCTTGTTCCTATCTGGGCTCTAGTGACAACAAGGAGCACGACCAAGGATGTGTGGTTGCTACTAAGGGTAAAGCAACGATGTTTATATCTATTTATGATTATAATTATTGCTTATATTATGTATTGTGCCTAATGCAATTTTCCGTTACTTTTAACAACTTAATTCCTAAGAGATGCATGCTGGATAGTGTCTCTTGGTGGATTATTAGTTATATATGCATACTAGATAGCGGTATATATATATTTGACGTAGTGCCTACATGAATATTGCAATAACTCTACTTGTCATGGTTATTTGTTTTTTCAATTCTATCAATTGCTCAACTATAATTTGTTTACCCAATATGTTTACTTGTTATCTTTTTGAGATACACCACTAGTAAAACTATGGATCCGATCCATTATTTTACATTGTTTATAAGCTTGGTTACTTGCTTTTCATCATCACATGCTCATTGTACCGTTTTAGTTTCTTGCTCTCAACCACATTATACGTTTAACTCATTGGTTACAACAAGATATGAAGATTGAAAACCTTCCTGAAAAGTTTAGGACAAAGTGAATTTTATGTATTTTGTGTAGTTCCACGCCCGTCAACTCGCTGAGTTTCCAGCGCCTCAATGGAGATAATGAATTCCTACTGGATTGATAATCTTGGTTTCATCACTTAGAAAAATTTGCCACTCTATTGCATCATACCTTTCACTTGGGGTTTCCGAACGAGTGTGTTATGATTGCACCATCAAGCGGCCATATTCCAAGCACGGGGTAGCTCACTCTTGCAAGGACGTCGATCCAATCCATTTTGGAGTTTTTTAGTTTGGCTCATTGTTGGATTTTCGATACAAATCAATGGATTTTTTTAGCTCGGAATCGTGATTTTTTTGCTATAGCTAGCTCAAGTTAATTTGTTTTTATTAGCTGAAATAAAGTGGACATGTCCGTCCTTAAATTGATTGGTGCGTTGGGAATATCGGTCGGACCACAAATCCAAATAAAAAAAGACCCGCCGTAGAGCGCATCTCCAACCGGCCATCCTAAACCCACCCTATACGTCCGTCGGACAGCCCGGGCCAAAGCCACCCAACCGCCATCCTCCCATACTCATTCTAAGTGACCGGGCTATCCGGCAAATCCCAAACACAACCCATATGTGGGAAAGGTTTGGGGCGGCCCGGACGCGTCCGTTGCGTAGGATCTGTCAAGAAGGACCCACCCCACTTCACCATCTATCAGTCGGAAACCATTGCTATTCCCTCTGCCTCCTCCCAATCTTCTCTCCCGCGCCACATCTATTGCCCCGCCGTCGTTCCCATCGAGTACCCGCCACCGCCCCAAACCTGCAGCGGAAGGAGCCAAGCCCTTCGCATTCGTCGTTCATCCGCCCGACGTACACATCGGCTGTACGCTCCGCCTTTGGTACGTTTTACATCGTCCGACAACCACCTCGCCCCCAAAGTGTTTGTGTGTTTTTCGGAGCCGGATATTGATTGGTAATTTGTAGGCATGGATTCATCCGATGATGAGTTTTATTACTCGGAAGTAGATGTGTTCATGGACAAAGAGTTCTTCGACGACTCTAGTGAGAACGACATGAATGGCGAGAGCGACGACGAGGCCGTAATGTCCATGATGAGCATCCAAGAGGAATTGGAGAAGACGGAGGCGCATGTTCTTAACTTCCGGGGATCCATCAAGGGAAGAATTATTGTGCCCCGTGATAGTAAGAATAGCGTGCGTGATTTTCAAAATGGTTATTTCCGTCTCGATCCGGTGTCCCGTGAGGTTTTTTTCGGGGTCGCTTCCGGATGAGTTCAAGACTGTTCCGACGGATAGAGAAAAAGGTGACGAAGTTTGACGATTACTTCAAGTTTTCAAGTTTGCTGCGGATAATTATCCTTCTCTCCAATAAAAAAATGCACGATAGCTTAGATAATGGTAGCCTATGAAAAGCTTGCGGATGCCGTTGATGAGTATGTCCGTGATCCATTGAGGTCGAGGGCTGAGCCGGAAAAGAGCAGAGCTATTGTTTTCTATGACTGCACGCACCTGCCGTTTACTGTTGGAGAAGAACTCAACACTTTCCTGGTAATGATGTTTTTTTTTCCAAATTTGCCGTGGATAATGAAGTTTGTGCCTTGGAATCCACCGGCCGGCCAGACTGATGGAGCTGAATAATGAAGTAGCACTAGCACGTGCGTAGAGAGTGAATAATGAAGTAGTACTAGTAGGCGCGTAGAGAGTGAAATTGCAGCTGAAACCAAGACATGTCCTTTTCTTCTGTACATGGACACGCAGGGGACTGGGTTAGCAGGAAGGGCTGAGCTATCATCCACACGCACACATAATAACAAATATATATAGAAGATGTTGGGGACGTACACTTTGCTTACGTTAGAGGAGACGGTTTAATCTGGAGTACTTTCTGCAACCGGATCTGTCACACACAGCGTGGAAGGCAACACAAGTTTGGTGGCGATCGATCGTGGTCGTGGAGCGGTGGAAGCCGAGCTGTTTATCGATCCCGGGGCGGGCCAGCACAGTGCGCACCTCCTCCACCACGCGACTCACCGCGTGGGCGCGAACGCGCAAAGCAAAGGTTACAAGCGATTCTTTATCTGAAAGATACTGCTGGTAACCGTCGGTTGTACGGGTGTTTTCCGGGGCCGATGGATCACGTTTTGCGCAGGTAATTTGGCGCCGAATAATTAATAAACAGAAAGGGAAGAAAAAAAAAAGGAACTGGACAAGTTTGGGTTGGTACCCTGTCGTGCACTGCGCGTCGCTTTTTTTCGTGTGGAGAACAGAGCAACAACCACTGCACTGTACTCACCACCTCGCTGGCCTCCTCGTGGCTTCTAGTTTTAGCCCTTATTCCATACAGTGCGTGCGTGCGTGCGTTGCTAGTGGAAAAAACAGACGTTAAGTCCTACGTGGCAATCTTTTAAATTGATAAATGTATCCATAAGTACGATGTGCATCTTAAACTTGTGGGTAGTCCACAAGTCATAAAAAATTGTTTCTCTCTCCTTCTCTCGCATGTACGTGTCTTTAACTATGAGCCATATGGGTTCTCCCTTATGGCTAAAACTTATCTTATACATTGCGAGAAATTTTATAAGACAAGTGGGTCCTAGCTTATGATAAAACTACACCATATACATTATGGATGCCCAATGTAAGATCATAGTATTTCCACCACGCACGCGAACTCTTCGGTCTCGTCCGCGTCGCTCCCTGCGGGCGACCGGGCTAGCGCAACTACTCATGTCGAACCGTCCCTTCTCTCACCCCTTCCTCGCCGCCGTCGCCGGCGAACGCCATCGGGCGAGGCCCGCGGGGTGCTGGCGGCGGTAGGCCTTTCTTTTCCTGCTCGTTTGGAGTCTGGCGCCGGGTTGTGCCTGCCAGCGGCGGAGGGACATGGTGGCGCCGAAATCGAGTTCTGTGGCAGTGGGTCGTCGCGGCGGCGTGGGCACAGTGGTTGGCGAAGGCACGGACGCGGGTCAATAGGGGAACGGGCAGCCGGCGACGTGCGTGACGGCATCTGGCGGGACATGCCCGATCTGGGGCCTTGCGGGCCCGATCTAGGCCTGGAGGGCTGAGGCAGTTGCTTGGCTACTTGTATGCTGCATCCTCCCTGGACGCGCATGGCCGAGGGGCAAGATCCGGCCCGCGGGTAGGTATCTCATCGCGTGGTGCTGTGGTTCCCCTTCCTTGCACGTGAGGGCTCAACTTGGGACTTGGTGGGTCGCGGCGAAGACGTGGCGGCGGGATCTTGACGGGTAGTAAGGTAGGGCGATGATGATCTGTCGGTGGATGGTGATGACGACGATCTTCGCGCTGCAGGGCGGAGGCGGGGCTAGTCGGGCCCGATTTGGACCAGATATAGCCTAATCTGGACCGGATCTAGGCCTGACAAATCCTGCCTACTGCGTCCGGTCGGCGACCATTGTGGCGGTGGAGGACGACGGATCTCCTCCTAGGGACTGTTGTGCTCTGGCTGGGAATGGGGAGAGACCCGCACCAAACCTGCGTCAGCACGTCACAAAAATTATCTTATCACACCAACCCACTAATTAATCAACGACAACCGATCCGCACCGTCCCGCAGTTATTTTTGCCCCAAACCGCACCAATCCATCGGATGTTTGCGGTTTCAAGCCATTTCACAGCCCACGCAGCGAGCAAAGTAGTACTCTATGGGAGGAAGATAGGAAATAAGCGTGCGCGGCTGTGGAGTTTGGGGCCTGGACGCCTGTCCGTCGAGGTTGAAGGACAACGCAGGAGCCACCGTCGCCAGCGCCTCCGTACTTGTCCACCCGACCTCGACGTTTTTGCGGGAGGCGGAGCCGGAGGCGCTTGGGCGCGACCATGGCCGGTGGAGGCAGGCAGGAGAACGCCCGGCTGTGGAGATCGAGGAAGGAGTCACGACTAAGGGGGCTCGGGTCGTCGGCAAGTGGAGAGTGAGCAAGGGGCAAGGCGAGATGGGGAGGCCATGCCCATCGAGTGAAAGGCAGAGGTGAGATCGGGCGATGGAATCGTTCCAATGTGACAAAGGGGACTTATTGGAGACGTATGTGGCCCCGAACGGATTCTGTGGGTCGAACCCATGGGTTGAGCCCATTTCCTTTTTTTTGACACCACACCGCACCGCCCCGGTCTGCTTTCCTGGCAAGCCCGCACCGCTTCAATCCAATTTAGTATTAAAATCATTTGAGCCCAAACCAATCAAAACCATAGCATAATCTGCACCAAAATCCCTATTCCCACCCGCACCATTCTCAGACTGATGTTGTGCGTTTTGCCGCCCATGCGGACTTGGATTTGTCGCCGACCTATCTGAACCGACACGTTGAGCTTTCGGTGCATTGTTGACGCTCATAGGGCTCGAGTTCGGGATGCCGGGGCAACGGCCCTAGGAGATGGACTGCACGTGTGGCTCTACGACGAGCAACATGGCGGTAGTGATGGCCTCTTTCCTTGGTCGTGTGGATGGCGAGGAGCGGGCGGTGGCGTTCCTGGAGGTTGTGGCGTTAACTCCCAGATCGTGGTTGGAGGCCATTCTCGTGGGTAGTGGACGGCTCGACTCTTCGAACGTTATGCGAAGATTTGTCCAAGAGAAACTTTGCATTCCGGCTCCAATGACGGTGATGCCTTCGGGTACCGTTACCCTCTTGGGGGCGCTGTTGTGGCTACCTTCGCCGCGTTGGGGCTCAGGGTGAAAGCTCTTGACCTTCGGTCTCCACGACGGCGATGTGCTGCGTCGTTACCTTCTTGGGGGCGTCGTCGTGGAGCCTCGTCTCTCGTCTCGTTCTGATATCATCGGTGGCAAGTTTTGTCCTCTTTGTTTTATTTTTCTATCTTTGATCTGCTTTGTAAGAGGTTCTCCTCGTCACTTTGTATCGGTTCGGTTGTTATGCTTTATTTATAAAGCGGGACGAAGCCTATTTCAAATAAAAAAGGTCATAGTATTTTTTATTATTACTTTCCCTTGATACTATTGGAAAAACTTCTAAGGTACTCTTTGATTTGTAGGATAGAAAAATAGAAATAGAAGAAACATAAAATTCTAATGTCATACTCACTTCAGTCCTATCGTATTTTTTATACAGCCAAGTTTGTCTCGTTCCATCAAAAAAATTGTACAAAGAGATATGAGTGAATGCTGGATTTTTTATAGGAAGTAGTATGAATAATTCGTTAGAAAAAGATCTTATAATACTCAAACGATCAAGATAATTTTTTTACTATAGAATCCGATTCTCCAAAAATGATATGCAATTCCTTTAAATCAAATGAGTCTTAATTTAATTTTCTTCAGATCATCTTAGGGTTGCTCCATAGAGATAAAAGGCTAAGGACTTTTTTTTTTCGAGGGTACAAAGGCTAAGGACTTCGATAGCCTACAAGCTACTCTAACGACATCACGCCGTCGGGTACTTACGAATCTAGGTGCTCCCAGATAAGGTTGGAGCCTCCTTAATTAAGTGGTCCGAACACTGTGGTTGAGGCCTCCGTAACTGCGCTGGTCCAAAATGGAGTGTGGTTGAAGGCTTGAAGCCTCCTAAACTGGTCCAAAATCATCCTTATAAAAGACGAAGCCTCCGAAACTGGTCAGAAAAAGACTCCAAAACTGGTTCAAATTGAAAGCATATTTGTCTGAAGAAACTGTGCTGCTGAGAATGAGGGGGCATGCATGATGGAAGCCAGCTCGATTGAGACCAGAAAAAAGCACCAATTGTTCCTTCACATGGTGTCCTGGTAGTTAAAAGTGGTCACTCTCCATGTGAGCAAATAATTACACTTTTCTCTCTGTGTGTGTCTTGTTATAATCAATCGATTTACAAAGTGTCTAAGATAATAAACTCGCTTTGGACACTTGGAGCCTATGCGTGACACGAACTTGCTCGTCTCCTCTTTTACCAAAAAAAAAAGGAAAAATAAAACAAATAAAGAAATGAATCTTGCCACAAGAACAACAGATCAAGAAGAAGAAGGAAGTGGAGATGCAAGCATGGGAGGAAGAAGAAGAAGAGGAAGGCCTAATCTAGAGTAGCACGACCGAGCGAAGGAAGCAAATGTCATGGCAGGAGGTTCCGCGCGTGCTCGAGCGCGTCGGCGAACTTGGTGAGGTTGAGGCTGACGCTCTGCTTGTCGAGGTAGACGGTCTTAATGGCGTCCCAGCCCTTCTTGGGACGGTAGAGATAAGGCTAAGGGCTTTGATAGCCTACAAGCTACTCTAACGACATGACGTTGTCGGGTACTTACGAATCTAGGTGCTCCCAGATAAGGTTGGAGCCTCCTTAATTAAGTGGTCCGAACACTGTGGTTGAGGCCTCCGTAACTGCTCTGGTCCAAAATGGAGTGTGGTTGAAGCCTCCGTAACTGGTCCAAAATCATCCTTATAAAAGACGAAGCCTCCGAAACTGGTCAGAAAAACACTCCAAAACTGGTTCAAATTGAAAGCATATTTGTCTGAATAAACTGTGGTGTTGAGAATTAGGGGGCATGCATGATGAAGCCAGCTCGAGACTAGAAAAAGGCACCAATTGTTCCTTCACATGGTGTCCTGGTTGTTAAAAGTGGTCACTCTCCATGTGAGCAAATAATTACACTTTCCTCTCTGTGTGTGTCTTGTTATAATCAATCGATTTACAAAGTGTCTAAGATAATAAACTCGCTTTGGACACTTAGAGCCTAATAAGCGTGACACGAACTTGCTCGTCTCCTCTTTTACAAAAAAAGAAAAGAAAAAGAAAACAAATAAAGAAATGAATCTTGCCACAAGAACAACAGATCAAGCATGGGAAGAAGAAGAGGAGGAATGCCTAAAATCTAGCAGCAGGACCGAGCGAGTCAAGAAGCAAGTGTCATGGCAGGAGGTTCCGCGCGTGCTGGAGCGCGTCGGCGAACTTGGTGAGGTTGAGGCTGACGCTCTGCTTGTCGAGGTAGACGGTCTTGATGGCGTCCCAGCCCTTCTTGTGCACGTCGTAGGGGTGCTGCAGGTAGAAGTGGTCCTTGGGGTAGAGCGTCTTGAGCGAGCTCTCCTCCAGCGACACGTTGTACTCCATGTAGGTCACGTCCATGTCCTTGGCCGGGTCCTTGAACGTCACCCGGGACAGCCACTCCAGCCCGCCGAACGGCACCACCTGCATCAGCACGGCGCGGCTGGGGAGGAACACCATGTTGGTCAGCCCGGCGCCGTGCACCCCCATCATCACGTCCGCCGAGTTCACCAGCCGCGCGAAGTTGGGCATGTCCGTGTGGTTGTCCGGCTCCGCGATGCGCACGTCGAACCGGGCCAGCGCCGCCGCCTGCGCCATGGCGCGCTCGTTCAGGAACCTGCGCGACGACTTCCGGGAGATGATGAGGAGCCGCGGCCTGTCGCGCGACGCCACGTCGCGTTTCAGGTGGAAGGTGCTGCGGAGGAGGCGCTTGAAGTCCGCCACGGTCTCCCCGCCCGGGGAGCGGGTGGCGTCGATGCCCATGGCGCGGTGGAAGGTGGAGCCGATGACGATCCGCGGGAAGCAGTGCACCTCCTGGTCGTTGTCCACGTCGATCACGTCGTAGTTGGAGAGGCGGCGGAAGAGGGGCGTGAACTTGTCCAGCCACCAGTCCTTGATGTCCGTGAGCAGGAACTGCACCTCGCCGCCGAAGTGGTGCGTGCTGGTGAAGAGCGGGACCAGCACGTCCGTGTAGTCGTGGTAGAGGTTGCCCGCGAACCCGCCGCTGGAGAAGAGGAAGGCCGGGACGGAGTGGTTCCTGGTGCACAGCGGCGGGACCACCGTCTCGTTGGAGGCGCCGAAGGGGAGGAGCGCGAACTCGCGGACGTCGTCCATGGCCACGGCGTCGTGCCGCCGCGCGTACGGCTTGGTGCGCCACTCCTTGTCCAGCGGGCTGATGTAGATTTTGGAGTGGTTCCCGTCGACGCGGATGTCCCCCACCGCCGCGCACCGCTCCGACCGCTTGCTGGTGTTGTAGCAGGTGGGGCGGCTCGGGTCGAAGTCTTCCTCCCCGATCGGGCCCGAGATCTTGTACCGGCTGCCGTCGTAGTCGTCGTCGATCTCCACGTCCAGCAACGGCGCCGGCTTGTTGGCTGCACACACCGATCGACATCGACGATCAGCCTCTCAGCTCATCAGATCATAGTGAATGAAGCAGAGCAGGAGCAGAGGAAATGGGGAATTGGGGGGATGACGTACGGAATGGGGTGGAGCAGTAGCGGGCCTTGATGAAGGTGAGGACGCAGAGGGAGAGCAGCATGGTGATGACCATGGCGGAGTTGCCCATCCGCCGCGGCTCCTGCCGCGACCTCGGCTGCTTCATCGCGCCTCGCCGGCCGGTCGGCCCCCGTCCGGCGCGGTGGTGTGTCTTGTCCGGAGCGGAAGCAAGCGAGCGATGGGCGCGGGAGCTGTGGCTGTGCGGAGAAATGGTATTAAAGGAGTGGTTGGTGGATGTGATGGCGATGGAGCGCGCGGAGGAGGAGGTTGGTTGGTGGACGCGCCGGCCGGCCGGCCCTGGTGGGTGGTTTGGTTTGCTTCGCTTGCTGCTTGACCTGAGGGACCCGGCAACCACTACGGCTACTACTACTGCCTCCTGCTATTTATGCTACTCCTAGTACAGTAAGTACTGGTCCATTGCCGGAGGACGGACGGTCGGGCCGATCGGACGTTGCAGTCACATACACATACAAAGCTTGCTGATTTTTATTTCTAAATAACAAATTACTTAATAAAAGTTCCAACTGATCTACACGCGTGTTGGAAATATGCAGTCACCAATAATCCCGCTAAAGTAATAGGAATTAGACGTAAGACGAAGTGAGAAATATTATACTCCACGCGAAATGGAACAAATATGTGTCGAATTGGCCTATTTCTTGCGCGTATTTTCAGTACCCATTTTTTTAACTGAATTGAATGAATATGATCTGATGCCAAATCATATCATCAGCTCTTAATTTTATTGTCGAAAGTACCCTATCGGGAAGGAGGAGAGGCGGCACGTGCACTTTCCGCCATCTCACCCGGTGGAAAGTCACCTCCCTACTTTTGATAATAAAATTTAGGAAGGTTAATTTTGACAACACCATTCGTCACGGGGTCATATTTGTAAGAAAATCAAGCTTCCTCCCTTTGCTCACCCAGCCAGTTTTTTTATTCATAAAATATTCAAACGAGTTGGGTGTACAAGATAAATAAATATAATAGTATGATTTCAAAGGGGTTCGTAACAGAATAACAAAAAAATTCCTACCGACGAACACCAAAAAGTAGGCAGGATCTATTTATTACTAATGCGGGAACGGTTACGGTGTTTCGGTGACATAACTCTTGTAAACCGAGACGCAGGAATTACGCTCACGCACAAGCGTTGTTGAGGAAGGCGACGTAGCGACCTCAAGGTCGTGAAGAACTTGGAGTGTTGATGATGACCCTGGTGCAACGAGGATGGTGCTAGCGCCGCAAGTGCAGCGCCTCGGAATACTCGCACACGTACAGTGCTTGACGACGACTCCCGGTATTCCGATCCAGCAGAGGTTGCGCATATACATCTCCTGGACGGAATTCCCACAGCACGACGGTGTGCCGATGGGAGGTGAACTCGCACGTGCACAACCCTAACTTGGTGCCGCGGACTGCGAGAGAGAGGGAGGTGGAAAACAGGGCTAAAGAGAGGTCTTACAATTTTAAGTGATTTTCTAGGTCAACATGACTCTCTTTATTAGGAGGAAGATGCAAGCTTCTTCCCTCAAAGCCCCCATGTGGGACTAAACAAAGGAGGAGGAGAGGAGGAGGTGCGGCCAGCCCTAGGGCTGTCGCACCATGCCCTTTGGCCACATGGGCCTCTTGTGGGCTCACTCCTCCAGGAGGGCCCCAAACAAGTGGGATGCTCCCTTTATTATTTTTTCCTTTATTTAGAGCATGTATAGCGTGAGAACGACTAGACACACGCTAAAAAATTTGCTAGACTTGAGTCTAAGAAAACAAAATATGCTCCAGCGTTTAGCACACACGTGGGTCCCATCAAATAGAATAAAATGTAACAAGAAAAGATATATATCATACACTGACGCGTGGGACCATCTGTCATTTGATTCCCTTAGACATATGTCTAGTACTAGACTCAGTGTCTAAGAAAATTTAGATAGACTCGCACTCTCTAGTGTTTAGACATATGTCTAAGAGAGAAAGATTCTCTTAGCTATGGCTCAAAAGAGCACACTGCACACGCTCTTATTATTAAATTGATAAATAAATATATTTAATTTATAATTAGTATATTTATTTTTTTATTTAATTCCCGTAGCTCCGGAACTCCTTCCGGACCACTCTGAACTTCTTCGGTCCTTTCCTGGAACCCTTCCGGTTTCCCTTTTTCTCTGCATCTATAATTCTGATAATTCCTAAAACGATATTCGAGCATCTTCAAGCCCTTAAGTGTGTTACTCTATTGTCTGGGGACACTAGAGACATGATCGAGACCCATTTCCAACGAATGATCATCAACGGGATATGGATGCCCATAATGACCCATGTGCATTCCACGAATAAATGTTGTTGAACCATAAACACAATCATTTATTACTTTTTGTTCTCTTTGATATATGTCTTGTCGGAGATCTGATCGTTCACATCTCCATGTCATGCTCAATCTCGTTATCCACAAGATCTTCTTAACTCGTTATCGTGACAGTCCATCCCAATGACCTAGTCATTTCATGCACATCTTTATGGATGTAATCTCACCGAGCGGGCATAGAGTATCTCTCCGTCACACGGATAAACAAATCCCGATCATGATACATACACCTCAAACCATCCCTTGGGAATACCTGAGGTACACTTTTATAATCACCCTGTTACGGTATGACATTTGATGCAATCTAAAAAAGCATCCGGACACAGTGATTAAATATGATCTCACGGTCTAATTATTAGGATACTATATCTTGTGAATACTGCAATGTTGAACTTTGCGGCACGATCACGTTGCAATACTTATGTTGGGTATGTCCATCATCTCATTTACCCAATGAAATAAGCTCATTGTCAATTGACATAAATTTCACATGATCGTGAAACACTCGATCATCAATGCCCAATGTGCTAGTCAGTATAGAGGCTCACTAGGGACTCTGGTTGTTTACATATTACACATGTATGAACGTTTCCTATTGATATAATTATAGCATGATATAAAACTTATTATAAGCTTAATGAGATATGACAAATAAAAACTTATCATTTATTTGCCTTTAGGGCATTAAAAACTTATGGTAATTAAAGTGCTTGTTCTACCAAGTACTGGAACAGAGCATTAACACTTAGTGAACACATGTAATCCTCAAACTACATCCCTTCCCCTCCGATATCCCAACCATGTCACCTTGGGGTCTCGGGTTCCGGACTATAATAGGTGCTTACAACTTGCAGGTAGGATCCAAACAACAGATATATTCATGCAAATATAAAGGGTTAAAATCTGAAATCATGCTACTCGCGCACTAGTAAGAAGCATTAAGAATAGCAAGGTTGCATCAACCGCTAATTTATCAACTCAACAACTGGTCATAATGTACAATTCATCGGATCCCAACAAACACAACACCAGTTAAATTATATGGATCTCAATTGAGAACATTGCATTGAGTAACAAGGGAGAGAGAGTACCACCTAGCTACAGCTACAAACCTGTAGTCCATGGGGGAACTACTCACCAAGCATCACGGAGGAAGAACGCTCGATGGAGATGGCACTGAGGGCACTTCCTCGTCCCGGTAGGGTGCCGGAACAGGAACTTCTGTCCCTCGAAGTAGAGTCTTCGATGGTGGTGGAGCTCAGATGCGTTTCCATAAATATCATCAATGATTCCTCAGTTTTTAGGTCAAACGTGAATTGATGAGCGAAGGGGGAACGCTAGGCGGTGCACGACGCCAACAGGGACCTCCTAGGCATGGCCTAGGGGGTGGCCGCGGCAACCACCCACCTGGGGGCGTGGGCCTCATCTTGGGCTGCCCTTCTGGCTCCTGGAATTTCCGGGAGTAAAAAATCCACAAAGTTTTTAGCTCAATCCGAGCACTTTGATTTTTGACCTATTTTCGCAATGCACCGACAAATAAACAGGAACTGGCACTGGGGTATCCTGTTAATAGGTTAGTCCAATAAATGATAGGAAACAAGGGAAAACATGTAACAAGCATGGATCATAAAAAATTATAGATACGTTTGCAACGTATCAGCATCCCCAATCTTAACTCCTGCTCGTCCGCGGGTAGGGAAGTGATAACAAAATAATTTTTGAGGTGACATGAAGCCAACACAAATCTTGATCAACGTTAAGTAATAGCATTCCAAAGCTGAGATCAAAGTACTTTAACAAAGGCATGATAAATATCATTTAAACTAATGTAAACTTAGCAACCACATTGCACAGGAAAAGAAACACAAACAAAAGAAATTAATAATAAAACATTGAAAGTGATACGGTTGTTTCAATCATAAAAAAAAAGTGGTATCCAGCTAGTCCTTCGTGTGGTAGCAAAACATAAATGCCAGGACACCTGCAAAGTTTAAATGGTGACAAGCTACAAATAATTTGGGAGCAAGCAATATCACAATCACGAATCGATCAATAATAAATTTTGGGACTATGCACATTATACTCGGAATGACAACTATGATCTCTTAGATGGTGCATAAAGTAAGAAGATGAAGACTCGTCATAAAAGTAAAAGAAAGGCGCTTCATAGAGAGAATCAGGGATTACTCATGGGTTAGAGCTTTTTATTTGATAAGACAGAAATAATGTAAACAATTTTGAGAGAGGTGTATGTCTATGTCAACGAATGGTAATGAGAAACTTATCATAATCAATGTCAAGAAAAGTGTTTGGACTTTTGAGAGCGGTTTCCGTTTTTTTATTAGTTTGGCACTTCCCTCCCCACCTTTCTTTCATAAACCATGGCTAGCCGTGTTCACGGATACCCACCAGGTTTAATCAAACCATGGGGAAGTACCTTTTTGTTATTATTTGGCACCAGCTCTCTGCAAATTTAGATGAACGCCGATTCCATACTCATCCGGCGAAAGAAGGAAGAATAACTTTGCTTGACTCAAACCATAATAAACTTTAAACTACTTCTTAATGAGCTAAAACAAGAACACAAAACATGTTATAATTTTGAAGGTTTAAAGGTAGCACATGAGAAATTTACTTGGAGTGACGGTTAAATATCACATATAGGTAGATAAGGTGGACACATTTGGCAAACTTTGTTTTTTGGGAGTTGGATGCACGAGTAGGACTCATACTCAGTATAGGTGTAGGCTAGCAAAAGACTGGGAGCGACCAACTAAGAGAGCAATAACAACCATAATCATGCATAGCGAAAAAACATCATTAGTCAAAGCATGAAGTGATATGACATGTCAAAAACTAAATGATCATCAAGGCTAGAAGTGACTTGTATGTAGTCATAACATGGTATGAGCATGCGCCAAGTCAATCTAGATAAAGCATTCAAATGAGAAATATCACAATTACATGCTTCAATATGAGAGAACAACACATGATTAAATTCAATGTCACATTAAGCACTCTCAGATATTTGAGACTAGTGATGCGCGTGTAACAAACGTTCGTTGGGAGACCCCAAGAGTAAGGTATGAAGAGCACAGTAGCAAGTTTCCCTCGGTAAGAAACCAAGGTTGAATCGACTAGTAGGAGGAGGGAGAAACTTCAGAAGGTTGATGCAGCTGAGATGGCAGGGCACTACCGGTTCAGCAGTAACGCGGAACCTACACAACACAAAAAATTCACTTTGCCCCAACGAAGCAGTGAGGTTGTCAATGTGACGCCCCGCGATCGGGCACTATGCAGATTTCAGCATTCCCGCCAAAATCCACAAAATAACCGATTCCGGGTTGCCACTTGTGATAACATTACAACAGTTCACGAATAATCCACAACAACAACAGAGGAGGTATATACAAGGTAACTCAAACGAGTCAAGGATACAACTGATACAATACAAAGATCCAAATAACAGCGGAAGAAACAACATAGCGTCTGACTACGGACAAGATACAAATTGGACTAAGAGTCCTGAAGATAACCGAGCGCGTCCGATCCCTGCCCAGGCCAAACCGGAGGGATTCCCAAGCTAACGTCGTCAGACTTCAAACCTGTTGACTGCAATGTGGAATATGCAGCCACGAAAAGGATTCGTGGGTCAGTACGGTTAAGTACTGGCAAGTGGATAACCCATACTCACAAGATACCAGCGTAACCAATCATTACAAGATACAAATACTTTGGGTACAACGGAAATGAAGGGATTATTGCAAAGAAGCGGCAGCGGGCTGCACTAACTAACTACAGAGACGCGCTACAACATCCGGCTAAAAGAAAGGGATAAGATAGCGTATCAGAACCAACTACAACTACTCACCAAACAATACCCATCCAATGTTACCCCCTACTAAGGAAGCAACCCAAGGAAACTCACACGGTTGACTAAGGTGACATTCATTTTTATGGTGGAGGTAATCTATATTACTAGTCAAGTTATCATCGTTAAGTGTAAGTTGTCTGAGTACTTGTTAGCCAGCACTTTCACCAAGTCATCCATAACCGCGGACAACACGGCTTCTCGAGAAGATTTAACCCTACAGGGATGCACCAATTTGGCCATACACGTAAGAATGACCCGCCAGGCGGGGAGCAAACCCACCAAGCAGGCCACTCAACACAACCCAACTCTTCTTCGCATCAAGCCCAAAGAACCATGTGATGTGCGTGCGCGGCTAATCGAGCCCCCACGAAGAAAAGGGGGACCCTCATAGCACTGGAAGACCACGCCGCCCTAAATGCCGACTACAAAAGTTCCACCCTGGCGCCAAGGGCTCGCACCTGCATATGCATGCATCAAATGGAAAGCCCGAACTAAGTGTGGCGATTTGGACGAGATGTGAATCGAATCAGAATTGCGGGGGGCGCCCATACTCGCTTCCCACATGCGGTTAGTGCGCTCATCATGGATCGGAGGACAAGACCCTTTTCCTAATTAAGTTCGACACTAGCAGGCCTCAAAACCACGCCGGGCCTCCTGCCGGTGCCTTATCATCAAATTATTATTACCCAAAACATTAACATGTTGTTGATTAAGTTGAAACCCAACTATCAAACTAAACAGATGATAAGACGGACAACAAGACTTGAGCGCAAACAACACTAAGCATGCAACTGCGACACGAGGGCCAACAAGGTAAACAAACAACAGGTAATAGGAAGTGAAAGAAAGGCTATATCATGGTTGCAAGGAAAACATATGATAGGATCGAGACACAAGCATCGAATCATAAGGCTAGAATAAAGGAAACGGGAAGAATCGGTAACAAGTGATGAAAGGCAGCCATAGGTAGCAAGTGAGTATACTTGCCTGGAATCCAGCAAGTAGAGGTACATCCGCAGAACTTGTCGTTGCTCACATCATCTCAACGTCCTATCCGCGAAGAAGCAACGAACTAGAACAAACACCGGATGCAACAATTACTTCTACGGCAAAAGATCCAGCATGATCCTATTTTATATGCATGACAAGTTTAAGGATGCATCAAAGATAAACTAGTTGACATGGTAAACATATTTAAATGGGCCCATATGCAATTTGGATTGCATATGGGAAAGCCCATGAATTAATGTTGAATTAAATGATCTACAAATAACCATCATGTGAAAGTTGATTAGAATGATGCATGGATGAGGAAAACAATAAGAAAACAACAATAGCTTCAGTTTGATATGTTGTTTACCAAGTTTGGAATTTTATTTATTAAGTTATGAACTTTGGCATTTTAAATGATTTAACAAACATTTGTTGTTTTCACCAATTTTAAATGTTCAAAACAGATAACCAAATTTATATTTGGAAATAACACAAAATTTTAGATGGAATACATATTTCATTTGTTGAATTTGGATTTTGGATGAGCAAGTTATTAAATTGACAATTTTAAATGCATTAATTAAGAAATAGTTGTTTTCAGCAATTTAATTTAGTCAAAATAGCAAACAAAGTTTATATTTGGAAAGATTATTCAATTTTGCATGGAAAACATATTTTACATGTTGGAATTGGATTTGAATTGCCCAAGTTATGAATTTTGCAATTCAAAAGGTGTAATTAAAGCATTGAATTATTGCACCAATTTTAATTAGGAAAAACAGTAAACAAATTGTATTGAAAAGGTTGAAAACATGTAGCAAATGTTTCACTAAACATTTTGAGCTATTAAACATAATTTTTGGAGCATTATTGAATTTATTATGCATTTTTTCCATAAGCATTTTATTCTGCCCTTTTTAGTAAACAGAAGGAAACATGTTCAAATTTAATTCAATTGTGCCCAAATAAAATACCAATGTGTATAGTTTGTTAAGACAAATTTTTAGAGCCCAAGTTTGCTCAATTTGGGTGAACAGAACTCAAGTTATGAATTTCCAAAGTTTCAAATTTTAATAGCCTTTTCTGTATTTAATTATTTAGTGCAAAATTTATTACAAAAAAATGTTTCAACTTTGTGACTAATAGAAAGAGCACAAGATTCTGAATCCACAGAAACTTGAATCACTGAAATTGGAGCAATTTTCAATTTGTTATGGATTTTACAAATAAATACTCAGATCTGTTTTTCTGGAGTTCGAGAAATAAAAGAAAAATAGAGGAAAAAGGGGTGGCTTTTGCTGCGGAAGGGGAGATTCGAACCCGGGGCTCCAGGGCGTGCGCGCGGGTGGCTTAGCCACTGGGCTGCTGTGCTACTCGTGATGGTATACAGATCCGAACCATAATGAGGTAACAAAGCGCGGAGTGTTTCTGACGAAAACTGAAGAACAGAGAAATGGTCATGCACGGGACGGTGATCCAGTAGCGATCTACAACGGTGGCGCTCGATGGCGACACCCAGAGCAAGGGGAGGGGAGGAAGGAGCATGTCCCGGAGGTGAGGCTCACCTTGGGGAAGGTCGTAGAAGGGAGGGGACGGCCGGAGGCTTGGAGAAAACGGCGGAGATGACGCCGGTGTGCCATGGACGGAGGAAGAAGATGATCCCGTCGCCGATGACCTGGGGCTCCTCTGATCGCGCCGCGGTGTCGAGGACGGAGAGGACTCCAAGGGGGTTCCATTCCCGCAGCTATCTTGACTCGAGGGCGAGCATGGCGATGGGGACATGCCGCTACTGTTGCTCTCTCTCACGTTCAGGAAGATACAGAGAGAACGCAGAGAGAGGACCAGAGGTAGTAGGAGGAGAGGGTGGCGGCGGATGGAAGAGAGGAGGGGAGAGGGGCTAGGGTTAGGGTTGTGGAGGAGGGGGTAGATAAGGAGGGGGAGAGGGAGGGGACCATGGGAGGAGGGGAGCAGGTGCGGTGGTGGGGGTGTGACGTCCCCCCCTGTCCGTACGAAGAAGACGCAGGGAGGTGGGCTGCTGGGCTGTGGGAAAAGGGGTGGTAGGTGGGCTGGCCCTTTTTGGGCTGGTCTGCCTCCCCCTTTGTTTTTTTTCTTTGAAATAGAAAAGGTAGGAAAGAAAAGGATTTTGATGGTTGAAAACATGAACTTAATTTTAAATAGATGAACCACTTCAAATGCCCAAGTGCACCAAGTTTGGTTTTCAAAATTTCAAATATTTATTTGTTGTTTGAATTTGAATTTGAAACTCAATTTAGGGTTTTAATAAAAGGTGATTTATTTAACCAAGCATTAATTCGAAAACAATTTGGTTGAAAACAATTTGAGTTTGAAGCAAGTGCATTGTTTGAAAATTTTAAATTGATTTGAATTTTTTGTTTTTGAATTGGTTTTGCAAACAAAGGTGCAAATGATGCATGATGCAATGCAAAAAAAAAGAAAAACAACCAAATCCTATTTGGGGGGAAATCCCCCGGGTGTTACAGACGACACCACTAACAAGGGATTGCGCCCTCGCAATCCACCCACTAACCCGGGAGGGGAAAGAAGTTCGACTATCGATTCTTCATGCTTCCAGTTGATCTCCTCGACACCACTAACAAGGGCTTCTCGACACCACTAACAAGGGATTCTCGACACCACTAACAAGGGATTCTTTCTCCCGTCGATGACGATGTAGTTCCGTCGAGAAATCTTCCGAAGATCGAACCTATTAGGCTAAAAGGCTAAGAGAACGTCCACCCACGTAGGATCCTAAACTTTGAAAATAGACAAGAGGAGAGAATCCAAAACAGATAAGATGGGAGGGGAAATAGAATAGAGATAAGGAGAAAACAAGAATTCTATTGACATGTTTCCAAAATAGTTTAGCTGAAATAGTTTTTTGACACTCTAGAAACACGACCGTTAGCGAGGTTATCCTACAGGCTTTGCGGACCAGTTGCTTCGATAACCATTCGTATCGAAACAACTTTGGGAATCGGAAACCATGCTCTGATACCATTTGTGACGCCCCGCGATCGGGCACTATGCAGATTCAGCATTCCCGCCAAAATCCACATAATAACCGATTCCGGGTTGCCACTTGTGATAACATTACAACAGTTCACGAATAATCCACAACAACAACAGAGGAGGTATATACAAGGTAACTCAAACGAGTCAAGGATACAACCGATACAATACAAAGATCCAAATAACAGTGGAAGAAACAACATAGCGTCTGACTACAGACAAGATACAAATTGGACTAAGAGTCCTGAAGATAACCGAGGGCGTCCGATCCCTGCCCAGGCCAAACCGGAGGGATTCCCAAGCTAACGTCGTCAGACTTCAAACCTGTTGACTGCAATGTGGAATATGCAGCCACGAAAAGGATTCGTGGGTCAGTATGGTTAAGTACTGGCAAGTGGATAACCCATACTCACAAGATACCAGCGTAACCAATCATTACAAGATACAAATACTTTGGGTACAACGGAAAGGAAGGGATTATTGCAAAGAAGCGGCAGCGGGCTGCACTAACTAACTACAGAGACGCGCTACAACATCCGGCTAAAAGAAAGGGATAAGATAGCGTATCAGAACCAACTACAACTACTCACGAAACAATACCCATCCAATGTTACCCCCTACTAAGGAAGCAACCCAAGGAAACTCACACGGTTGATTAAGGTGACATTCATTTTATGGTGGAGGTAATCTATATTACTAGTCAAGTTATCATCGTTAAGTGTAAGTTGTCTGAGTACTTGTTAGCCAGCACTTTCACCAAGTCATCCATAACCGCGGACAACACGGCTTCTCGAGAAGATTTAACCCTGCAGGGATGCACCAATTTGGCCATACACGTAAGAATGACCCGCCAGGCGGGGAGCAAACCCACCAAGCAGGCCACTCAACACAACCCAACTCTTCTTCGCATCAAGCCCAAAGAACCACGTGTTGTGCGTGCGCGGCTAATCGAGCCCCCACGAAGAAAAGGGGGACCCTCATAGCACTGGAAGACCACGCCGCCCTAAATGCCGACTAAAAAAGTGCCACCCTGGCACCAAGGGCTCGCACCTGCATATGCATGCATCAAATGGAAAGCCCGAACTAAGTGTGGCGATTTGGACGAGATGTGAATCGAATCAGAATTGCGGGGGGCGCCCATACTCGCTTCCCACATGCGGTTAGTGCGCTCATCATGGATCGGAGGACAAGACCCTTTTCCTAATTAAGTTCGACACTAGCAGGCCTCAAAACCACGCCGGGCCTCCTGCCGGTGCCTTATCATCAAATTATTATTACCCAAAACATTAACATGTTGTTGATTAAGTTGAAACCCAACTATCAAACTAAACAGGTGATAAGACGGACAACAAGACTTGAGCGCAAACAACACTAAGCATGCAACTGCGACACGAGGGCCAACAAGGTAAACAAACAACAGGTAATAGGAAGTGGAAGAAAGGCTATATCATGGTTGCAAGGAAAACATATGATAGGATCGAGACACAAGCATCGAATCATAAGGCTAGGATAAAGGAAACGGGAAGAATCGGTAACAAGTGATGAAAGGCAGCCATAGGTAGCAAGTGAGTATACTTGCCTGGAATCCAGCAAGTAGAGGTACATCCGCAGAACTTGTCGTTGTTCACATCATCTCAACGTCCTATCCGCGAAGAAGCAACGAACTAGAACAAACACCGGATGCAACAATTACTTCTACGGCAAAAGATCCAGCATGATCCTATTTTATATGCATGACAAGTTTAAGGATGCATCAAAGATAAACTAGTTGACATGGTAAACATATTTAAATGGGCCCATATGCAATTCGGATTGCATATGGGAAAGCCCATGAATTAATGTTGAATTAAATGATCTACAAATAACCATCATGTGTAAGTTGATTAGAATGATGCATGGATGATGAAAACAATAAGAAAACAACAATAGCTTCAGTTTGATATGTTGTTTACCAAGTTTGGAATTTTATTTATTAAGTTATGAACTTTGGCATTTTAAATGATTTAACAAACATTTGTTGTTTTCACCAATTTTAAATGTTCAAAACAGATAACAAAATTTATATTTGGAAAGAACACAAAATTTTAGATGGAATACATATTTCATTTGTTGAATTTGGATTTTGGATGAGCAAGTTATTAAATTGACAATTTTAAATGCATTAATTAAGAAATAGTTGTTTTCAGCAATTTAATTTAGTCAAAATAGCAAACAAAGTTTATATTTGGAAAGATTATTCAATTTTGCATGGAAAACATATTTTACATGTTGGAATTGGATTTGAATTGCCCAAGTTATGAATTTTGCAATTCAAAAGGTGTAATTAAAGCATTGAATTATTGCACCAATTTTAATTAGGAAAAACAGTAAACAAATTGTATTGAAAAGGTTGAAAACATGTAGCAAATGTTTCACTGAACATTTTGAGCTATTAAACATAATTTTTGGAGCATTATTGAATTTATTATGCATTTTTTCCATAAGCATTTTATTCTGCCCTTTTTAGTAAACAGAAGGAAACATGTTCAAATTTAATTCAATTGTGTCCAAATAAAATACCAATGTGTAGAGTTTGTTAAGACAAATTTTTAGAGCCCAAGTTTGCTCAATTTGGTTGAACAGAACTCAAGTTATGAATTTCCAAAGTTTCAAATTTTAATAGCCTTTTCTGTATTTAATTATTTAGTGCAAAGTTTATTACAGAAACATGTTTCAACTTTGTGACTAATAGAAAGAGCACAAGATTCTGAATCCATAGAAACTTGAATCACTGAAATTGGAGCAATTTTCAATTTGTTATGGATTTTACAAATAAAGACTCAGATCTGTTTTTCTGGAGTTCGAGAAATAAAAGAAAATTAGAGGAAAAAGGGGTGGCTTTTGCTGCGGAAGGGGAGATTCGAACCCGGGGCTCCAGGGCGTGCGCGCGGGTGGCTTAGCCACTGGGCTGCTGTGCTACTCGTGATGGTATACAGATCCGAACCACAATGAGGTGACAAAGCGCGGAGTGTTTCTGACGAAAACTGAAGAACAGAGAAACGGTAATGCACGGGACGGTGATCCAGTAGCGATCTACAACGGTGGCGCTCGATGGCGACACCCAGAGCAAGGGGAGGGGAGGAAGGAGCATGTCCCGGAGGTGAGGGTCACCTTGGGGAAGGTCGTAGAAGGGAGGGGACGACCGGAGGCTTGGAGAAAACGGCGGAGATGACGCCGGTGTGGCATGGACGGAGGAAGAAGATGATCCCGTCGCCGATGACCTGGGGCTCCTCTGATCGCGCCGCGGTGTCGAGGACGGAGAGGACTCCAAGGGGGTTCCATTCCCGCAGCTATCTTGACTCGAGGGCGAGCATGGCGATGGGGACATGCCGCTACTGTTGCTCTCTCTCACGTTCAGGAAGATACATAGAGAACGCAGAGGGAGGACCAGAGGTAGTAGGAGGAGAGGGTGGCGGCGGATGGAAGAGAGGAGGGGAGAGGGGCTAGGGTTAGGGTTGTGGAGGAGGGGGTAGATAAGGAGGGGGAGAGGGAGGGGACCATGGGAGGAGGGGAGCAGGTGCGGTGGTGGGGGTGTGACGTCCCCCCCTGTCCGTACGAAGAAGACGCAGGGAGGTGGGCTGCTGGGCTGTGGGAAAAGGGGTGGTAGGTGGGCTGGCCCTTTTTGGGCTGGTCTGCCTCCCCCTTTGTTTTTTTTTCTTTGAAATAGAAAAGGTAGGAAAGAAAAGGATTTTGATGGTTGAAAACATGAACTTAATTTTAAATAGATGAACCACTTCAAATGCCCAAGTGCACCAAGTTTGGTTTTCAAAATTTCAAATATTTATTTGTTGTTTGAATTTGAATTTGAAACTCAATTTAGGGTTTTAATAAAAGGTGATTTATTTAACCAAGCATTAATTCGAAAACAATTTGGTTGAAAACAATTTGAGTTTGAAGCAAGTGCATTGTTTGAAAATTTTAAATTGATTTGAATTTTTTGTTTTTGAATTGGTTTTGCAAACAAAGGTGCAAATGATGCATGATGCAATGCAAAAAAAAAAAAAACAACCAAATCCTATTTGGGGGGAAATCCCCCGGGTGTTACAGTCAATCTCACCGGTTTTGCTGATAACAAAGAGGTTAAATGTATGGTGTGGAAAACAGTATGAAAACTATAGTAGCAGTGTGAAAACAATGTGTGTATTATCAGTATATGAGAAAATGGATCGGGGTCGACAGTTCACTAGAGGTGTCTCTCCATAAAAGATAGCTAACATGCGTGGCGAACAAATTACAGCTGGGCAATTGATAGATAAAGAACATGCATGACATAAAGAATACTATGAGATTCATGTGGGCATTACAACAAAATACATAGACCGTAATCCAACTGCATCTATGACTAATAATCCACCCTTAGAATATCATCCGAACAAATGTTGGGTATTAATTGCAAGCAACGGATAATTGCAGTAAGAAAAGTGTGTAATGTAAACAATGTAAGCGAAGTAAACATCATTGTTTTCTCCCTAATGGCAACATCACATCCTCCATCCGTCACGTTTCTGTCACTCGAGCGCAGATGCAAAGGAGTCATGAACCCACTATCGAGCATAAATACTCCCTCTTGGAGTCACTAGCATCTACTTTGCCAGAGAATCTACTAATAACGGAGAGCATGCAAGATCATAAATAACATACACATGGAGATAACATGATAGATTGATAGTCAACAGACATAGCATTCAATAATCATCGGATCCCAGCAAACACAACATGTAGCATTACAAATAGATGATCTCGATCATGTGAGGCAGCTCACGAGATCTAAACTTGAGGCATAAGGTGGAGAGTACAACCATCTATCTACTACTATGGACCCGTGGTCCAAGGATGAACTACTCACGCATCACTCCGGAGGTGGGCATGGTGGTGTAGACCCCTCCGGTGATGAATTCCCCTCCCGGCAGGGTGTCGGGGAGAGCTCCAGAACCCTCCCGATCTCAGGTTGACGATGATGGCCGCCTCTGGTATTTCTCCGGAATAAGTGGTATATTTTTTGGGTAGATGTATCGGGGGAATAAATAGGCGAAAGGGCGATAGCGGTGGATGCCCGAGGGGCCACACCACCTCCAGGAACGGCCGGGGGCGCGCTGCCCTATGGTGTGGCCCCCCTATGGCCCCCTCCGGACCTCTTCGGGACTCCGTGGAACCTTCGGGAATCTAAGACTTCCGAGAATATTTCCAGAATAACTTTTCTGAAACTAAAAACAACAGAAAACAAGAAACTGGCTCTATGGCATCTTGTCAATAGATTAGTCCAGGAAATCGATAAAAATGACATAAAGTGTAAGGAAAACATGTAGCATATGGCATAAAAACAACATGGAACATCAGAAATTAAGGATACGGTTATGACGTATCAACATCCCCAATCTTAGTTCCTACTCGTCCTCGAGTAGGTAAACGAAAAAAACACATAATTTCTGAGGTGACATGCTACCAACGTGAACTTGATCATCTAAATTGTAAAATCATAAGCATAGCTGAGATCATAGAACTTTAATAATACAAGCATGATAAATGAAATTCTAACAATAAAGCATAGCAATCACCTTGCATCATGATAAGTGACACAAATAAAAGACCATGAATAATAATGCACCCGAAAGATATACATCTGTTTCAAGCATAGAGATAACATGGCAAAGTGATATTTTTCCTTGTCCTTAAGAGTGGGGCAAAACATAAATGCCAGGAAACCTTCAAAGTTCATGAGGAAGACTAGAACAAATAATTTGAGAACAAATAATAACACATCATGAATCAATTAATAATGTTTCTGGAACAAATGTACATTAAACTCAGAATGGCAACCATGCTCTCTCAACTGTGCATAAACTTAGAAGATGGTGAATCAACATAAAAGAAAAAGAAAGCCCTTTGCAGAGAGAAGCAGGGATCACTCATGTGCTGGAGCTTTTTATTTTGTTAAATAGAGGTATTGAAAACATTTTTAAGAGAGGTGTATGATTATGTCAACGAATGGTAAACAGAAAATACAGTACGTCACAAGCCAACTAGACTTCACAAGAGTGGCTCCCATAGAAGGACGCATCTGGGTAGAAGGTCATCCCTCTTTCTCTTTTGTTTACACAATTATGCTTTGACTTATAAATCAGGGGCAAAAATAGTGAAGAGAATTTGCTGTATTACTTTGGGGCTGGGCACCCCGCTGCCAGCTCTTCTATCAATTGGATAAGCGGATAAAGCCACTAGTCCACGGTGTGAAAGTACAATCAACAAGTGAGATAAATATTCTCTATTTACGTCCTCATGAGCTAAAACAGGAGCACAAAACAGGAGTAATTTTGAAGGTTTTAAAGGTAACACATGAGCAATTTACTTTGGAGTGGTAGTTAAATACCACATTTAGGTAGGTATGGTGGACACATTTGGAAAAATTGGTTTGGGGAGTTGGATGCACGAGTAGAGCTCATACTCAGTATAGGTGGAGGCTAGCAAAAGACTAGGAGCGACAAATCAAGATAGCAATAATGGCCATAATCATGCATATCGACAAAAACATCATTAATCAAAGCATAAGTGGTACTACAAGTTAAAAAACTAAATAATCATAGAGGCAATAAGTGACGGGTTTGTAGTCATAAACATGGTGTGAGCATGCGCCAAGTCAACCAAATAAAACATTCAAAGGAGAACACCACATACTTATGCTTCAAAATGACAAGAACAACTCTTGATTCTTTCTAAGGCACATTAAACACTCTCGTCTATTTGATACAAATCATTCTACAAAAATAACCACTAGGATTTAGAGTTAAAATAACATCTAGCATGACATGAACAAGTCTAGCCACAGTTTAAACAAGCTTCTATTTGCACCGTTATAAGCACGAAAATTGTACTACTGCTTTCCAACACCAAGCATTTCATAATAAACAAAAAACTATCCAAGAGATACAACAATGAAACAAGAGAGTACTAACACGACTCTACTAAAACTAACAGCTCTAAATAAGAGATGCAAGAAAAATAGGAGCTAAACAGGAAATTTGCAGCAGATAGAAGAGAAACTAAGAATACGAGCATAACAAGTATTCAAACGAAAAAGAGGAGTGTGTCTCTCTCCAACACAAAAAAATTCTAGGTACAACTATATTATTTCAGCAAGGAAAACAAAAGAAAACAAAGGAAAAAACAGACGCTCCAAGTAAACTTCATATGATGTGACCGAATAAAAATATAGTTTCACTAGAAATGACCTGATAAATTGTTGATGAAGAAGGGGATTCCTTGGGCATCCCCAAGAATAGATGTTTGAGTCTTCTTAGAATTTGCTAGGATGAACCACGGGGGCATTCCCAATCTTTTACCTTGCACTCTTGTTGATCACATTATATCACCCTCTTCTCTTGACCCTTGAGAACTTCCTTCACACCACACTCAAAGAGTAACTCACATTAGAGGGTTCGTCCAACAATAAAAAATTCATGGATTATGCATGGGGACAAGTTCTATTTATAATTTTAAACATTAGCTACAGGCACTGATGTTTTGTTAAGCAAAGAAATCCACTTGACATCGTAAAAGAGCAAATACAAGAAAAATGGCAGAATCTGCCAAAACCATAACAGTATGTAAAGACAATTTTTTTGGGGGCACCTACGTTGCTCAGATCTAAAAACTGAAATATTTAAAAATCTTAGGAATTAGCTGAGGATTAAGCACAAAAAATTTCAGATCATTCTGATTTTTCTGGATTTTATACGATTTTTTACGGTGGACAGTAGAAATATGTTTACTGCGCAGAAATCCAAAACCAACTCCAACTTTCATAAAAAACTTTACTTGGCACAACTAAAACTTGAAAATTAATATACAAAGGAGTTGATAAATAAGTATACAAGCCCTTGACTCAAAGAAAACAGAGAAAAACAAAGAAAGTATAAAACCATGGGTTATCTCCCAAGAAGTGCTTTTCTTTAACGCCTTTTAGCTAGGACCAGAAAAGGGATTCACGTGTTTTCAAGTGAAGAGGCATCCAAATTGTAATTTCTTCGAATAATAGAATCAAAAGGCAACTTCATTATCTTTCTAGGAAAGTGTTCCATACCTTTCTTGAGTGGGGATTGAAATTTAATATTCCCCTCTTTCATATCAATAACAGTACCAACAGTTCTAAGAAAATGTCTCAAAACAATTGGACAAGAAGCATTGCATTCAATATTCATAACAATAAAATCCACGGGGACAAGATTATTATTAACCATGATAAGAACAACATCAATTCTCCCCAAAGGTTTCTTTCTAACATTATCAATAAGACCAATATCCAAATAACAGTGCTCCAAAGGTGGCAAATCAAGAATATCATAAAGTTTCTTAGGCATAAAAGAGATACTAGCACCAAGATCACATAGAGCATTGCAATAAAAATCGTTCAATTTCATTTTAATAATAGATTCCCAACCATCATCTAGCTTCCTAGGTATAGAGGCTTCACATCTTTATTCATCCTCTCTTATTTGCATGAGAGCATTTGTCATATGTTTTGTGAAAGCCATATTCATAGCACTAGCATTAGCACAACTAGAAAGATTTTGTAGGAGCTTAATAACTTTAGTTATGTTGCAACAATCAAAGTCAAGATCATTTTTATTAAAGGTAATGGGATCATTGTCTCCCATGTTTCTAAAAATTTCAGCACTTTTATGAGGAACATTTTTAGCAGTTTGAGGCAGTTTTGCATTTTTAATAGCAGAAGTGGGAATGTTGCCAACACAAATTAATTTATCATTGATAGTAGAAAGTTTACTAGCATGAGAAACTTCAGTTCCACTAGTGGTGGTAAATGTGCAAACATTAGCTTTATTATTCTTTCTAGCTATTTCATCTTCTCTTTCCCATCTAGCATGCAATTCAGCTAACATCCTAATATTATCATCAATTTGAATTTGGATGGCACTAAAAGTTTTGATTTCTTTAACATCATAAGGCATAACCTTTAGTTTCATAAAATCAACATCAAGAGCAAGGCTATCAACTTTAGAAGCAAGAACATCAATTTTGGCAAACTTTTCCTCAACGGATTTATTAAAAGCAGTTTGTGTACTAATAAAATTCTTGAGAATGTTTTCAAGATCATAGGGTACACTTTTATTTTTGTAGTAGGAATTACCATAATAATTACCATAAGCATTACTATTATTGGAAGGATATGGCCTATAATTGTTGCTACCAAAATTATTCCTATAAGCATTGGTGTTGAAATTATTATTTTTAATAAATTTTACATCAACATGCTCTTCTTGAGCAACCAAAGAGGCTATAGGAACATTGTTTGAATCAATAGGAGCATGGCCATTCACAAGCATAGACATAATAACATCCAGTCTATCACTCAAAGAGGACGTTTCTTCAACAGAATTTACCTTCTTACCAGTTGTAGCTCTCTTAGTGTGCCATTCAGAATAATTTACCATCATATCATCAAGAAGCTTTATTGCTGACCCCAAAGTAATGCACATAAAGGTTCCTCCAGCAGGTGAATCCAGAAGGTTTTTTAAAGAAAAATTCAGCCATGCATAAAAGGTTTGGATGATCATCAAAGTAGTCAGTCCATGAGTGGGACAATTCTTTACTAAATATTTCATTCTTTCCCAAGCTTTAGAAACATGCTCATTATAAAGTTGCTTAAATTTCATAATGCTACTTCTTAAATATATAATCTTAGTAGGAGGATAATATTTTCCAATGATACCATCTTTACACTTAGTCCAAGAATCAATACTATTTCTAGGCAAAGATAGCAACCATTCTTTAGCTCTTCCTCTCAAAGAGAAAGGAAACAATTTTAGTTTAATAATATCTCCATCTACATCTTTATATTTTTGCATCTCACATAGTTCAACAAAATTATTAAGATGGGCGGCAACATCATCAGTACCAGAAAATTTCTCTTTCATAACAAGGTTCAACAAGGGAGGCTTTATCTCATAAAAATCAGCAGTAGGAACAGGTGGAGCAATAGGTGTGCTAATGAAATCATTGTTGTTGGTTCTAGTAAAGTCACACAACTTAGTGTTCTGAGGGGTAGTCATTTTAACAAGACTAAAAATAGGATAGAAACTACAACTAGAATAATAACTTTTTTGTGTGTTTTTAATAAAGAAAAGCAAACAAGACAAAATAAAATAAACTAAGCAAAACAAAAACAAAGTAAAGAGACTCGAAGTGAGAGACTCCCCTCGCAGAAATTCTCTTCCTCCCCAGCAATGGCGCAAGAAATTAGCTTGATGCGCCTGTAACACACGTTCGTTGGAAAACCCCAAGAGGAAGGTATGAAGAGCACAGTAGAAAGTTTCCCTCAGTAAGAAACCAAGGTTGAATCGACTAGTAGGAGGAAGGAGTAACTTCATAAGGTTGATGCAGTTGAGATAGCAGGGCGCACTACCAGTTCAGCAGCAACGTGGAACCTACACAACACAAACCAGTCACTTTGCCCCAACGAAGCAGTGAGGTTGTCAATCTCACAGGTTTTTCTGATAACAAAGAGGTTAAATGTATGGTGTGGAAAACAGTATGAAAACTATAGCAGCAGTGTGAAAACAGTGGAAGCAGTGTGAAAACAATGTGTGTATTATCAGTATGAGAAAATGGGCCGGGGTCCACAGTTCACTAGAGGCGTCTCTCCATAAACGATAGCTAACATCCGTGGTGAACAAATTATAGCTGAGCAATTGACAGATAAAGAACATGCATGCCATAAAGATTATTATTAGATTGATGTGGGCATTACAAAAAAAATACATATATCGTCATCCAACTGTATTTATGACTAATAATCCACCCTTCGAATATCATCCAAACAAACGTTGGGTATTAAGTTGCAAACAACGGATCATTGCAGTAAGCAAAGTGTGTAATGTAAACAATGTAAATGAAGTAAACATCCTTGTTTTCTCCCTAATGGCAGCAACACATCCTCCATCTGTCACGTTTCTGTCACTCGAGCATAGATGTAAAGGAGGCATGAACCCACTATCGATCATAAATACTCCCTCTTGGAGTCACTAGCATCTACTTGGCCAGAGCATATACTAACAACGGAGAACGTGCAAGATCATAAATAACACACACATGAAGATAACATGATAGATTGATAATCAACAGACATAACATTGAATAATCATCGGATCCCAGCAAACACAACATGTAGCATTACAAATAGATGATCTCGATCATGTGAGGCAGCTTGCGAGATCTAAACATGAGGCATAAGGTGGAGAGTACAACCATCTAACTACTGCTATGGACCCGTAGTCCAAGGATGAACTACTCACGCATCACTCCGGAGGCGGGCATGGTGGTGTAGACCCCTCCAATGATGAATTACCCTCCCGGCAGGGTGCCGGGGAGAGCTCCAGAACCCTCTTGATCTCGCGATGACGATGACGACGGCCTCGGGGGTTTCTCGGGGAAAATGATATATTTTTAGGGTTGATGTATCGGGGGTATAAATAGGCGAAAGGGCGATGGCGGTAGATGCCCGAGGGCCCACACCACCCCTAGGCACGGCTAGGGGGTGCGGCCAGGTGGCGCGCCGCCCTATGGTGTGGCCCTCTCCGGGCCTCTTCAGGACTTCGTGGAACCTTCGGGGATTCTAAGACTTCCGGGATTCGAATTTTCCGATTCCGAGAATATTTCCAGAACAACTTTTTTGAAACTAAAAACAGCAGAAAACAGGGAACGGGCTCCGTGGCATCTTGTCAATAGGTTAGTCCGGGAAATCGATAAAAATGACATAAAGTGTAAGGAAAACATGTAGCATATGACATGAAAAAAACATGGAACATCATAAATTAAGGATACGTTTATGATGTATCAGCTAGTCATGATACATCATAAACTACTAAGCACACAATTAAAATAACATCTAACATGACATGCCAAAGCCTAAGCCATAGTAAAAAAAAGCTTCATATTGCACCACTATAAGCATGAAACAATTTACTCTTTTCCAATACCAATCAACTTATTCGAAACAACTCTCAAAGAAAATAAACATTAAAAATCAGAGAGTTAATCAAATATAACTGAAGAAAACCAACAAGCTCTGAACAAAACTAATGAAAAACAAGAGCTAAATGCGGTACTAGCAAAAACTGAACACTCACACAACAAAAAGAGTGAAAACAAGAGTGTTCTATGCAACAAAAATGGAGTGTGTCTCTCGCAACATTAGAATAGTGCTAGGATCCAACCATTTACTATAGGAATAAAACAAAACCAAACTGAAATAAAAATAAAATAAAGCTCCAAGAATAACACATATCCTGTGAAGCAATAAAAATAGTGTTTTGAAAGAAACCTGATATTTTTGTTGACGAAGAAGAGGATGCCTTGGGCATCCCCATGATTTGATGCTTGTACTTCTTGGATATGTATTGGGGTGACATGGGCATCCCTAGGCTTGAGCTTTTTTCCATCCTTCATATCATCACATCATTCTTCTCTCCCTACACTTGAAAATTTCATCCGCCTAAAACTTCCTCACAATCTTCATTAGCAACGTTAGTGTAATCAAAATAATAAATCCACTTGGTTTAGTTTCAATAAAAGTATCACACTTAAATTAAAACATTATCTACTGTCACAACTTATTTTAAAGATCTCCCTCTCAAAACAACACCAAAAGAAAGAGATTAATGAGCAAATGCAAATATTGGCAGAAATATGTCAAAACAGAACAATCCGTAAAGATGATTATTATTTTCGAAAATCTTATGTTGCTCAAATAAAATGTGGGAAACTAACGTAAGTTATATAAGAACCTGGGGCATGTGTCTATTTTTTTCAAAGCAATCTAAAGTTCTGGCTGAGAGGTATGAATTTTTTTGTAACAGCCCAGAAATTTGTTTCAGAATAGCAACCTTCCCAAATCGAACTACCTCTCAATTAGAGGTTATTATTGGCACAAAAACGAAATAAAAAAGGATAAGGAGTGGTTGAGAAAGTGGTACAAACTTCCAAAACTCAAAGAAAACTAAATAAAACAGAAGAAAACAAAGGGAAAACGAAGCAAAACAAAGTGGGTTACCTCCCACAAGCGCTTTTCTTTAACGCTTTTTAGCTAGGCATTTATTTTAACAGTCTCTTTATTTTTATGATACAATGGAGGAAAACAAAACAAACACATATTTTTAGCTGAGAAGCTTCCATGAGAAGATTGACATTGTTTCCATAGGCATGAACACAAGTGTTCAAGGTCGACCCATATTTCATGAATGTTCACCTTCTTAATCATTTTTCTTTTTGAAAAGTTTTTAGATAACAAGACCAACCATTTTTTTATATTTCGTGTTCTCTACCAATAAAGGAGGTAGAAAACTACTCAAAACTGAAATAAAAAGAAACTTAAAACTGAAAGCAAAAAATAACAAGCGTTGTCTCCCAAGAGCTCTTTCTTTATAGCCATTATGATAGGCTCAGTAATTCTGAAAGATGCTCACATAATAAATATGAATTGCAGAAAAATATAGAATCAAGAAGCACATATGAAACACATTTAAGTCTAATCCACTTCATATGCACAGGAATCCTGTAAAGAAATAAATCAAAGAAGCACAAAGAAACTAGCCTAGGAGGGAAAACAAGAACAACTTCAAAAGTTTCAATATAAAGAGACATGCTTTAGTAACATGAAAATTTCTACAACCATACTTTCCTCTCTCATAATAATTTTCAGTAGCATCATGAACAAACTCAACAATATAACTATCGCACAAAGCATGTTTGCCATGATCTAAAAGCACACAATTCATATCAAGCTCCAAAATAGTGGGATCAAAATTTAAAATCAGCATCTCTTATATGCGACTTTCAACGATAGAATAAAAATATGATTGGTCACTCTCAAAAGTTATGGACATCTTATAGCAATCCCATTTTCAATGGAATTATAATATATAACATCAAGTAACATAGGACCATCATCTAGAGCTTTATCATATAAATTTTCCAAGCAAACTTCCTCATTATCATGCATATCATTGGTAGGAATGAATAGAGGATTATAATAGGACTTATCAAAGTAGCTTGGATTATAAAAAATAATAGTAGCAACATGATTCCTCACAAGTTTCATTCATAGTAGCATCAAGGTCACAAGTATAGCAAGTATCAATTTCATCAAAAAGAGATATTTCAAAAGAATCAATAGGATCATCACATTCATCAGTATAGAACTCATCCTCCTTTGGAAAACATGGAGGGAAATCAAATAAAGTATTAGTTATAGAGTTACTACTATTGGAAGGTAGACATGGTTAGCTACTCCATTCTTCCTCCTTTTGATCATCACTCTCCTCCTTTTATTCATCCAATGAGCTTCCAGTTTCAGCAATTTCTTCTTTCATAGGCTCCTGCAAGGCATTAGTCTCTTCCTTTGGGGGAGAGATTCTATTAAGATATCTAGTAATAAAGCAGTTATTATCCTTGTAATTATCATAAAAATATTTAAGTATATCAAGACTCTCAGTTTCATAAGGAGCATCATCATAATTTTCAAGCAAAGACATAATTTCATAGGCACCCTTAACACCAAAAAATTCCTCAATTTGTTCCACATCTTAAAAGTCCTAACTTCCCACAACATAAGAAGCTAGGCTTATCATCATTACAAGCACATTGGAAAGAAAGATGATTAACATCCATAAAGAAACAAAATTTTATCACAACAAAAAGATATATCATATATAGAGCACAAGTTTCTAGCATAAGCATTCAATTTATTTATTTGTATCCATAAGTGTTTCCCTTTTTCAGATAAGCGGTATTCCTTATAATATTTTTATTGATATACTGTGAACCCACCTTGCCAATAAGATCTGGTTTCGAAGAAATTAACCGTTGATAGCAAGAATAATAAAGCAAGTAAAAGCGAGAGTGTACTTCCCAAGTGAGCTTATAGATAGAGCTATGCTCCACGACAACGGTGCCAGAAAATAGTCTTGTGACCCACAAGTGTAGGGGATCATAATAGTCTTCGAGGGTAAGTGTAACCCAATTTATTGATTCGACACAAGGGGAGGCAAAAAATAACTATAAACCTTAGCAGCTGAGTTGTCAATTCAGCCACAGCTGAGAAGCACATAGCAAATGATATTAATAACACACGATGCAACAAAATAGTGGATGGAGTGGTGTTGTGATGTTTCTCTTGCGTCCTCAGCACACCTAATACAATGGCAATTGTATAGATGCACTAGTTCAGCGAAAAGATAGTGAAAGTGGTGAAATATGGAGTGAAACAAGTGGTATGTGTAATTTTTAATAAACAGACTAGTAAGGAAACAAGTAGTAAAAGCATGTAAAAACAACAGCAATAATAAAAGATGGACCGGGGTTCATACTTTCACTAGAGGTAACACTCCAAGCAATAAAACCGGTCTTGGGTGAACAAATTAAAGTTAGGCAATGGACTAAAATTGAGACTAACTTACGATAGAATTATTCAGCTGGTAAATCATATGTACGCATGTGTTTCGTATATTGTTGTATCCATTCCCTATGATAACTCGTACAATATCTTTTTTCCAACCATCCCGTTGCTGCGGGGCCAAATAAGGAAATTATGGTAATTAAGGTGCTTGTTCTACCAAGCACCGGAATGAAGCATTAACACTTAGTGAACACATGTAATGCTCGAACTACAACCCTTCCCCTCCAATATCCCAACCTTTGTCACCTTGGGGTCTCGGGTACCAGACTATAATAGGTGCATACAACTTGCAGGTAGGATCCAAACAACAAATATATTCATGCATACATAAAGGGTTCGGATCTGAAAACATGCTACTCGTGCACTAGTAACAAACATTAAGAATAGCTAGGTTACAACAATCGCTAATTTCTCAACTCAACATCTGGTCATAATGTACAATTCATCGGATCCCAACAAACACAACACCAATTACATCATATTGATCTCAATTGAGAAAATTGTATTGGGTAACAAGGGAGAGACAACAATACCTAGCTACAGCTATGAACCCGTGGCACATGGGGGAACTACTCACGATGTAGTGGGATAATCACGGCAGACGTTACCGGGGGTAACTTATCTTGGGGCAAGACGACACTGGTGTTTGGGAGAGGGTTTAGCTCAGAGGAAAACATGATGATATGCGATCTGGTAGCCGGCTTGCAAGTCACTGAGTCTCCGATCTCGATATATTAATCTCAACTCTCGTGTTACACTGGATACTCGATACCTAGCGATATTGCTCGAACTCTTGGATCTCTCTAAACTAGACCTAGGGACCGGCTTATAAAGCATCCGGACCCCCTGGCTTGCCCTCCAAGGCGCACCCTGAATCCTACCCGGACACCGCATACAAAACCCTAATTTTCCTTACCGTAACCCACAATCCGGGTTACCAGGCCTACAAAATTGGGCCTTCTAGAAGTTCCTTTATCCTTGGCCGGGTCTTGCGCAGCGTCCTTTGGGCCGAGTTACACCTTGGCGTTGGTCTACCGGGTTATCATCCCTCCATCAGTAGTCCCCAGAATAGCCTGGGCTTCATGGGAACCTCCTTGAAGTGCTTGCTATTCCCTGTAAAAAATACCAGACGTACAAGTCCATAGAGGCCGAGTTGAGGTGCTTTGATAAACAGCTAGGCCTAACTCCAAGGTGGCCATATAGTAACCCGGCTTTCTCTAGGTCCTTTTTTACTTTTTCCGGATCAACGCCCTAATAAAAATGTCAAAGACCCGGCTCACTTTACTCGATAATTGACCCTGATGTTGCGGAGAAGATCTACTTCTTATCTCTGTCCAGATATCTCGCCCAGCACTTAAAGCGTATCTCACAAAATCCGGATAGATAGCCCTTATCCCGAAATTTCCGGTTCTCGCCCGTTGGACTAGGTTTATCCGCCCGCACCCTTATAAATAGGTACTTAGGGGTTAACCTAACCCAAACGGCTCATTTCCCCCTTTTCCTTTTTCTCTTCTCTTCCGCGCTCGAGCTCGCAGAGCACCATCACGGAGACCTCGCGCGCGTCGCTGGAGCCAATCCGCCGCCGGCTACGCTCCGCCACGATTCGCCCCGCGCTGCCGCCAAGATCTGCCGCCGCGCCCTCAACCTGCCCGCCGGGAATCGCAAGGGGACACCAAGACTGCGCCATTTGCCGTCGCCGCGTGCTGCTCCAATCTCCTCCAGTAAGTTCCTTGTATCCATTAATTCAACCCCGCAATTTTTCGATTTACTCTAGATTAGATCTAGGTCAACCCGTGGGCAATTCTTCTTGTCACGCCGGATTAGGTCGCTTAGATGCTTGCTAATTCCTTCAATAGCTGGATTGATGGTCACATACCACTCTCCTATCATCACTAATCATCAATTTCTCCGTAGAATCGTCCGCAACTTTTTCAATCTAGATCCATTTCGCCAAAATTTTCCGCGCCTGTCATTGACACCCGGAAAATCCTCTTCTTCCGGTTCTTTCGCTTGCAGTAGATGCATGGGCAATCATCCGTATTCCTCAAACACCTTTCAATACGTAAGTACCCCATAGTTTTCATAATGATGCTTGATACCCGGATAACTTGTAACCTTGCTTCGTAGAGTGATATCCGGATAATTCTTAACTTCCGTACTTTCTTGATATCGCTCGCAAATACTCGGATAGCTCATGTTTTCCGAGTCTTACTTCTTGTACCTTTTTGCTTTGCGTTTTGCAGGTTGATCCCATGGCTCCCAAGAAGCAGGGGAAGCAGCCGACCAGGGCCACCAACTCCATATCCGCCAACTGGGCGCGATCCACGGTCACGAAGGCCAAGCTAGAAGAGCTGGCCGAGTTAGGGGTTCTCCCTTCTCAAAAAGATATCCATTGGAGGGTACCGGGTGACGAAACCCGGCCCACGCCTGCCAACGACGAGGTAATCTGCTTCGAACACGTGACCGGGGGTTCCGTCCTCCGGGTCACCCTTTCTTTCGTGAAGTTCTGAGCCATTATGGCCTCCGGGTATTCGACATAGGGCCTAACTCTATGTTGAATATTACCCATTTCATTGTTCTGTCCGAGTCATACTTGTGCACTCCGCCAAGTTTGGCTCTCTTTATTGAACTGTTTCAGTGCAAGCCGTGCCGCGAAAGCGGTGACGGAGCACTTCTTTCTTGCGGCGGGGTCTCTATCTAGCGCCGCAAGAATTCTCCAATGCCACCTCTCACTCTTAACTCCCACGTCAAACACTGGCAACTCTCATACTTTTACTGCCGAGACACCTCCCCACCCGGCGAAAAGAAACTGCCGGGTTACTCGGAGGGCCTCCTTGATATCTCCGAGACTTTCAATGCTTTCGCCCCTGACTCGGACAGGGAGGCAATCCAGCCTTTGCTAGTTAGAATAGCCGTCCTCTCAGCCCAAGGTCTTCTTGGGCTCAATTTAGTGAAAACCTGGGTTGATTTCCGGATTCAACCCAATTCCATCCGCACCAAATTAATGTGCGAGTACTCCGGGCACACCACGGATGCACTTCGATATTCCACCAAGAGCTTTGCAGCCGGCAATACCAACAAAACCATCAAGGGTTTCTTGACGGAAAAGTTGGAAGTGATAAAGAACATCGCGGGTTACCTCCGTTTACTCGGGAAAATCCGGCCCCAGCGGTAAGACCCGATATTTGTAAACTTATCTCCACACTTTGACCTGATACTGCTTCTAGTTCTCACTTTCATCCCTCTGTCTAAGGCTGAGGACGCTTTCTGGAAAGTTGAAACCTCCCCCTCTTCCGGAGACCCGGAAGAAGAAGACAAGCTGGCTGACAATGATGAGGGTATTTATCCGAATCTTGTGTCATCTTCTCTTGCATAAATTTCCTCTCATTTAACTTTTTCCATCGATGCATACTCGGTTCGCAGGGTTGGAGGACGAAGACGAAAAGGACGAGGAGGATCCGGAGGCCACCGAGTCCGATCAAGAAATAACAGCCGGGGCCAAGAGGAAGGCCAGGGGAGTGGTGTCCAAGGTTCCTTATTCCACCATGTCTTACGAACCCTACTCTTTTGATAACATGCACAGACTTAACCAACAACTATCCAACTCATCGCACTTGAAGGACTCTCTCCCGACCAAGCGCAGGGTGACCCGGAGTTCACCGGGCGACGATCCCCTTAACCCGGGTATCTCCACCTCACCAAACCGCCGGGCCGATACTCCTCCTCCTCGCCCCTCCAAATCTCCTCGGCGTCACCCTTCCCCCAACCATCCTTTGGCCGGGCAGCTCCGGGTTCCGCTATCAACTACTATGACAATCTCATCGGCTTCCAGCAGTGAACTCCCGCCGGATTACACTATGAACACCGGGTAAGTATTCCGCTGTATGATATCTTCGCGCACTTGATTATTTTCATCCGCTGTTGTTGACTATTCCTCTCTTTTCCTTAGCGCCCAAGTCACGACTAGTGACCCGGGGAACATGGAGACGGATAACCGGGAGACGGAGGGGCCGACTGATGATGTAGACGCCGCGACTGGCGGTGAGGCTGAAGACGGCCAGGGACAAGGCCCTTGGAATGACCCGGCTCAGCAGGAAGCCGGATCTCCGAAGTCGTCCGAAGACGTGGACGAGGAGATTGAGATACTGGAGACGAGGACGGGTTCCCCTAACCCGGATACCCAGACAGTCCAGGTCTCAACTCCCAAGCCGGAAAAAGTTCATCCGTCCAGTGAACAAGCTGCTGGCTCTTCTAGCGTCAGGCCCGAAGACATGACATTCTCCCAAATGCTTAGTGCCCTTCACACCTTGAGGGCCGATGAAGAGAATATCCTGGAAGCTTTGATAGCAAAACATGAGGTAAATCCGAATAACATTGCTTGTATCCTTATCTAGTCCCCAATTTCCGGGTGAATTTCTTGATAATTTGCTTGGAACTTCATAGTGTGTCCGACTAATTTTTTCCTGTATCTCCACTCAGGCTTTCGTGACTCAGTCTGAGAAGAAATTGGCTAAGGCCACCAAGCTCATTGGAAAGGAGGTGGCTCTGCGTGAGGCGGCCAAGGCTGAGGCCAGGAGGAGTGGAAAGATCACGAGAAAGTATAGGAGGAGGGCTCATGCAGCCGAAGATAATCTAATGAACCTTTCTGTTTAGATTGCTGATACGTATCGCGCTTTGATCGGTATGATGCTTAGCATAATATTCATAATCCGAGTTATCCTTCTGATAAATAGCGGGGTTTCCTTACTCATGTTCTCATTTCTTTCTGCAGGTCCGGATGAAGTAATGCCAGACGAAGATGATATTGCCAGGCTGAAAACCATCAAGAGCATTATCCGGAAGCTATGTGCCGGAACCAAATGGATCCTTCAAGAACTACGGTGGCCGGGTGTTGGGCATGTCAACCTGAAGAGAATGCTGGACGCCTGCTCCACTATTCCCGAGTGGATTTGGCATTGGAAGCGCTCGTCCTGCCGGGTTGGAGTAACCCGGGGGCTTGCGCTGGCTAAAGCTTATTTCCCTAAGCTCGAGCCAGCCAAGCTTATGGGCGGATTTCCGGAATTCAACCGTGATGGGTCCAAGTTTTCCGCGAAGGATTTCAAGGCCGTCCAGAAGGAAGTCCGTTACCCGGCCAGCGTGATTGCTGACGGCTTGGATGTCAATTCCATTGTCCCTGCATATGATGCTGATGGTGAAGCGGTTAAGTCGGACCTTCCCAAGCCGTACGATATGCTAGCCCGATGGAAGGAGGAAGCTGCCAAGTTGAGGGAGGAAGCCGCAAAGAAGAAGGCTGAAGCCGATTCTGCGCCTGCTACCTCCACACCAGTCGTCCCTCCTCCTGCGCGAGCCGGCACTGCTGTTGATCCGGGTGCTGCTGCTACCAAGGGTAATAGCAAGGGCAAGGAGAAGATGGACGCCGCGACCCAGAATGCCGAGTGATACCTGCTACCTGATGCCGTTTCGTAGGCGTCAATCGGCCAATGGGCCGTTTAAACAATCATTTTTTTGATGATGCGCCTGTGCACCTTTGATACTAGTACCGAAATTTGTAATGCACTTTAAGTTCTTGATACTCCTTGTGCTTCTTCTGAACGTTTAAATTTATCTACTTTTGAGCCCATTTGTTCTTGATATCCGACTTTCTTTATGGTTCCTTTTGTGAGACTCGGTTTCCGAGTTTCATGGGTTTCGACAAGCGGACTTTTCTCTAAGTCCCCAAGTCCCCCAGACTCGGATGTTTGGGTTTTTTGAGTTTTAGCAACTGAGCAACTTTTTCTTTTCCAAAATCCTCAGTCCCCAAGACCCGAAATTCCGAGTCTGGGATGTGTCGTCTTTCCAAGAGAACGAGTTGTTTGCCGCTAAGCCCCAACCCAGAGCCGTTTCACATAGGTATTGAAGTTATGCTTGATAAACGTTGAGTTTCCGGCTGTTAGCCCTGTACTCTGCATAACTTGTGGTTTGGATGACCCTTTTGACTATCTTGTACTGTAAGCCGGCTTTCGCGTGGATATCATGTTGTTACGTCTATACGAAAACAGGGTCAGGCAAGTCCCATTGGGCTTCATGGCTGATTGTAATTGTAAGCGAGCAAATCATGCCACTTTAGTGCGAGTCAAATCGAGCTTAAGTAAGAAAAGTAAAGAAAATTTGGCTCCTTTGTCCGGTTATAAGATTGCAGCCGTACTCGTTTGCGAGTAATCGGCCCTTATAACTCATAGGCATCAAGGCCGGGTCATTGAGTTTGTAACTGTGCTACTCGAGCAATCAGCCCCCAAGACCTAAATATATGCAACATACCAAGAGTGAAGAACATACGAATAACCACCTCTTTATTTGATATGAGAAAGTTAGGTCAGCAAGCCGCCTCATTAAAAACCCTCCAGTCCCCTTAGGTACCCTGGATAGGAAAAGAGTGCGTCTGAAACCTGCTGCCCGTTACATTGTTTAGTTCTTCTTGGGGATATGTCCGGAACCAACGTAATCGATACACATTCTCCACTTGTTGGTCTTCTTTATTATGAGTGTCGGGTTCGCTAGCTAATCCGGGTGAGGCGTTCCCGTGACGCGGGTGGTTGTAAATGGTCGTGTGATTTCTTCTCCTATGGCGGATTGTTTGGAGGGATCATGCTCGATGAAAGCCACCATCTTGGTGTCTTGTGCTGCCTTGAATTTTGCCCTTTCATCTTCAGTACTCGGTCTTTTCAATGTTGTTCTGTCATCCGGGTCTGCTTGAGACCGGTAATGCTTGAGTTCCTCTTTTCTGCAAGCTTGCTCAGCCATTGCTGCATCTCCTTCATCGCACTCAGCCTCTATAACCCGGCTTCCATGTATGGTGATGGTCTGCTTAGGACCCGGGATTTTTAGCTGTAGATACACATAACACGGCCTAGCCATGAATTTAGCATAAGCCGGCCTTCCGAACAGCGCGTGATAAGGACTGCGCAACTTGACCACCTCGAAAGTGAGCCACTCAACTCGATAATTATCCTTTGATTCTCCGAAAGCTACTTCCAATGCGATTTTTCCCTCGGGGCACGCTGAGTGACCCGGCACTATCCCATGAAAAATTGTTGAACTTTTCTGTAGTTGAGACTCCTTGAGACCCATGCGTAGAAAGGTCTCCCAATACAAGATGTTGATGCTACTTCCACCATCCATTAGGACCTTTTTCAACTCATAACCATTAACTTGCGGTGCAACTACTAACGCCAAGACTCCCGTGTGTTCTATTCTTTCCGGGTGATCTCTTCTGCTCCATGTCACATCCTGTTCTGACCATCTCAGGTATCTCGGAACAGCCGAGGAAACCGAGTTTACCGCTCGTTTCAGTGTCTTTTTATCCCTGCTGGAAGTTCCTGTAATATGCACATGATATTGTCCTCTTAAATCGTAAGTACGTACCATGCCGATGAAGATGCTGATCCGGCCGATTGTCACGATGGATCCGGATTCGAGGTGATCCGACTCTGGCCCCAGCCGGAATCGTCCATCTTCTCTCCTTCGCGGTCGGTGTAGATCTCGCCGATGACAAGATTCTCCATGTTCTTCCGAGCTTCTCCCGTGATGTAAACACCTTTGGACGCAGGCCCCACGGTGGGCGCCAACTGTCGTGGGATAATCACGGCAAACGTTACCGGGGGTAACTTATCTTGGGGCAAGACGACACTGGTGTTTGGGAGAGGGTTTAGCTCAGAGGAAAACATGATGATATGCGATCTGGTAGCCGGCTTGCAAGTCGCCGAGTCTCCGATCTCGATATATTAATCTCAACTCTCGTGTTACACTGGATACTCGATACCTAGCGATATTGCTCAAACTCTTGGATCTCTCTAAACTAGACATAGGGACCGGCTTATAAAGCATCCGGACCCCCTGGCTTGCCCTCCAAGGCGCACCCTGAATCCTACCCGGACACCGCATACAAAACCCTAATTTTCCTTACCGTAACCCACAATCCGGGTTACCAGGCCTACAAAATTGGGCCTTCTAGAAGTTCCTTTATCCTTGGCCGGGTCTTGCGCAACGTCCTTTGGGCCGAGTTACACCTTGGCGTTGGTCTACCGGGTTATCATCCCTCCATCACACGAAGTATCATGGAGGAAGAATGGTCGATGGAGATGGCACCGGGGACGATTCCCCGTCCCGGTAGGGTGCCGGAATAGGAACTTCCGTCCCCCAAAGTAGAGTTTTCGATGGCGGCGCAGCTGAGATGCGATTCTAGTAATATCATCGACTCTTCCTCTATTTTTAGGTCAAATGTGAATTTATGAGCGAACGGGGACGCGAGGCAGTGCATGGTGCCACCAGGCACCTCCTAGGCGCGGCCTAGGGGGTGGCCGTGGCCACCACCCACCTGGGGGGCGTAGGCCTCAGCTTGTGCTTCCCTTCTGGTTCTGGGAGTAAAAAAACAACAAAAAATTTCAGCTCAATCCGAGCACTTTGATTTTTGACCTATTTCTGCAGTGCACCGGCAAATAAATAGGAAGTGGCACTGGGGCATCTTGTTCATATGCTAGTCCAATAAATGATAGAAAACAAGGGAAAAAAGGGAAAACATGTAGAAAACGATCATGGAGCATTAAAAAGTATAGATACGTTTGCAATGTATCAAACTCCCACTCTAATATGGCATCTACATATTTGATTAGGCAAGCTATTTCAGCTCCCACTCAAATATGGAACTACATATTTGATTAGGAAAGCTACTTAGCACCCACCTAAATATGATATCCTCATATGTGATTAGGCAAGTGTCGCGACCCCGGACCCAGAGATATACAAACTGTCATGTGCTCCTAGCAATGGACTCACAAGGGCTTCAGGGTTACCAGCCCCGGCCGTAACAAACAACGGCAGGCAGACCGGATTCATCGGCACGTAGTCCGGATCCCCGGTCTACTACTCCTTGTGTCCATGCTAGTCATAACCAGATATGTATACCCAAGCATCCACGAGCCGGATGAAACTGAAGTAACGGGACCAAAGTTATACAGAGCTGCTATGTGTCCAGAAAGTGCAACAACAATCGAGGGTTACTAGGGTTACCTCGCCCCAGGACGATCACATCGACAGGTGGGCTCGGACATGGATCATCGGCTCCACGACCCCTCGACTGCGAAAACTATGCAGGCATAGCCAAAACTGTATAACAATGAGCTCGAAACCAACAACCGACCAAAGCAGTACTATAAACATGAAGCTTTATTAAACAGGTGTTACTAGAGTATAGCTTACAAGCAGAGCTCAGACGACCCAACAATACATCACACAATGGAAGGCAAATTATGTTGCTAATCAACAAGAACCAAAAAAGGCCTAAGAGGCCGCAACATAAGGCGACGTCCCAGCCCATAGATTCCAGGATGCTACCTGGGAACCCCAAACTACTCGTCGATGTCCACGTTGAACCACCACTGAAGTGAGATCTTCACCTGAACCAAATTAAGCAAACCTGAGTACGGGAGGTACTCAACAAGACTTAATTAACCTATTATATATCTGCTAACTTCAGAAAGGGTTTTATGAAGGCTGATTTGCGTAAAGCAATCTTTGTTTTCCAAATCGAGGAAGAATAGCACGTCTCATAGAATGTTTTTCAAAACAGATGAGAAATCTACTAAACTACTGAGATCATCATATTCTTGTATTCCACCAAGTCCTTCTTATTCCCACACTATCTCATGCTACAAGGATAACCCCTCTCGGCATCTCCGAGGAGGCACCCTTCAAACATCGCCAACATCTTTTACGTCACGGTCAGGTTATCTATGGCCACGTGACATTCACCAAGTCGTCCTTAACCGTGTACACGGCTTTCCGAAAGATTTATCCCTGCATGGTGGTACACTTTACCCACACGTACCCTCCGACTCTTAGCGCCACATGTACGCTCTTCCATGGAGCGCGGCAGAGGGTGGATGGCTCCGACCTTTACCTTGCTCGACCCTATCGATGAGTCAACCCAAACAGGGCCACCCCGTCAACAGGGAGTTGACCACCTCCTGACGGCACCTGTTTAGTGAGTTGGGATCAAGATCCGTGTACGTCCATCACTTGTCCCGGTCACGCCCTAAACACCTCCAAAAGATTTTTGACTCACACGCAGATGGAACTCCCAAACTACGTGACTCACGGATAGAGCAAAACAAGTTAGTTAGTCGAGCGAGGTTCATCGGCTCACGCGTGTGGTTGCACGCTCAGTCTTGGTTTCCGCGGCGAGACCTTAATCCTAGGGTTGGCAAGTACAGGACAAAGAACCACTTCCCAAGTGGCCTCCGTCCTCGCCTTAGTCAGGTTAACCACACAATGCTCATCTCACGACGTAATCATATCATACTAGGTTATCGCAGCTCTGATTCATCAACCGGATGGAGCAGAGGTAAACAAACATGTATGACTAAGCGAAGCTAATATGAGGCTCTGGCGATGCGCACAAGCAATTCTATGGCGGCTAGGAGCAGTGGATCAGGATATTGAGGCAATGCAGCATATAGGTGAACTATGTCTACTAGCATCAAATACTTTGGAATCGAATGCAAAGTACGAGATCAAATGTTGTTGGAAAACGTATATGAGCAGATAAGAGGTTATGCTTGCCTTGGTTATAAGAAAACCAGATAAAGTCTTCTGGAATAAGTGCTTGACTTGTCGGTTAAGATCAAGTATTCGCCATTGGACTGCTGGCCTTCTCTTCGGAGTCACGTTCTACCGAGGGGGAAACAACACCGAAAAGAAGAATAACAATCAACACATGGCATCGATGCAATGCGCAATATGTATGCATGAGCAGATTAATGCACTGAAATAAAGCCCTAAACATGTTCGTTGGGTTGCTAGGGTTCGCATGTCAGATATGCAGTTTTACTGAAATTAGCCCGAAATAGACCCCGGAGGGCAATTCGGGTGATTATGGAAGTGAGTGCAATTTAAAGTTCTCAAATGAGGTTCAAAACATCATAAACATGTTGCAATTGTCATTTTGAGCAAATTGATATATAACTTTTCCTAATTTTGTTGAATAAAAACTTATTTTCTATTTTTAAGTGATTAAACAACATTAAATAAAGGCCATTTTTTAACTTTCTCAAACATATATGAAAATGACATATTTGGGTAGATTACATTTTTATGATCATTTTGGTACCTCACTTTTATTTTTCTGAGATATAAAACAAAAGTTATTAATTAAACAATATTATGCATTTTTCTGGAATTATTAGAAAGAAGATTATGACATCATCACGACGTCACTGTGACGTCACCCTATACTGATCTTCACAGGTGAGATCAAATTGGTCGAATTGGGTTCAAATTTGATGAAACAAAATATACCACAAGGTAGAGGAGGTGGAGGGGGAGCTAGGGGTGCCAGCGGCGGACCAAATGGTCGCCGGAAAGTTCGCCGGCGTCCATGTCCGTGGCGGCGGAGGGAGATGCACGGTGACGAGGCGATTCGGAGGGGGAGCAAGCGATTGGAGGGGACAGGGATGCTCAGGAGCTCACCCTGGATCTCGTGACGGGCTCGAGGAGGCGAGGGAAGGCCGGAGTCGGCCGGAATCAACCTCGACGCCCGGCGGCCGGAGTTGGGAACGGCGGCCCGATTCTCGCCGTGGAGGCCATCCCGGGAAACGTCCTTCGACGGGAAGACGCCGGGCGACCTAGTGAACCTCGTGGGGTGCTCCGTTGGGCGTGGGAGGGCTCGAATCGGCGGCGCCATGGAAGTTGAGCCAAGCTAGGGTTTCGGCCTCGCGGGCAAAATTACAAAGAGGGAGCACTCGAGGTGGGGGAAGCACGTAGGGAAGAGACGGCAGGGCTTCTCAGCTCTTATCTTCTATCGCCAGCTGAGAGGCATGAGGTGACGAGGAGGCCCCGACGGCGGCCACGCAGCAGCTTGCTGCTTGCATTCTGTCCAGAGGAAGAAGAAAGCAAAAAGGAAAAGGAAACTTGCGAAAACCCCCTAGACCTTCAGGAAATTTCAGAAAGGTCCTTTTCTGCCTTTAAAACAGCAAAGGAAAATAAAGTTTTAAGGGCCTTTTTGGAATCAGAAAAATTGGCAAAAATAATATTTGGAAAGCTTGTAAAATTTCCAACCTTCCATATTTTTCTTTGGTGTAATTGAAATATTTTTCAGTAAAAGATTTTGGAAACCAAAATAAGTACTTTTTGTGAGATTTTCTGAAACCATTTAAATTCACAATTTAATTTGGTTAAAACATGATTAAATTTTTTGTTTTCATGCATGTATGAGATGAACACAACCCCACACACTTCTGTTAGCTAAATTGGGATGTTACAAATCTACCCCCCTTACAAGAATCTCGTCCCGAGATTCCCGAAGGAGAAGAAAGAAGGAACACCGGTTTTGAACGATCTCCTCGAACCTTACGGCTCTCTTCTCGAAGAGATTGATCCGTAGCACTTGCGAAGATCTCCAGCGGCTACACCTTAGGTGAGAGGGAAAACTCTTAGGAACTGATCTTTACGAAGATCGAGTATATCATGGCCAACTCATGACAGGAATGTTCATAAAGAATTTTGAGTTAACAAGCATGAAACACATCAAGGTAACGGAGGAAATAGGAGATGTTTCAAGTTTGCGGACGATGGTTCTTGAAAGGATTTATAATATGAGCTTTGCACAAGATTTTAAATCCTTTTGGAAAAGAAAGGTTGAACAACTTGTGAAACCGAGGTTTTCTTCAAACAGATAACCAAGATGGAAAGGATTGTCTGGGATATCACAACGCAATATCCATAGACGAGGGAAAACACGAGAAAACACTGTAATTCGTGTGTCAGAGAAAATTTTGATACATGATCATGTTCACTCTTCGGAGTGGACACGGAAGATGAGGGAACTTTCATTCGTTAAAGGTTGTCGAAAACTTTGTCAAAGGTCATGATGTTACTTCATAACAGGAGACAAGTAACCAAAGATATTGAACCACCATATAATAGGAAGAGTTCTTGGTCACACCAGAATTGTCACGGAGAGTGGCTGTTATTACGGATTCAAAGAGATATGAAATTAGGCCTTCCGGCTATTTGTGTCAACCACAACATCAAGCATGCCGGATTTTGAAAAACCTAATTCAATACCCTTAAGGAAACACCAACCATCCTTGCTGTTTGAGATTCAGTTCTGGTTAGTGGAAGGATGATAACCCAACTCAAAATGTCTGATCAAAGAGGTTGCTCCGGGTACCAACGAGACACATTACTGGATTCTCAAGACATGGACTACGATGTCAAGCTCGAGAAGATGAGCGAGATTGCAAAACTCATGTATTAGCAACTTGCGAAAGACGGTTGCACCTACATGAACTACTTGCAAAATAATACATCGGAGTCCTGGTTGGGAAGATGATAACAAAGATAAAGAAGTTCTAGGACTTCTTCTCTTTCACGAAAGATCAGTCAGTGGCTGGGTGTGGATGCAACTTCTTCAAGTGAATGGAGGTATAAACCAACCATCTCAAGAGTAGTCCACACATGCATAACTGACTTGAGATATTCCCGAGGGAACAAGAAAACTCTACTCGGATCCATGGCAACAACTTTCACCATAAGCACATGAACCAGAGAAAGTTACTTCGAACATCCAGAACACAACTTCGTGATGACACAAAGATGGTTCTCGAAATTTTCCAATATTTTTGCCATTTGTTAAGAATGAGCCTCTTACAACTCGGAGAAAGTAGGAATGTCATCGAAGGGCTCGACAACAGACTTATAAGGTTACTCCAAGAAGAGGGGTTCATATGATATATGAAAAAGGCTGAATATTGGTCAGACCAAAGGACATAAAGGTGTACTCGGGGAAAACACGATGAGTGAAACACCATCAAGATAGTCCTTGGATCTTTTCTCGATTTGACGGTAGCCCAAATCAAATCAAGGGTGGAAAGATAGCATGTCCACTAAGGAGATACTATCCTGCTTCAACACAAAGGAAACTAGACATCCCTTAACAAAGGATCAAGTTAGGCGGAGCTTTTGCCTTTCAACTCTCCAAGTTGTTGTTTAAGCTCAACCAACTAGTCCGGGATATCCAGCAGAGTTCCTTGGGGAAAGGAGTAGTTAAATTACCCCTTGTTTAGACGTTACGGTCAGGTAACAACCTGGTGATACTTCTAGAAAGACAACCAGAATATCACGAACCACCGGTATGTCTTGGAGTTCGGAAGGGAGGTTTGCTTTTCAAAGCACCTGATATGGTCTTGAGAGCTTTGGTACGAACCTATCTCTCTGACCAAAAGTGTGCACCGGATTGAACGGATTTGGTGACTCGGTCAACTTCAAACAGAGGCTGGGTGACCAGTAGTGCTAAGAAGGATACAGATGTTTCTTAGGTTTTTCGAAGCAATTAGAATTGCTAAGAGTACCTGATACACATGTCAATGCATAAACCCATCATACTCAAGCATTCAATCTTGGATGAAGGGGGAGTGAAGACGGTAAGAGCATCACTTCATCAATGAGGCCATGAAACTCAACCCAACCTCCTTATTTGTAAGAGTGTGATACTCGGAGGTAGAACAGAATGGAAGCTAACGGAACTTCTTTAATCTGCGGATTACAAAACTTTGACCTGGTCCTGGAGATGAACAAGGTTCTGCAGTTTGTTTCTCCTGACATCCCAAGGTGGAATGTTTTGACGGAAAAAAGGAGCAAATGCATTGGAAGAATCCAACAACATATACAACTTGCATTCCAAACAGTGAGGTTTGGAAGCAAGCAAAGAATAGGAACGTGCTCTTGGAAAAATCCTAAGATCACGTTGGATGCACAAGGTCATACTCATTTGTAAAACCCATGCTAAGATGGGAGATATAGCAGAGTCAAGAACAAGGATATGAGAATCATAAAGAACACTCTTGTCGTGATCTTTTGATTCCAAAGGAAAGCCTATGGCTATGAGAGTTGGAATTTCCTAACCATCCTGAGGTAGAACAGATTCTTCAGGATCCAAAGAAACAGAACTTGGGTTAAAGGTCAGCATCCTGTACAGATGGCATGAGCATAACATGGTGAAGAAACCACACGATCCAACTCACCACAACTCAGCACATTCCGGGACCTTCGGTTCAAGTTCAAGGGGCAAAACCACAACGAAAGGAGTAACTACTATATGAGTGCCACAGATGACACTACAATTAGCAATCACGTTGTATCTTTCAAAAGGAAAACATAGCCCCGGAAGAATTTGAACAGAGGATAACGGATACATTCGAGATGAAAAGGAAATCTCGAGGTTCAGGATTTTGAGACTTTAGAACAGGAGTATGTGGAACCCACACAACTCTGAGAGATTATGAATGGAAGGAAACCTCCCAGCTTAAGAGATAACGGAGGATGGAACACACACGACTCTAGAACTATAACACTAGGTCAACTTGGGTAAAAACGTCCTTGCCAGAAAAGGCACCTGAGTTTTGAATGACTAGAAGAGATAGAAAAACCTTTTTAAATCAACACAGGTAAGGTGACCCAGAGTTAGAGCGATACCAGATATGGAGTAAAAAGAATCCTAAGAAGGTTTTCACAATCCATTTGAAGTTTCAAAATAGTTTTCACAAACACTAGACTCAACATCGACCAAGCAGTAAGGTTTTCCTACAGGCAGTCCTGCTCTGATACCATGACCTGTCGCGACCCCGGACCCAGAGATATACAAACTGTCATGTGCTCCTAGCAATGGACTCACAAGGGCTTCAGGGTTACCAGCCCCGGCCGCAACAAACAACGGCAGGCAGACCGGATTCATCGGCACGTAGTCCGGATCCCCGGTCTACTACTCCTTGTGTCCATGCTAGTCATAACCAGATATGTATACCCAAGCATCCACGAGTCGGATGAAACTGAAGAAACGGGACCAAAGTTATACAGAGCTGCTATGTGTCCAGAAAGTGCAACAACAATCGAGGGTTACTGGGGTTACCTCGCCCCAGGCCGATCACATCGACAGGCCGGCTCGGACATGGATCATCGGCTCAACAACCCCTCGACTGCGAAAACTATGCAGGCATAGCCAAAACTATATAACAATGAGCTCGAAACCAACAACCGATCAAAGCGGTACTCTAAACATGAAGCTTTATTAAACAGGTGTTACTAGAGTATAGCTTACAAACAGAGGTCACACGACCCAACATTACATCAGACAACGGAAGGAAAATTATGTTGCTAATCAACAAGAACCAAAAAAGGCCTAAGAGGCCGCAACATAAGGCGACGTCCCAGCCCATAGATTCCAGGATGCTACCTGGGAACCCCAAACTACTCGTCGATGTCCACGTTGAACCACCACTGAAGTGAGATCTTCACCTGAACCAAATTAAGCAAACCTGAGTACGGGAGGTACTCAACAAGACTTAATTAACCTATTATATATCTGCTAACTTCAGAAAGGGTTTTATGAAGGCTGATTTGCGTAAAGCAATCTTTGTTTTCCAAATCGAGGAAGAATAGCACGTCTCATAGAATGTTTTTCAAAATAGATGAGAAAGCTACTCAACTACTAAGATCATCATATTCTTGTATTCCACCAAGTCCTTATTATTCCCACACTATCTCATGCTACAAGGATCACCCCTGTCGGCATCTCCGAGGAGGCACCCTTCAAACATTGCCAACATCTTTTACGTCACGTTCAGGTTATCTATGGCCACGTGACATTCACCAAGTCGTCCTTAACCGTGGACACGGCTTTCCGAAAGATTTATCCCTGCAGGGTGGTACACTTTACCCACACGTACCCTCCGACTCTTAGCGCCACATGTACGCTCTTCCATGGAGCGCGGCAGAGGGTGGATGGCTCCGACCTTTACCTTGCTCGGCCCTATCCATGAGTCAACCCAAACAGGGCCACCCCATCAACAGGGAGTTGGCCACCTCCTGACGACACCTGTTCTGTGAGTCGGGATCAAGATCCGTGTACGTCCATCACTTGTCCCGGTCACGCCCTAAACATCTCCAAAAGGTTTTTGACTCACACGCAGATGGAACTCCCAAACTACGTGACTCACGGATAGAGCAAAACAAGTTAGTTAGTCGAGCGAGGTTCATCGGCTCGCGCGTGTGGTTGCACGCTCAGTCTTTGTTTCCGTGGCGAGACCTTAATCCTAGGGTTGGCAAGTACAGGACAAAGAACCACTTCCCAAGTGGCCTCCCGTCCTCGCCTTAGTCAGGTTAACCACACAATGCTCATATCACCACGTCATCATATCATACTAGGTTATCGCAGCTCTGATTCATCAACCGGATGGAGCAGAGGTAAACAAACATGTATGACTAAGCGAAGCAGATATGAGGCTCTGGCGATGCGCACAAGCAATTCTATGGCGGCTAGGAGCAGTGGATCCGGATATTGAGGCAATGCAGCATATAGGTGAACTATGTCTACTAGCATCAAATACTTTGGAACCGAATGCAAAGTACGAGATCAAATGTTGTTGGAAAACGTATATGAGCAGATAAGAGGTTATGCTTGCCTTGGTTATAAGAAAACCAGATAAAGTCTTCTGGAATAAGTGCTTGACTTGTCGGTTAAGATCAAGTATTCGCCATTGGATTCCTGGCCTTCTCTTCGGAGCCACGTTCTACCGAGGCGGAAACAACACCGAAAAGAAGAATAACAATCAACACATGGAATCGATGCAATGCGCAATATGTATGCATGAGCAGATTAATGCACTGAAATAAAGCCCTAAACATGTTCGTTGGGTTGCTAGGGTTCGCATGTCAGATATGCACTTTTACTGAAATTAGCCCCAAATAGACCCCGGAGGGCAATTCGGGTGATTATGGAAGTGAGTGCAATTTAAAGTGCTCAAATGAGGTTCAAAACATCATAAACAGGTTGCAATTGTCATTTTGAGCAAATTGATATATAACTTTTAATTTTCTAATTTTATTGAATAAAAAATTATTTTCTATTTTTAAGTGATTAAACAACATTAAATAAAGGCCATTTTTCAACTTTCTCAAACATATATGAAAATGACATATTTGGGTAGATTACATTTTTATGATCATTTTGGTACCTCACTTTTATTTTTCTGAGATATAAAACAAAAATTATTAATTAAACAATATTATGCATTTTTTTGGAATTATTAGAAAGAAGATTATGACATCATCACGACGTCACTGTGACGTCACCCTATACTGATCTTCACAGGTGAGATCAAATTCGTCGAATTGGGTTCAAATTTGATGAAACAAAATATACCACAAGGTAGAGGAGATGGAGGGGGAGCTAGGGGTGCCAGCGGCAGACCAAATGGTCGCCGGAAAGTTCGCCGGCGTCCATGTCCGTGGCGGCGGAGGGAGATGCACGGTGACGAGGCGATTTGGAGGGGGAGAAAGCGATTGGAGGGGACAGGGATGCTCAGGAGCTCACCCTGGATCTCGTGACGGGCTCGAGGAGGCGAGGGAAGGCCGGAGTCAGCCGGAATCAACCTCGACGGCCGGCGGCCGGAGTTGGGAACGGCGGCCCGATTCCCGCCGTGCAGGCCATCCCGGGAAACGTCCTTCGACGGGGAGACGCCGGGCGACCTAGTGAACCTCGTGGGGTGCTCCGTTGGGCGCGGGAGGGATCCAATCGGCGGCGCCATGGAAGTTGAGCCAAGCTAGGGTTTCGGCCTCGCGGGCAAAATTACAGAAGGGGAGCACTCGAGGTGGGGGAAGCACGTAGGGAAGAGACGGCAGGGCTTCTCAGACCTTATCTTCTATCGCTAGCAGAGAGGCATGAGGTGACGAGGAGGCCCCGACGGCGGCCACGCAGCAGCTTGCTGCTTGCATTCTGTCCAGAGGAAGAAGAAAGCAAAAAGGAAAAGGAAACTTGCGAAAACCCCCTAGACTTCCAGGAAATTTCAGAAAGGTCCTTTTCTGCCTTTAAAACAACAAAGGAAAATAAAGTTTTAAGGGCCTTCTTGGAATCAGAAAAATTGGCAAAAATAATATTTGGAAAGCTTGTAAAATTTCCAACCTTGCCATAATTTTCTTTGGTGTAATTGAAATATTTTTCAGTACAAGATTTTGGAAACTAAAATAAGTACTTTTTGTGAGATTTTCTCAAACCATTTAAATTCACAATTTAATTTGGTTAAAACATGATTAAATTTTTTGTTTTCATGCATGTATGAGATGAACACAACCCCACACACTTCTGTTAACAAAATTGGGATGTTACAGCAAGTCGTTCAGCTCTCACTTAATTTCATGCAAGTCCTTTCAATAATTTCAATTCCCAGAAATTCCTTGATCGTTCACCAAGTCGAAAATTCAAGCTGCAATGCATTAGTTCTCTGCTAATACAAATCTAATAGACTCAAGCATATCTAAATTTGTGTAGTCTACAAATTAATTTTGTGTAAGACAATCTTAATGACAAAATTAATTTTATGTCTTTCTTAAACTTTCATTGCTCCCATGTAACTCTTATAAGGAAGATTAAGTAAAATCCTTTACTTAATTATATTTTAAGTAGTATTTACCTTGCAATCTAAAATGTAACTTTAATTGCAAGATTTATGATTCTCAGTCATTTTTCGTATTCTAGGATCATCAATTTTATTTGTAGTTCGTAGGTATATCATGAAAATTAATCTACGATCTGGCAGAAAATATTCTTGATGCTTATTGGGTTTTAATTCTTGAAAATATTTTTAATGAAATACTATGATCTCCATCATTAAGTTTTATTTCCACTCATAGTGTTTGGTTTCCGAAACTTTTCCGTTGCACTACTAAAAGTTTTATGGACACAAGGCTAGTCACTTTGTTCAAGCTTACATTTTCTTCCAATAACATTTCAGAGAAACTCCTTTCTCACAAAGCACAAAAATTTAGCAATAAATGTACCTTTATTGGTATTTGGTTATGGAAGACATATCCATAATGAATTATGAAAATTTTACAAAGAACTATACATTTACAGTTCTAGACTTATCGCATAATTCTAGAAACCATGATATTTCATAACTCATATGTTTTCGTTTCCACAAACTTTTAGATGAAACCTTTTCTAACGTGAGCGCTTACTAATTTCTAACGAATAACATTAACCTTTTAAAAGATAATTTTAAGACCACACTTTATCACGATAGAGTATGATTATAATGCTTATACATATCAACACCTTGATGTGTATTTGAGTATCATAATTTGTGAAACGATTTCTCACAAGTCTCTATGCCAAAACATATCTCAAATTCATGTCACTGATGCTGATGTGACCACACGCTCGTTGGGAGACCCCAAGAGGAAAGTATGGTGTAGTCTAGTGTAAATATTCCCCAAGTATGGAACAGGGTTATCGAACCAGTAGGACTTCATAGTTTTGAAGACGGTTATTTGTATCAATGGTGCCAGAAAAGTACTGGTGTGTAGTTGACAAAGCGTGGAACCTGCACACACGCACAAACTCTCTCTTGCCCCAACTTTCCGGAAGGTTGTCAATCTTCCGGTCTTGCTGAAAATAGGAGAACTAAACGTATAGTCTTGGAAAACAAAAAAAAAGTAAGAACAGGACAACGAGGAAACAATGATTAAAAGTGCTTAAAAGAAGGTTTGCAATATGAGGAAAATAGAAGCGGGGGGCATAGGTTCACTAGTGGTATCTCTCCAAAGAAAACAAACATGTTGGGTGAACAAATTACAATTGGGCAATTGACAAATCATCAACGTATAACAATACTATTATGATGAGATAAAGTTCACGGGTTCTAACATTGTAGGCATTACGTCAAGGCATGTGGAACGCTCTCCAGCATGCATCCATATCTAAAAGTCCACCTCAAGAAAGCTATCCAGCAGATCCCTTGGTATTAATTTGCAGCAACAAAGTGATTACTATGTGTGCAACAAACAAATGCATTAAGATCAATACATAATGTAAGCAGTGGTTCTCATCCGTAGACAAGAGCACCGTTGTTTTCTCCCTAGTGGCAATAACAAATCCTTCTCCTGCACGTTTCTGTCACTCGAGTGCAGGCAACAAGGAGGCATGAACCCACTATCTAGTATATAAACCCTCTCTTGGAGGTGAAAACAACTACGTGGCCAAGGTAATCATATACATTGGAGAGAATTGGAAGACAAGATTAAAACTCTCTACAAATATAAGTGAAGCATCTTAGATTGACATGAACAAAATAATCATAATCTCATTGTTCATCGAATCCCAGCAAACACAACATCCACAGTTACATAACAGTGATCTTGATCATATGAGGCAGCTCACAAGACTCTAAACATGGAGGCATATGGGAGAGAACAACCATCTAGCTAGTGCTATAGACCCGTAGTCCCGAGATGAACTACTCACGCATCTGTCCGGAGGCGATCATGGCGATGTAGAGGCCTCCGGTCACGCCCCCCCTCTCTGACAGGGTGACGGAGCAGGACTCTAGAAGCCCAAGATTGGACTTTCGAGTCGACGGTGCCTCTTTGTATATTTCATGGAAAATAACTCCGTCCCCGTGATTTTTAGGGTGGAAGGCAATTTATGGGCGAAGAGGGGACGAGACGTGGTGTACAGGGCCCACCAGGCGCGGCTAAGGGGCGCCACGCCTGGTGCCCTTCTAGTGCCCCCTGGCTCCCCTCCGTCTCTTCTTTGGACTTCGTCTTTGTTCCAGGTAAAAAATGATCTCTGTGGATTTTCAGCCCATCCGATAATATTTCCATTAGAACTTTTCTAAAATAGAAAAACAGCAACTGGCCTGGGGCATCTTGTTAATAGGTTAGTCTGTGAAAACATCCATAAAATGAAGGAAAACGGAAGAAAACATGTGGAAAACAAAAGGTATTGAGTAGAAAACAAGCATGGAGCATCAAAAATTATAGATACGTTTGCAATGTATCAGCATCCCCAAGCTTAACTCATGCTCATCCTCGAATAGGTAAGTAATAACAAAATAATTTTAGAGGTGACATGAAGCCAACACAAGTCTTGATCACCGTTATGTAAAAGGATCGCAAGCTGATATCAAAGTACTTTAACAAAGGCATGATAAATATTATTTCAACTAATGTATACTTAGCAACCATGTTGCACATGAAAAGAAACACAAACAAAAGGAAATGAATAATCAAACATTGAAAGTGACACGTTTGTTTCAATAATAAAGAAAAGTATAATGAAGTGGTATCCAGCTAGTCCTTCGTATGGTAGCAAAACATAAATGCCAGGACACCTTCAAAGTTTAAATGGTGACTAGATAAAAATGATTTGAGAGCAGGCAATACCAAAATCATGAATCAATCAGTAATAAATTTTGGGACTATGCACATTATACTTAGAATGACTATTGTTCTCTCTTAACTGGTGCATAATGTATGAAGATGAAGACTCGGCATAAAAGTAAAAGAAAGGCCCTTCGCAGAGGGAAGCAGGGATTACTCATGTGCTAGAGTATTTTATTTGATAAAACAGAGATATTGAAAATAATTTTGAGAGAGGTGTATGTCCATGTCAACGAATGGTAATGAAAAACTTATCATTATCCATGTCAAGCAAAGTCTTTAGATTTTTTAGGGCGGTTTCCGTTGTTTTATTAGTTGGCACTTCCCCCCACCTTTCTTTCACAAATCAGGGATAGCCGTGTTCACGTGTACCCACCAACTTTCATCAAACCATGAGGAAGTGTCTTTTTGTTATTATTTGGCACCAGCTCTCTGCATATTTAGATGAGCACAAATTCCATATTGATCGGGTGAAATAAGGAAGAATCACTTTGTTTGACACAAACCATAATAAACTTTAAACTAATTCCCCATGAGCTAAAACAACAACACAAAACAAGTTAATAAGTTTGAAGGTTTAAAGGTAGCACACGGTAAATTTAGTTGGAGTGGCGGTTAAATACCACATATAGGTAGATATGGTGGACACATTTGGCAAACTTCGGCTCTTGGGAGTTGGAGGCACGAGTAGAGCTCATACTCAGTACATGCGAAGGCTAACAAAAGACCGGGAGCGACCAACTAAGAGAGCAATAACGACCATAATCATGCATAGCTACAAAACATCATTAATCAAAGCATTAAGTGATATTAAAAGTAAAAAACTAAATGATCTTCAAATCTAGAACTTACTTTGTTTGTATGCATAACATGGTGTGAGCATGCGCCAAGTCAATCCAGATAAAGCATTCAAAGGAGAAATACCACAATACCATCCTTCAATATGAGAAAACAACACATGATTAATTTCAATAGCACATTAAGCACTCTCAAATATTTGATACTAGTCATGATACATCATAAATAACTAAGAAAACAATTAAAATAACATCTAACATGACATGCCAAAGGCTAAGCCACGGTCAAAACAAGCTTCCCATTGCACCACTATAAGCATGAAACAATTTACTCTTCCCCAACACAAATCAACTTATTCGAAACAACTCTCAAAGAAAATAAAGATCGAAACTGAAGAAAACCAACAAGCTCTGAACAAAATTCGAGTGAAAAACAAGAGCTAAACACGGTACTATCAAAACTTAACACTCACAGAATAATAAGAGTGGAAACTAGAATGTTATAGGCAATGAAAACAGAGCGGGTCTCTCCCAAAATAAAAGTGATAGGTTCCAACCAAAAGCTACATAAAGCGAAATAAAATGACGCTCCAAGAATAACTCATATTATGTGAAGCAACAAGAATATATTGTTTTGAAAGAAACCTGATAATTTTATCGATGAAGAAAAGGATGCCTTGGGCATCCCAAGCTTTGACACTTGTAATTCTTGGATATTTCTTGGGGTGACATGGACATCCCCAATCTTGAGATTTTTTCCATTTTCATGTCATCACATCATATTTCTCTCCCTACACTTGAAAAATTCCTCCACCTAAAACTTCTCACAATCTTCATTAGGAACATTAGTGTCATCAAAATAATAAATCCACTTGTTTCAGATTCAACACAAGTCTCACACTTAATTTAAAACATTAGCTACTGTCACAACTTGTTTTAATCTCTTCCTCTCAAAAGAACACAAAAATAAAGAGATTATGATGCAAATGCAAATATTGGTAGAAATATGTAAAAATAGAACATGCGCTTCTGTTGCTCAAATCAAAAAGTGGGAAACTCTAAAGGTAGATAAAAAACATGGGGCATGTTAATATTATTTTTCAATGCAATCCGACTTTCTGGCTGAGAGATATATTTTTTTGGTAACAGACCAGAAATCTGTTTTAGAATACCAACTTCCCCAAATCGCACTACCTCTCCATTAGAGGTTACTCTTGGCACAAAAAAGAAATAAAAAGGATAAGGACCAGTTTCTAAAGAGGTAACAACTTCCGAAATAAAAGGAAAACTTAAAGCAAAAAATAACAAGGTTTGCCTCCCAAAGAGATCTTTCTTTATAGGCATTAAGATAAGCTCAGTATTTTCAAAAGATTCTCACATAAGAAATAAGAATTGAAGAAAAATTGAGCATCAAGAGAAAATATGAAACACACTTAAGTCTAACCCACTTCCTATGCATAGGAATCTTTAAACAAATAAATCAACGAAGCTCAAAGTATCAAGCATTGGAAGGTAAAAGAAGAATAACTTCAAAATTTTCAACACAAAGAGAGGTGTTTTAGTAACATGAAAATTCCTACAACCATATTTTCCTCTCTCATAATAATTTGCAGTAGAATCATGAACAGAATAAAAATATATAACTATCACACAGAGCATGTTTTTTATGATCTACAAGCACATAATTTATACCGAGCTTCAAAATAATGGGATCAAACTTAACTAAAATCACGACCTCTCCAAACCCTCCAAAGGTATGGGGTTCCTTATAGCTAAAGTTAATACCTCTCCAATCCCATTTTTAGTAGCATTATAACTTATATCTTCTTCTAACATAGGACCATCATCTAGAGCATTATCATATAAATTTTCTAAGAAAAAACTACCTCATTATCATAAATATTAATAGTAGGATCGAATAGAGCATTATCATAAGATTTATGAAAATAGCAAGTATTATCATAAATAACAGTAGGCAAAGTATCAAGTTCTTTCTATTTGTTCTCTATTGTGTCTTGGAGGTCAATACCTCTGTAACAAGTATGAAGTTCATCAAACATGAATATTTCATAAGAATCCATAGGATCCTCACATTCATCAATTTGGCACTCGTTCTCCTTTGGTAAGCACGGATTCTAATCAAGTAATGTACGAGTTAAAGCGTTACTCTCATTAAAAGGTAGGCATGGGTAGCTACTCCATTCTTCCTCCTTTTGATCATCACTCTCCTCCTCTTTTTCATCCAACAATTTCTTCTTCCATAGGCTCCTACAAAATGTGAGTATCCTCTTGTGAGGAAAGGAGTCTCTCTCTTCATAATCAATGATATACTCATTATTGCTGAAATTTTCTAGACAATAATTAAGAATGAAAGAGATTGTAAATTAAAGTCCTTTGGAAGCAATACATGAATCTATCTCAGAAGCCACCATAAATGTTATAAATTGTTCGACCTTTTCAGCTCCAAGACGAGTGTAGTTTAACAAATGATAGGTTGCAATAAAAGATTCTCTACTGAAGCAACATTTTAATTTGAAATGTCTATCATGTTGTTCGTAGCAATAGTTTATATCATGAAGTACAAGCAAAAGTTTAGCAGGCTCTAGTAATTTCATCCATAGCAAAAGCATTAAAGAAAGTAAAAGACTAGAAACTAGAGAACTTATTTTTTTGTTTTTTTGATAAAGAGAAAACAAGACTAAACAAAATTAAACTAAGAAAGAACAAAACAAAAGAAAGAGAGTGGAAGTGTGAGACTCCCCTTGTAGCAAGCTAGAAGTCCCTAGCAACTGCGCCAGGAAAAGTACTTCTGGTGTGTAGTTGGCGGGAGACTTCTTGCTGATGAAGACTTCGAATTCCCCGGCAACGGCTCCAGAAAAAGTACTTGATGCTAACGTGATCACACGCTCGTTGGGAGACCCCAAGGGGAAGGTATGATGTAGTATAGTGTAAATATTTCCCAGTATGGAACCAGGGTTATCGAACCAGTAGGACTTCGTAGTCTTGAAGAAGGTTACTTGTATCAACGGAGCCAGAAAAGTATTGGTTGTAGTTGACAAAGCGTGGAACCTGCACACAAGCACACACTCTCTCTTTCCCCAACTTTTCGGAAGCTTGTAAATCTTCCGGTCTTGCTGAAAATAGGAGAATTAAACATATAGAGTTTTGGAAAACAAGAAAAGTAAAAAACAGGACAGAGAGAAAACAATTATTAAAACTGCTTAAAAGAAGGTTTGCAATATGAAGAAAATAGGACCAGGGCCATAGGTTCACTAGTGGTGTCTCTCCATAGAAAACAAACATGATGGGTGGACAAATTACAACTAGGCAATTGAAAAATCATGAATGTATAACAATACTATTATAACGAGATAAAGTTCACGGGTTCTAACATTGTATGCATCACATAAAGGTATATTGACTGCTATCCAGCATGCATCCATATCTAAATATCCACCTTAAGAAAGCTATCCAGCAAATCCCTTGGTATTAAGTTGCAACAATGAAGTGATTTCTATGTGTGCAACAAACAAATGCATTAAGATCAATACATAATGTAAGCAGTGGTTCTCATCCGTAGACAAGAGTACTGTTGTTTTCTCCCTAAAGCCAACAACCCATACCCCCCCCCCCCGCATGTTTCTGTCACTCGAGCGCATGCACCAAGGAGGCATGAACCCACTATCTAGCATATAAACCCTCTCATGGAGGTGAAAACAACTACGTGTCCAAGGTAATCATAAACACCAAAGAACATTGCAAGACAAGATTAAAATTCTCTACAAATATAAGTGAAGCATCTCAGATTGACATGAACAAAATAATCATAATCTCCTGGTTCATCGGATCCCAGCAAACAAAACATGCACAATTACATAGCGGTGGTCTCGATCATGTGAAACAGCTCACGATACTCTAAACATGGATGCATAGGGGAGATAACAACCATCTAGCTACTGATATGGACCCGTAGTCCCGAGATGAACTACTCACACATCTATCTGGAGGTCATCATGGCGATGTAGAGGCCTCCGGTGACGATCCCCCTCTCCGGCAGGGTGTCGGAGCAGGACTCCAGAAGCCCTTGATTAGACGTTCGAGGTGACGATGCCTCTTTGTATGTTTCATGGAAAATAACCCCGTCCCCAAGATTTTTAGGGTTGAGGGAAATTTATGGGCGAAGAGGGGACGAGAGGTAGTGGCCTGGGCCTCTATGGTCCCACCAGGCGCGGCCAAGACGATCCACGCCTAGTGCCCTCGTGGTGGCCGCTGGATCCCCTCCGTCTCTTCTTTGGACTCCGTCTTCGTTCCGGGTGAAAAATGATCTTCGTGGATTTTCAGCCCTTTCCGAGAATATTTCCTTAAGAAATTTTCTGAAATAGAAAAACAGCAGAAAACAACAACTGGCCTTGGGCATCTTGTTAATAGGTTAGTCTATGAAAACATCCGGAAAAATAAGAAAAAAGGAAGAGAACATGTGGAAAACAAAAGGTATTGGGTAGAAAACAAGCACGGAGCATAAAAAATTATAGATATGTTTGCAACGTATTAGTAACCTCGATCAAATCATAGGGATTCAATTTTACTGTTAATTTTATACCCACCTTCACTCTGAAAACTAAATGATTTCAGACGAAGGTCGCGATAATAATGATATCCACTACTTGTTGAATTTAGTAATCATCGTACATGATATCCAATCGTTCTCTTTACATTGAAAATCAATATGTAGATATTTTTAATCATCTTGTCTTATTAGAACAGGCTTGTAAATTTCAATAGATCAACATGTCTAGACATATTATAGAACCCCAAAATTGGTAGTGCTGTTTCAGAAACAATGTCATTATTAACTTTGGATATTTTTCTAGCACTTCTATATTTATAAAGGTCTAATGTATCATCATTGAGATTGTCATAAGAACAAATCATTTGCAATCGAAATGTGATCATAAAAAGAATTTATTCACAATGATAATAAAAACAACTCATTGTTCATATATATGAATAACTGTCTCGTGAGATACATGACACTCTATTTAATTTTCACACTCACACCTACTACAAAAAGTCTTATTCAAATCTACTAATCAAAATGATAACTGTACAGGGAGAACGTCGTTGGCCATCAACTGCTGCTTTCCATTGACATGCACTGTCGCCTCATCCTTCCCAAAGCACTCTCAAGCAGCAGGTCCTGTTTTCATAAAACAGAGTAAGTATCCAATACTCAAAAAGTGCGATAAGTGTTTCAAAAACATTTATAACTCTCCGTCGATGATTTCCCCTACAATGGGTTCACCATCGATGATTTCCCCTACAATGGGTTCCACCGGAAGAGTTCGCAGATGGCTGATGAACTCAATAAAGGTGAGTGATTCACCTCCCATTAAATATCCATGGATGTGACCTTCGTAGCTTGGAGAAAGCGAGGACAACACCCCATCTATCGTGAAAGTGTCAGTCATCCCAGTAGTCAAAATCAACTGTGAGGCATCTATGGATGGCATACATCTTCCTCAAGTGACTCCCAAAAGAGGTGTTTTCTTCCATCTTGGTTGAAAGAAACGTTTCCAGACACTTACATTTCACCAGCCTGATATGCTCTATGAAAAATTCCTTGAGCCCATCAATCATACCATATGGATCTATGTTCTTGAAACGAGATTTCAACTGGGTCACCATGCAGCTAGTCATGAGGCACTGAACAGTAATGACGTTCTCCTGGCGATCACGATAATCATCATCATCTTCCTAGCTAGCGGAGTCATCTGGTTTATCTCCTACCGACTCTTTTATCACGTAGAGCAAGTCATTGAACCCAAGGACACTTCTTATATCTTGGTACCATTCAATGAAGTTTTACCCATCTACTTTAAGTAGTGGAGGTTGGTAGAACGGGACAAAGTCGTAGACGAGAGGAGAGTAAACCATCTACAAAGATATTTGTAAAAATATTAAGACAAAATTTATAATGATAATGAGTTCATATCATAAACATATTGAATGAGCTCCACTAAGAATATTATCCCTAAAAACATCTAAGTGATTACACGACCCTAATCCACTATAACACCCCTGATCATCGCGGCCGATAACATAGCTTCAAAAGTAGACATTACTATGTCAATCACATCATTCATGTGACTCATGCTTAACCTTTTGGTCATATGTGTTCCAATGTCATGTATGTACATGCTAGGATCGCCAACCTAACCTTAGTGTATTGCATTGCATACATCACTTACACCCACCGCATGCGAAGGCCGAAATGGATAACACCCAATCGTCACGTCCTTCCCATATGGAGAACTTTCTTGTTGGTGCACACTAAGGGACAACACGATTTTGGTATTAAGTTTAAGGGATCACCTTATATAGATACTGTTGTATATCTAATACAAACAATATAAGATGCACACAACACACAATATAACATCAAATGTATTGAAGTGCGATATGACATGGTCTCGCGCCTTGATCTCCATCATACGCCCCGACATAGTACCAAGTCCACGTCGCCTCCTCTTTCCTACAACTTTTGAACAATTTATAAAAACTTACCTTGACCATATCATATCAAAAGCCTCTGCAAAATAAATTTAGACGCATCTACTTTATCTTTTGCAAGTATTACGTGGCTGCTAAGGCTTTCGTAGAAGAACCATTTCTACCTACGAACTTCAAACACAACCCCAATTGAACAATTGTCTCTATTACAACCCTTTCGGGGCCCTTCATTGCAAATTCATACGAACTGTTGATGGAGGGATAAACACCCCCTATCCACATATATGGTATGAACAAGTACATGCTAGAGGGTAACAATTCATAGGATCGATGCCCACATTCAACATGTGTTCTAACCATACCAACAGTACTACGCGTAGATAGGCTCTGATACCACTGAAGGGGTTTGTGGCAGAATAACAAAAAATTCCTACAAACAATCACAAAAAAACTAGCCAGGATCTATCTACTAGTAGTGCGGTAACTGTTACGGTGTTTCGGTGACATACCTCTTGTAGACCGAAATGTGGGGATTACGCTTCCGCACAAGCATTGCTGAGGAAGACGATGTAGCCGACCTCAAGGTCGTGAAGAATTTGGCGTGTTGATGATGACCCTGGTGCAACGGCGTTGGTGCTCGCTTCGTAAGTCCAGCGCCTCCGAGTACTCGCACACGTACGATACTTCATGACGACACCCAGTACACTGATCCAGCAGAGGTTATGGAAGTAGATCTCCTGGCCGAATTCCCGTAGCATGATAGCGTGCCGAGGTGAGGTAAACTATCACATGCACATCCGTACCTTGGGGCCACGAACTGCGAGAGAGAGGGGGGGTGGAAAACGGGGTTAAAGAGAGGTCTCACAAATTTTCTGTGATTTTCTGATGATTTTCTGGGTCAAAATGCCTCTCTTTATATAGGGGGAAGAGGCCTGCCTCTTATCGCACCATGCCCTTTGGCCGCATGGGCCTCTAAGGCCCATTAGGGGCGCGGGGGGGGGGGGGGCGAATTCCCCCTTGTGGGCCCTCTGCGTCCTTTACTATTTTTTCCTTTATTTATTTTTAAATTTATAAATAAATTTATTTAATTCATAATTGATATATTTACATATTTATTTAATTCTCATGGCTCCGGAATTCCTTCGGGACCACTCTGAACTTCTTTGGTCCTTTCCCAGACCCCTTCCGGTTTCCCTTTTTCTTCACTTCTATAATTTCGATAATTTCTAAAGCGATCTCCGGCGTCATCAAGCTCTTAAGTGTGTTACATACGGTTCTAGAACACTCTAGACATGACCGAGATCCCTCTCTAACCAATAATCATCAATGGGACCTGGATGCCCATAATGACCTATGTGCATTCCATGAATAAATGTCGTTAAACCATAAACGGAGTCACCTATTCATTTTTGTACTCTTTGATACATGTCTTGTCTAAGATCTAATCGTTGACATCTCAATATCATGTTCAATCTCGTTACAGACAAGATCTTCTTAACTCGTTATCGTGATCTTCCATCCCCGTGACCTAGTCATATGATGTGTTGCTTTATGGATGTAATCTCACCGAGTGAGCCTAGATTATCTCTCAATCAAGAAGACAAACAAATCCTGATCTCGATACATACGCATCAACCCATACATTTGGAATACCTGATGTACACCTTTATAATCACCCTGTTACGGTGTGATGGTTTGATGCAATCTAAGCAGACTCCGGAGATAGTGATTAAATATGATCTCACGGTCCAAGGATTAAGATACTATATCTTGTGAATACTACAATGAAAAACTTTGTGACACGATCACGTTGCAATACTTATATTGGGTATGTACATCATATCTTCACCCAATGAAATGACCTTATTATCAATTGAAATAAATGTCACATGATTGTGAAACCCTCGATCATCAATTGCCCAATGTGCTAGTTAGTATAGAGGCCACCAGGGACTCTGGTTGTTTACATATCACACATGTATTAATGTTTCCTATTGATACAATTATAGCATGATATAAAACTTATTATAAACTTAATGAGATATGAAAAACAAAAACTCATCATTTATTTGACTCTAGGGAATATCTCGAACAAGTTTAGTATGGTTTATTATAAACAAATAAGTCATTTTAAAAAATAAGTCACATAATTTAGTACAACCAAATCAAATAGAATTGTGCCAAATAAATCAGTGGGACAATTAATTGGTCCCCACATAAACATGTGTATGTTCTACCAAATCATTTTGAAGTTGAGTATGAGCATCCCAATCATGCATTTCATGATGAAAATCGATGAACTACCGCTCCAACATCATGTGGCTCAACCAACTCACCCTGAAATTGCAAATCCTGGTCAAAGAGGAACTCATCATGCTTATCCTCAACGACCATGTTGTGCATGATCACACAAAGAAGTCATCACCTCCCACATAGTGTTGAGATTCCATGGCGAACAATAACACATCGATATTGGAAAACACCAAAAGCATGCTCAACATCATTCCTGACACCATCCTTTTCTTTGGATAACCTAGACCTCTTCTCTCCTTTTGGGTTGGGGATGCTCTTCACAAAAGTAGACCACTCAGGGTAGATAACATCAGCTAGGTAGCATCCATTGGTGTATGGATGGCCATTGATCACATAGTTCACCTTCGGCGTGTTTCCTTCTAGGATCCTACCAAACAACGGTGAGCACTGAGACACATTGATGTCATTGTGGGGCCAGCCATTACCGAAAAACGAATGCCAATCGAGAGATCTTGTGATGCCACCTCTTTAAGAATGACCATGCACTCTCTAGAATGTGCTTTGTATTGTGAGTGCCAAGCAAATAGTTATTCCACTCTCAAGGCAAGCAACCTATATTCTAAGCATGTCAACGAATCATCTTTGCTCGTTAATTGACAGAAGTCAAGTTGTGTCTTCAACATTTTGCTACCTCAAATAGTCCGGGCCAAACACCACAATCACAACTTTGCAGAAATTGTACATTGATTCTAGCAGGTGGACTCACTCATGCGCATGTACTCATCAACAATATCTCCAACAACCCATATGCAAGCATTTGAACAGTTGCGGTGCATTTTTTTATATGAGGAGAAGTCAGGCTTACCGAGGGCATCAGGCTTGTATCAGTGATCATCATGCGCCATCACGCCCATCCGAATACGGTTGAACACAAGTCTGTTCATTCAAAAGCGTCATCAAAATATGATCATGGTATATTGGCGTTGTGCAATGGAAGTAATCTTTACAGAGTTGGACATGACCCTTTCTCTGTCACGGTCCAATGCCGCTGAAATTGAGCCCATGAACATTTGTTGCATCCTCAAAATGTGTTCATTGACTAGTGTAGATTTTAAAACATCTATCTCATCGCCAGATGATTCAAAGGAGGACGATGAAGACAACATGTTGCTAGAGAAAAACAAATCCGAACAATCGGCCATGGGAGGTGATGAAACCGTACCTCGAGCAAACGGCCGAACACTTTGTGGGCGCACTCGGTGGTGGTCAGGGAAATGGATCCAAAGTCACGAGGGGACGGGCGGGGATGTGTCAGCCATCGGGATGTGGCATCGCGACGGATATGGCGAGGTTGGTGGCGGCGAGCGTGGCGGATGCGGACCGGCGGTGTGACAGCGTAAGGGAGTAGCTAAAGCGATATGGCTATGGCAAGATTAGGCGAGGTAGAATGCGTGTATGTGTCCCTGGCGGGCGGCTCGGGGTAGGACAAAGGCAGGACTCCTCGTCCGTCCGCGTGTATCCGGCCTTGACCCATACATGTCCCAAATTTGGGCCAAGCATTATAGATTAAAACGGATAGAAAAACAAGCAATTGTCCAAAATTTCTAAATAGGTCGCGTGCATTGGGCCGTGTTTTTGCCCTTTCTAAATAAAATAGGAAGGGAGATGCTCTTACAACGAGTTTTTATTTTTTGAATAACCACAATTATATTAACCTAGCAAGCCGCCTCATTAAAACCCTTCCAGTCCCCGTAGTTACCCTCATAAGGAAAAAAGTACGTCGGGAACTTGCTGCCACCAAATCATTCATAAGTTACATCGTTTATGAGGTCCTGTAAGATAAAAGTAGGGGGTTCTACCGCCCTATCTATTACATGTGTTTTTATAAGAATAACTAAACCTAGCTATCTCGTGAGCCACTTTATTTGCCTCCCTTGCGCAATGAGCGAAAGTAACATGTCCAATTGACGAGGCGAGATCAACGCAATCGGCAAAGAGGGATGAAGAAATATTCCACCACCTGGTCTCCACTGCAACTGTTAATAGTTTCCAACGAATCGCTCTCTGCAATAATATCATTGAGACCAAACTATTCGCCAGAGCTAAATCCTCCTTCATTTTTTTAAGGCTACGTCCTCGAAGGACGCATCAGTTTCATAGAAGGAGAAGGCCAAGATGGCCGATTACAACGCGCTTTGGCATAAGCGCCCAGAAACGCCACCCACTAGCTACCAACGGGATTATTCGCCAAACCTCCACTTATCTACTTGCTGAAGGCTACCTCTAAAAAGACCCGCCGAGGTCCACAGAGCTGCCTCCGACTCGATCATCTTGAGTACCCTGAGATCTGATGGCTGATGTCCTTCGAACAACACATTGTTCTGGTGCCTCCATAGACTCCAGCAAACTAGGGTGATGGCCGTCCACAGGTCTTTCTGGTCGACCCCTCTTTTCCTCCGCCCCGGTAGCCAGCTGACTAAAGCATCATGGTGGCTAAGGATCCAGTTGTCTAGGCCCCACTTGTGAAGTAGAAGCGTCCATATCTGTCTAGCTACCACACATCCCAACAGTAAGTGGTCGATGTCCTCCCCCTGCTGGTCACATAGGGGGCATGCCGCGGGGTGAGGGAGTCCTCTACGGCTCAACCTATCTGCCGTCCAGCATCTGTTCCTGAGAGCCAACCACAGAAAGAACTTGCATTTGTTGGGGGTGCGGGATCGCCAAACCTGTTCCGTACCGGCTAGCCCCTCTGATCCGGCGAACATGGCCCGGTAGGCCGATCTGGTCGAGAATCTGTTGTTTTGCTCCCAGATCCAACAAAACTTGTCCTCCACGCCCTCGTGGAGCACCACCTCTGATATGAGCTTGGCCAGCTGCAACAGTTCCCTCAGTTCCGTCTCATCTAAATCCGGGGGGATATCCAGAAGCCAACCGCCGGCAATGCCATCTCTTACCCGGCGGGAAGCCCTGGCCCTCTTTGGGACTTTGTTCCACAGGTTGGGAGTGATGTGCCTCAGCCTTCCCTCCGACATCCATCTATCATCCCAAAAGAAGGTGGATGCCCCATCACCAATCCTTGAGGCTGTGCCCGCCTCAAAGAGGTGAGATACTGTCTTTGGGAGCTGAAAATTAAATTCCCTCCACGGCTTCGAAACATCAGTCCTGCGAAGCCAAAGCCATCTAACCCTCAGGGCATTATTCATTTTACTGAGGTTTGGAATGCCAAGACCCCCTAGGTGCTTGGGCATGCAAGCCCTTTCCCACGCCACTAGGCAATGCCCACCGTGTGCCTCTTTTCTACCTTTCCATTGGAAGCCCCTGAGTATCTTGTCAATATCCACCAAGGTCTTGGCTGGGAGGTCCAGAGACATCATTGCGAAAATAGAGACCACGTAAAGAGTTGTTATGACCAACTCCAGCCTCCCACCTCTATTAAGGAGGTTCGCCCTCCAGCCCGACAAATGGTTCGCCACACTATCCACGATATACTGGAGCTGGGAATGCCGTTAGCTTCTTGAGCGAGAGCGGCAAGCCTAGGTAACGCAGAGGGAAAGGGAGGATGGGGCATTGGAGTTCATGTGCCACGATCTCCGCTTCCCCTTGTCCGCACCTAATCAAGTGCGCTGAACTCTTCTCCATATTTGCCCGAAGCCCAGATGCTTCCCCGAAAATTTGCAGGATCTTGGAGAAGACTTTAAGGTCCTGAACGGTTGGCCTTAGAAATGTCACCACATTATCAGCATAAATCGACGTCCGGTGTCTCAGACCTGTGCGTGCTAGCTGTGTGAGCCAACCACGAGAGACAGGCTGCTCGATCATGAGGTGTAAGACCTCCATGATTAGGATGAAGAGCTGTGGGGAAAGGGGGTCCCCTTGCCTTAGTCCATGCCTGTTCGAAATCTTTGACCCAGGCCAGCCGTTGAGAAGAATCCTGGTGGAAGCGGATGACAGAAGGGCACAGATGATGGCTATCAAGGTGTTCCCAAAGCCAGCCTTCCTAAGAACCTCTAGGAGGAAGGCCCAGCTGACAGTGTCAAAGGCCTTGGTGATGTCCAGTTTGAGAAGCACTTCTGGAGTGGCCGAGCTCTGAAGTTTCCTCGCGGTCTCCCGAACCGTCATGAAGTTATCATGAATACAACGTCCACGCACAAAGGCACTCTGATGGGCTCCCACCAATTTTGGCAGTACAGGTGTGATTCGACAGGCAAGGACCTTAGCTACCAATTTCGCAAAGCCATGAATGAGGCTGGTGGGACGAAAATCCTTGGGATCCATGGCGCCCGGCTTTTAAGGTAGCAGTGTGACGAAAGCTTTGTTCACTGCCCCAAAACCACGGAGGTAACGCCTCTCCAGAGACCGGAAAGCGGTCATCATATCGGCCTTGATGATGTCCCAGCATGCCACAAAGAACTTGTTGGAGAAACCATCCGGCCCTGGGCTCTTATCCAGAGGCATCTCTCTTATTGCCTTCCACACCTCCTCCTCCATGAAATCCGCGCCAGGTGATTTAGTTCCTCCGAGGGAAACTGCAGGAACTCTAAATCCACTGAGAAATCTCTGTCCACCTCCACGCCCAGGATGTTATTATAGAATTCATCCAAGGCCTCCGCCTTTTCCTCGTGGCTGGTCTTCCTCTCACTCTCTACCACAAGATGCCTGATAAAGTTTTTCCTTCTGCGCTGGCTGGCCTGTATGTGAAAGAATTTGGTACAAGCGTCACCTTCACGTAGCCATAGAATCCTTGCCCTTTGTCGGGCCAGAGACCTCTCTAACGAGGACAGACCCAGCAGCTTTCCTTTGAGCAATTTTCTCAAGGCCTGTTCTTCCACCGAGAGCTCTCTAGACTCCATTGCCACATCCAGACGAAGAATAACCTCATTAGCCAGCAGGATCTGGAGCTTAATATTCCCTACGAACTTTCTGCTCCAGCTGGCAAGCTTTTTTTGCTGTAGCCCTGAGTTTATTATCCAACAACCTAAAGGGGTTTGCATCAAATTCCACGGACGTCCACGCCTCCTGGACCACTTCCGTAAAGCCCTCCACCTTGGTCCAGAAGGCTTCGAAAAGAAATCTACGTCCCAAGAGCAAGTTCGGGGCTAGGCTAAGGATCAGTGGGAAGTGGTCCGAGGGTTCAAAGGATCCTGCCGAGAGGAAAGCATCAGGGAAGCAATCGTCCCAATCCCAGACGGAAACCAACTAAAGTACATGTACGTTGTCTGAGGCGGCGGGCAGGTCGCTGTGTGTGTGAATGCGGCGTCCGTGCACGTACGCGCGGGCACGTGTTGTTGTGTCTCCCAGCAGGCACTTTGGCATTACTCCTTCCATAGCTTGCAATTGCCGAAACCCAACCGAACGGGATTGACTCTGGTCGGAACCGTTTTAATTCTTTCCTTTGTTTAAGTCTCAAGTCACGCAGTCACATGATGGTGGCATCTTTGACAACTGAATCGAGCTATATGCTTGTACGGATCTTACAAAGAAAAACCTATCACGCAGCTGCACTGAAGTACAACACGCGATAGAAAGTAGCGGTTCCTTCTCATGCATTTTGACACGACAGGAATAAAAAAAGGCTATCATTTCATCGATCTACACCTGATGGGTAGCCGTCGGGTCACTTTTCGTGCTCATCTCGAAGGCGGGAGGAAACGAGCCGTGTGGTTGGCACGCAACGCAATCCACGTTTCGTGTTTCTGTGAAACACACTACACCCCCATCGATAAATCGATCGCATCAAGCCACGCACTACACTCTGTCCAACATTATTTGAAGCGACCAGACAAGCTAGAGTAGCAAAATCCCCAAGCCACGCACTCGGATTCTTCACTTGTACTCATACAACCTGGTCCCCGAAGTGTTGAGCACATCCTAGGATAAAAAGAAAGAAAAAACCTGATGGTGGATGCCAACGAGGAAGGAGCAGAGACAGCGCAGCTTAATCAGTTACCACTGTTTGCTAGTGCGACGAGTAAGCAAGAGGCGAGGCCGCAGGTGCTTTCGCGTACCCACTACCCACTATGTCAGACCCAGATGCACGTGGATATTTGGACCAAACAGGCCGCAACTAGACGTGACTAGCTGGACCTCTCTCGGCATTGCTTTGCTTGTTTGTTGGTCATATTTTGTTCGTCTCTTGTCACAGTGCAAGACTTTTGGCCAAGCATCTCCAGCCGTTTGCCCCAAGCGCATCCGACGAAACCACTTGGCAGATTTAGCCGGCAAAATTTTCGGACTGGGGGACGAACGTTTTTCAGTCGCACCCTCAGGTTTCGGCAAACAAGCGGAAAAAAAGAAATGAAATCAAACAGCTCCTCCCCGCTTCAAAAAAGGCCAGGTTCGGCGATCAACCAGCCAGAGTACGGCGATCAACATGACACAGTTCGGCGATCCACATGCCACAGTTCGGCTATCAACGGGTCGGCAAAAGCACGTCATAGCACCGCGATAAGGTCGGACGACGAGTATCAAACAACTGGCTCCTCGAACGAAGCAGCGGACCCGTCAGTCGGCGTGGCATCCGGTGCGGAGGTGTCCCCGGTCTTGCTGGCGATGGTGCTCGACGTGGCGGTGGTGTCCTCGGTCTCGGTGGCGACGGTGCTCGGGGTCGCTGTGTCCTCGAGCGGAGTGGTGTCCTCCGGCGTGGTGGTGTTCTCGGGCGGAGTAGCGTCCTCCGGCGCGGTGGTGCTGCCCATTGCCGCTGTCATCTGGTTGAGGAGAGCCGAGCACTCCGCCATGTACTACGCCTTCACCTGCGGGTCCATCGCCGCTAGGTCAGCGCCAACCAGAAAGGCCAGGTCCGTGTTCCGCTTCTTTGCCGCGACGTTCGTCTTGAGGAGCTCGAGTTTAGCCGTCTGCTTCTCCATGAGCTCGTCCCACCTAGACTTCGCCTGGAGCTCTCTCGGGGCGGCGTGGGTTTTGGCGTCGGAGATGCACAGGTCGATCGACGCCTGGAGGCGCTCTGCTTGGCCTTCTTGTTGCCGATCGGACGATCCTAGACGGCGTCTGGGTTGTAGATGCCGTTGTTCTTGAGAAGGGACAGCCGGACCTCTTTACATTTCTGGCACGTCTCGATCCGGGTGAACACATGCATAATGCTGAAGTCATCGTCGTTGTTGTTCCGGCGGTACAGGTCGAATATCCGGAGCATCTGCACAAAGACCGGCACCGATCGGTGAAAGACATGTGGAAAGACAGTGCCGATCGGCGAAAGAGGTTTGGGTATACCTGGCGGTCGATGCTAGTGCCGCTCTCTGGGATGGTCTAGACCTCCTCCTGGATGCCATGCCATTTGTTGCAAGCCTGCTGGATCGTCGCCCAATGGTTGGTCATCGCCTTCTCCCCGTGGTCCATGTGTATACCTTTGAACTGGACGTCGACCAGGTTGCGCTCGTCGAACGCTGTCTTCACTCTTCGTTAGTAGTTGTCAACGTTCTGGTTCTTACTGATGATCGGGTCGATGCTGATGGTCTTCCATGCTTCGGCGAGGCACTCGTCTTCCTTCGTCGACCGCTTGATCCGCAGCTCTCCCGGCGGCTTGGCGTTCTCCCGACGCTTGCGTTTCCCCTTGGAGGCCACCTGCGACATCTCGGTTGGCTCCAGCTCTTCCACCTCCTCGCCAGCATTGTCGAGGTTGACACCGTCCCCTTCGCCGACCCTCGGATCCATCTCCTGCGAGTCGGCCTGCGTGAAGAACCTGGGGGATATGGGCGGCGGCCGCCGAGCCGGAGGTGATGATGTCGTCCATCTCGGCCTCCGTAGCGCTGAACTGCGGCGCCGAACTTGATCTGGCACCGAAGGCGAGAGGACCACGACGCAGAAATTGAGCTTGGACGGACGGGGAGTGGGCGTACGAGCCCGGGGAGTAGCCATAGGGGACGTTGAGGTTGGCTGCGAACATCGGCGCGGATGGAGGGGCGCGTGGCGTGGGGCAGTGCTGCAAGGCGGTGTTGGGGTTGAAGCCGCCGAGAGGATCACCGTCGACATAGTTCGGCGACGGGGAGTACCTCTACACCTGCGGCGAGAAGCCGGCCGCCGGCGATGCGACGCTCGGCTGGCTTTCCCACGCCACGTGTAGGTACGGGCTTGACACCGACTGGGTGGGTTGCTGGGGGAGTGGACGAGTAGGCTGGCGAGCTGCCGCGTTCCTCACCATGACGGCGCGGGACTCCTCTTCTGCCGCCGCTGCGTCCCAGATTTTATTGGCTAACGCCCTACGCCGCCTGTCGTCGGAGACGGTCGTCCTGCGATCCAGGTCGGCTTTCCACTCGGCGTTCGTCATGCTGGGCGGCCTCCTCGTCCTCCTCGCCTTTGGCTGCTCATCCTCTCCGGCGGCGCGCGGCTGCTTGTATTTTTTTCGGCGGCATGGCGGGCGCTGGAGATCTATGGAGGGATGAATGTGCGGGGAAGGAGGTAGTTGGGCGCAGTGGAGGGAAACGAGGGGAAAATGGAGCGAAAAGAGGCCAGACCCGCCGACAGGACAGACGCACGCACGGTTTCGCTTCTTCGGGCACCCCCAGCAGCCACCCTGCGCGCTGGGTTCAGCCTGGGTTCGCCGGGCGCTAATTTGGCCCACACCGGCGCTATGGCACGTTCTGGGGCGGAGATAATAGCATAAAACTACCAGTTTAGGCGAGTTTGTGCGGAAAACTACCACAAGACGATCTAATCGCAAAAAGCTACCAGATTTTTTCCAGGCCTTCGCAATAAACACTAACCCCTCTCTGAACGCAAATTGACACGGGAACTGACCGCTGGGGCCCACCACTTGGATGGCGTGCAGGGGGGGGGGGGGGGGGGGGTGTCCGAACGCACTTCCGTTTTATTCCGTTACGGGATAGTGGGGCCCATACGCCAGCGTGGCAAATAACATGGCACACCAGTTCTAGGGTTCGAGCCGCGCTCGTTTTCTTCCCCTCTTTCCCCTGACATGGCGGCGGCGACTCCCGGCGACAGCGGCGGCGGCGATGACGATTTCTACGGTGTTGACGGCATGAGCTCGCAAGAGGGTAGCGGCGCCGATTCTCCGCGGCGAGAAGGCGCGCGGCTGGAGGGTCAGACGACGCTGCCGCTGGAGGCTTGCGCAGCAAGATCATTTGCCAATGCCGTGCTTTCTAGCAGCTACCAATGGGCTTCTCCGTTTGGTGGAGTGGAGTAAGTATTTTCCTTCTCTCTTCTCCCCCCTTCTAAGATGAATTGTAGTAGCGACATAGGTAGATCCACTCTAGTTCCCTGGGCAAGACAATTAGTTCTCATCAATTGTACATAATTGTACTGAAACTGCTAGCAACATAGCAACAATTAGTTCTCATCAACATAGATCCACTCTAGTTATTAGTTCTCATCAATTAGTTTTCATCAATTGTACTGAAACTGCTAGCACTAATGTAGCTATTAATATATTGTTAGGCTTGATGATGAAATATGGGAGGTCAGATTTAATTTCCCTGGGCAAGACAATTTGGAGAGGAATTTGAGCAGAAGTGACATCACTGTAATGAACCTGTTAGCACTGATTGAGGGACATGGTTATGGAATCAGAGATAGCATGTTCCATGTTAAAGAAAAGGGCATTGGCTGTGAAGGAATGAAACTTATTGACAACATGGCAAAGGTAGAAGAAATGCTTGCTCTGTATGAGAGTGAGATGATTTTAAATATCACTGTTCTGAAGAAAAATGCATCATGGCCAGTGGGATTTAACATTGCAGAAGGATGCCCTGCAGTAATCTCAGAGCCAGTTGTATTTTCAGTAGCCTTGGATGGTGTTAACTATATTTCTTCAGGTGAAGAAGGGTTGTATCCAATGGCTATTGATATGTCAGAAGTGGTACATGTTGGCACACAATAGAGCTGTAATTTTTCAGAAGAAGTTCACAGACCAGCAGGTTTTATCTGTGGATGTTTTATCTGATGATGATGACTTCTTTTATGACATAGGTGAGTATAACCCTGAAGAGCACAAGAGATTGGTAGAAGAGGAGTGGGAGCTAGTTAGAAAAATTCAGAGGTAGAAAAGGGCAAGGGAACCTAGCCAAGAAACTAGTGAGATATTGGCCAAGCTTAGTCAGCAGAAAAAGCAGAAGGAAAACACATTTTTACACTATGAAGGGGACATAGATGTGGAAGAGATATTTGAATATGAAGAAGAAGAACATGATGAATCTGATGGTGAAGTGGATTTAGAGGATTATTTTTCTGACAAGAAGGCACGTAGTAAGCCTGGTCCAACAAGCAGGTCTCACCGTGAGCCTGACGATACAGATATGTGTGACTTCATGCCCTCTAGTGATGAGGAGAGCAGTCCAGATGATATAGGTTCCAGTGATGATGATGGAATAGTAAAGAAATTTGTACTAGCAAATGGAGGAAGAGAAAGAAGCTGAAGACGAATAAAAAAAGGAACAGGTATGGTCCCAACAGAGATAATCCCCAACTGCAGTTTGCTGTTAAGCTGTGTTTTAAAGATGTGTATGAATTCAGAGGTTCTCTTAGGAATTTTCACATCACACAGCTGAGGAATTTTTCCTATCATAGGAACACACCAGATAGGATAATTGTGAACTACTCAGAGGATGGAATTGCCCAGGGGTGTCCATTTTTCATAACTGCTTCTAAAATTGCACATGAAAAAACATTTTGCATAAGGAAATTTAAAAATAGGCACACTTGCATACCTCTTGGAGAGAACACAAGGGTTAGTATAGATTGGTTAGCTGCTAATTCTGTTGGTGCAATAAGAACTGACCCCAATACTTGTGTTGATACACTCATTGATAATGCAAAGAAACAATTTGGGGTGGTAGTTCCCAGAAGCAAAACTTATAGAGCTGGGAAGAAGGCATTTGATTCTATACTTGGTGATCAGCAGGCACAGTACACAAGGCTTAGGGATTATTTGCAGGCCATTCTTGATACAAACCCAGGAAGCAGGTGTATTGTGACAACTAGGCAAGTGTTGGGGGATCCTACAGCTAATCCAAGATTCCATGGTCTATTCATATGCTTGAATGCATCAAAGGAGGGATTTCTCAATGGATGTAGGCCATTTGTAGGTAATATTTAAATACCATTTCATGCAAGTAATTGTTCCATTTATTTCACTAAGTCAGTTGCATAATTCATTGTTTTGTTGGTATGAAATGTAGGTGTAGATGGTTGCTTCATCAAATTGACAACAATGCAGCAAATTCTTGCTGCAACAGGTAGAGATGGTAACAACAATATCTTTCCTATTTCTTTTGGAGTAGTTGACAAGGAAGACAATCCAAGTTGGTTGTGGTTTTTAACCCAACTTAAGTACTGTATTGGAGAGAGTGGAAAACTTGGGAGATACACTATAATATCAGATAGGCAAAAGGCAAGCACTTTGTCCTGAAAATCCATTGTAGTATGTGTTTTTCACTGTTGCTAACTATTGTCTACTTTCATTGTGCAGGAACTGCTCAATGCAATATCAAAGGTGTTCCCAGATTCACCACAGAGGTTCTGTTTAAGGCATATTTATGCCAATTTTTATACAGCATGATTTAGAGGCCCAGAGCTGAAGAAATACATGGATGCTGCAAGCTACTCCTACACCAAGAATGGATTTGACACAACAATGGAAGGACTGAAAAATGATTGCTTGGAAGTATACAACTGGCTTGTGCAAATCCCCCCTGAGACTTGGGTTAGGCATCTCTTTGACACAAACTGCAAGACAGACCTTGTAGTTAACAACATCAGTGAAGTATTTAACAGAATGATTTTGGATGTTAGGAACAAGCCAATCAGGACTATGCTTGAGGGTATCATGAATAAATTAATGGTGAAGTACAGTGGGACAAGAGAGAAGCTACAAGAAGCAAGATGGGAAATAACTCCTTTCTACACAGAAAAATTGGAAGAATCAAAGAGGTGGTCTAGAGATTGTGGAGTTGTTAACTGTGAGATAGGTATATGGCAAGTCACTAGTGTCAGTGGCAGGGTAGTTGCAGTTGATCTAAGGGAAAGAACTTGTGGGTGTAGAAAATGGGACTTAACATGCATTCCATGCAACCATGCAGTTGCTGCAATAATGAAGCTTAAACATCATCCAGAAGACTATGTCCATGATTTCTTCAAGAAGCCAATGTATACAGAAGCCTTCAAGCATACCATACACCCTGTACCTGGACCTGAGGACTGGAATAAGATAGATACCCAGGATATTGAACCACCAGTCTTCCATGCTAAACCTGGAAGAAAGCAAGTGAAAAGAAGGAAGGGACAGTTTCAGGTGCCTGCACCCAGAGATTCTTCTTGGATGACCTCTATCACTTGTAGCAACTGCAACTTGGTAGGACATAAGTGGACTTACTGCTCAAGTATATTGAAGCCAGAGCTTCAAATTAGGAAAAATATGCACCAGGTACTATGAATAAATAGCATTTCTTGCTCTAATAACTGTCATTATGTGCAGGCTAGCAGGCACAACTTGTGTGAGGGTTCATCTACTTCTGGTACTACATTAGTAGCTACTCCTGCAGCAACTACAGCAGCTACAACAGCTATGCCACCTCCTGCAGCAACTAGAGCAGCTACAACACCCCCAGCAGCACCAAGACCATCTCAAGCAGCAGCAGCTAGAGCAGCAGCACCACCCCCAACAGCACCAATGCCACCCCCAGCAGCACCAAGATCACCTCAAGCAGCACCACTAGACCATTCAATGCACCAAGGAGCTCCAGTGCTTTAGAACCTGGCACTAGTTCTATAGGCAAAAGACAATCTAAAGTGACTAGGAGAATGGAAGCCTATCTCAGTGCTAGGAAGCATAACAGCTACAAGAAGAAGTGAGGGCATGTCCTCTATTTAAAACTATGTCAATTTGGTCTGTTTGGTTCAAAACTATGTCAGTTTGGTATTTTAGTTCAAAACTATGTCAGTTTGATCTATTTGGTTCAAAACTATGTCAGTTTCTGTTTGTTGACAGTGCAAGACTATGTTTGTAAGAAAGATTTGATTTTGTGTTTCTGCCATTTTGATCCCCCTTTTCATTTAGGATGATCTAAGAGTGTCGACAAGTTCTCGACAAACCTAATGAACCATTTGGTTCTAGTGGGAATAGGTTGTCGAGAAGTTTCGTCAACTTCTAGACAACTCATATGAACCTATTCCATTCACTAAGGTAGGGTTGTCGAGAAGTTGACGTCAACTTCTCGACAACTCATAGGAACCTCTTCCATTCACTAAGGTAGGGTTGTCGAGAAGTTTCGTCAACTTCTCGACAACTCATACGAACCTCTTCCATTCACTAAGGTAGGGTTGTCGAGAAGTTTCGTCAACTTCTCGACAACTCATATAAACCATTTGGTACTTCAAATAAACCAACATTAATATTGAAACAAAGCACAACTCAAATCTTCCATTACAATTCAAATAGAAAGGTTCAACTCACCACAATTTAAAATGTGCCATTACAATTTAAACTAAAAAGTTCTTCTCACTAAAATTAAAATAACAATACCAACATTACTGGTAAACTACATTTTACTCATCACATATTCCCCTAATCTTCTTCAGCTTATCGTTCAAAGTCTGACTTGCATTCACCATTTCATAAATCATGTACTCTAATTTTTTGTTCTCCTCTTTCATAGCCAACTTCTCAGCTTCCCAGTTGCTCTTCTCCTCTTTCATAGCGAACATCTCGGTACTGTATTTTTCCTGCTCCTCTTTCATATCCAACATCTCAGCATTGTATTTTACCCGCTCCTCTTTCATACCCAACAAATCAGCACGGTATTTTTCCTCCTTCACCTTCATTACAGCAGCTTGAGTTCTCTACACCTGCTTCAGCTCTACAATTTCTTTCTCAAGTACTTCAACTTTGTTCTTCAGTAGATCCTTTTCCTTCTCAAGCTCCACCAGCTTGTCATCATCACTGCCCTCCTTCATTATCTTTGCATAGTTCTTCTGCATCACCCGGTTGTGAGTATGAGTGCAATATTTGTTGACATCCTTCACAAGATCAGGATACTTCTTCTCTAACTTGTTCTTCTCTTCAGCCAGGTCATTAACAACAATTGCATGCTGATGCATGTAAAATGCATACATGAACTTTGCATGTTATTACTTGTTTTTCCTACATATTAGCAACTTATATTCATGTTTTATAATGATTTGGGGGATTTTTTGAACAATCCCCCTTCTTTTGGTTCTAACCCTGTTTTTCCTGTTTCAGACTTTCCGGGAGCTTCGGGACTCCAAAAAGGGCAAGGCCAAAGAGCACGGTTCAGAATTTTCGAGACGAAGACCATGGGCCAAAGTAGAGGGCCAAAAGGCCAACCAGGTGGAAAAGAGGACCCTCCACGCGGCCAGATTCCTTGGCCGCATGTGGGGCCCCCTTTTGCCCCCGTGGCTCCGATGCCGTCGATCTTTCTTCTCCCGAGTGTCTCGTGACCTAAAAACAACTATATAAAGGGTCCCCTGGCCTTTTCGAGAAGGGGGCAGCGCCGAGAGACGAAACCACGAAACAGAGAGACAGAAGGCTGCCGCCGGAGAAGATCGGAGGGGGGAAACGCCGCCTGGATCACCCCCGGAGGGCTCCACCCCCCTCTGGCGTGTTCATCATCAACATCTACAGCAAGATCAGCTCCATCTCTCCACTGTAATCTCTTGGCAAACACGATGTATGATGCAATACTATATTCCCTTGATGTATTGTGTCTCCCCGTCTATGTTTGAGTAGTGAATTGTTCTTGGTAATGGTGGAATAGTTTGTTGATTGGTTGCATACAAGTTTGTTATCTTCTATGATTGTCTTTATGTACAATATATGAGTGCACGCATATGTTGGGGAATGCATGTAAGGTGATCACCGGTAGCATAATGGAGTGGTGGTGACTTGGGAGTGACAGTAACCTGAGACCGAGCCACAAAGTTAAGTTATTGGGGGATATATATAGGGGACCTTAGAACGTAAGGCTATGGTGGGACTTTATGTCTTAATCAATCTTGTGCAGTCATTTACTTGGCCACATGATCCATCATAAGGGGTTGTAGATCATTTACTTGACTATACCTATTCATGGCTCCTTCCTAGAAGAAACAACTAAGACTAAAACATGTGCTTCACTAATTGTGACAACCACACGAACGAAACACCTATTGCTAGAACACTTGCTCCCTTGAGATACTTGAGATATTTGCTGCTTGCTACTTGTGAAACTTGCTTTAGAAACTTGCTCTAGGATTACTTGCATTTTAAACTTGCTTCACTAGTTACTAGACAAACCACACTCCACGTCACTTGCTTTTAATTAGTTAGTTCCATTTAGTCAAACTTATTGCTTTGCATAAACAGCCATATAAGAGGGTTATAGGGCTTTAGAGAATAGATAGCTTACCTTCAGCTCCTCGTGGGTTTGACACTCAAATACTTATCGAAAGGTATTACAATTGATCTCCTACACTTGGGAGTCATCACATGCTTATAATTCTCATCAGCTCTGGCACTCCTGCATTCATTATACATTGCCCACACTCTTTCTATAGCATTATGTGCTGTTTCTGGCCATTCTCCATCTATCCAACAGACAAACCCACAATTCTCTACTGGATGCAAATAATTATACCTTATTAATATATATGAAATGTTCTCTGCTACATAAATAATTCTCTACTGAAATAATTATACCTACTCCATGTTTCAGTGGGAACAAGCAAATAATTCTCTACTGAAAGTTCTCTCCTACATTAATATTAAGTGAAATTTCTATTAAGTGAAATGTTCTCTTCTTCATTATTATTAAGTAATTCTCTTTTGACAATAATTATAGCATATTAATTTATATAAATTTCTCTACCGAAATGTTCTCTTCTACATTCTATGACATATTAATTGTACATGACAGCTACATTAATTAACTGCAAATCTCTACTAGCTGCAAGGAATTCTGTACTGAAAGTAATATTAACTACATTATTTAACTGGAAAATAATTCTATCCACTTGGTACATTTGCAAAGAGAAAGATCAAGCTTTCCATTACTTATATGTGCAACAGAACAGAGATAGAATCTGCGGCCAGTGTTGCTTCCTTGGAATGCAACACACCTCCTAGGCTTGAGCTTGTGCACGCGGCAAACATGGGGACAATCCATAGCAATACCGCAAAATGTCGGGTCATCTGTGGTTTCAGGAGCAAGATCGAGCTCCGTGATGTCCTAATTGACAGTGATTTCGGAACTAATCGACCAAATATTCCGAGTTTCCCCATCTCCTAAACCTAACCCTAAATCCAAAATTAAAGGTACAGGGGAGAACTTACAGCTAGAAAATCGTTGCCCGACGAAGAGCCGTCGTGCCAGCTTGGCATGGCGACAGCGGCGGTGGTGGCAGCGTGCGAGCGTAAATGGCGGCGACGACGGCAACACCGTGCGAGAGTCAATGGAGGCGGCGGCGTAAGAAAGAAGGGAAGAGATGAATGAGACGCGCGCGATATTTGCCACGCTGGCGTGCGGGCCCCACTATCCCGTAACGGAATAAAACGGAAGCGCGTTCGGACATCCCCCGCCCCCTGCCACGTCATCCCACTGGTGGGCCCCAGCGGTCAGTTCCCGTGTCAATTGGCGTTCAGAGAGCGGTTAGTGTTTATTGCGAAAGGCTGGAAAAAATCTGGTAATTTTTTACGATTAGAACGTCTTGTGGTAGTTTTCCGCACAAACACGCCTAAAGTGGTAGTTTTATGCTATTATCTCTCTGGGGCGCGACTGGGCAAAAATCGGCGTACCAGCGCTAAAAAAGTGGCCCTGGGGGCTCGTGGTGGGACGGCTGGAGATGCTCTTAGTTCGAAAACTCACTTTGGCACCTAAGCTTATAGTGATTCCTTTGATTCTAAAAATTCACAGAGAGATCATTTGGCGCCTCGACGTTGCTCAGGAGAGCCGCACCCTGTCTACGTCTCAGCGCACGCTCAGAACCAATATGAAATCCAAACTCCTCGGTCTCTATGCAATTCAGTAATCCATATGATGAGGCAACACTCGCGGCTCACTTGGATTGAAAAGGGAGAAACAAACTCCAATCTCTTCCACACCATTGCGAGTGCGAAACGTCGCAGACAACTTCATTCAAGTCCTACATTCTGCAAGCGGTACCCTTGCCATCACCAAGGAGGACAAAGAGGGGGAGCTCCTAACTCACTTCACTTCACAGTTTGGCACCCCTATCACCAGAACTGCTTGTTTGAATTGGAACGGGATGGGATATGAAGGTTACGATCTAGCACAATTGGATGATCTTTGATGAAGCTGAGGTTAAGGAGGCGGTTTTCTCCCTTCCATCGTTAAAAGCTCCGGGGCATGATGGTTTTGCCGGGGCTTTCTTCAAGGCTTACTAGGAGACAATAAAGAGTGACGTCTCTGCCGCCATCATTCACATGTCTCACCTCCGGCAGCAAACAATCTTTTCAGCAGAAATAAGGTGTGTTGGCATGCGCCTCCGACACAACTTTTCAAGTAGTTAGCTGATGATCTCAAACTAGTTGTGATAAAACCGACATATCTAGTACCAAGATGATAAAGATCAACGTGATCCAATGGGGTTCTGGCCCAATATATCACGGTGATCACATAAATAGAAACTTTGAATCGATCGAGATCAACTCCACGCACATGCACAAACAAATGTCAAACGAGATCACCAATCAAAACCAGATAACACACATAAATGGCGACCCGTCATGCTTCAAACCATACGATAAGTTTACTCTCAAATCTACCCTTAACTATAGGCGCCGGGCTCCTTTATATAGGAGTCCAACTAGTAGTCGATTGAACAGACCCATAACAACTGACTCAAACCTAGCACACACTATCCAAATCAGCCTATCACTAGTAGAAAATAGGCCTTCCATACGTCCCCATTAGTCCCCAAAAGTTTCGACCCGCGACTATAGGGATCTCTAGTCGCGGTTCGGGAGGAGACCCGCGACCAACAGTCTGGGCCCAGCGCGCTCGGTCCACAGCTGGCGGACGGGAGGGGCTTTAGTCCCGGTTGGCCAGGCCAACCGGGACTAATAGGTCCCCACGACCTTTAGTCGCGGTTGTCCAGGCCAACCGGGACTAAAGGCCCATCCCTATTTATACGGCTCAGGTGGCTGCACTTAGCCACATTTGGTGTTACTTCTGCTCACAACATTCACAAGGGGTGGTGGGTATGCTTTTGGTTCCTACTATGCACACAAGGTGTTCGATGAAATGCCCGATAGAATGAGACACACATGATATGAAGTGTCCGAGCCGCACTTGAGCGTTTTCATTTATTTTACCTCCGCGATCGCGGTTAGCAACTTGAACCTTTCATGATTTGTATTATTTCCAGCTAGTTAGTTTAACAAATGCATGATGGTTAATGCAGATGAATCGGCAATGGATGTACGGTAACCGACTCTCCGGCGAGTTCACTACGGGTTTGAAAGATTTCCTCGTAGTGGCAAATACGAACAAGCAGCGAGGTTTTATTATCTGTCCATGTGCTGAATGTAAGAATGAGAAGGGTCACTCCTCCTCAAGAGTCGTTCACATGCACCTGCTTCGGCATGGTTTCATGCCAAGCTATAATTGTTGGACCAAGCATGGAGAAAGAGGGGTTAGAATGGAAGAAGATGAAGAAGAGGATGATATCGATTTCAACTATCATGACGCTTTCGGTGATACTTTCATGGAGGATGATACTGAAGGTGGGGAAGGGTTTGGTGAAGGTGAAGAAGAGGCACATGATGAGCCCGCTAATGATCTTGGTCGGACCATTGCTGATGCACGGAGACGCTGCGAAACTGACAAGGAGAGGGAGAATTTGGATCGCATGTTAGAGGATCACACGAAGTCGCTGTACCCAGGATGCGACAATAGTCTGAAAAAGCTGGGCTGCACACTGGATTTGCTGAAATGGAAGGCACGGGAAGGTGTAGCTGACTCATCATTTGAAAATTTGCTGAAAATATTGAAAAATATGTTTCCGAAGAATAACGAGTTGCCCGCCAGTACGTACGAAGCAAAGAAGGTTGTGTGCCCTCTAGGTTTAGAGATTCTGAAGATACATGCATGCATTAACGACTGCATCCTCTACCGCGGTGCATACGAGGATTTGAATGAATGCCCTGTATGCACTGCATTGCGTTATAAGATCAGAGGCGATGACCCTGGTGACGATGTTGAGGGCGAGAAACCCAGGAAGAGGGTTCCCTCCAAGGTGATGTGGTATGCTCCTATAATACCTCGGCTGAAACGCCTGTTCAGGAACAAAGAGCATGCCAAGTTGTTGCGATGGCACAAAGAGGACCGTAAGTCCGACGGGGAGTTGAGACACCCCGCTGATGGAACGCAATGGAGAAAGATCGACAGAGAGTTCAAAGATTTTGCAGCTGACGCAAGGAACATAAGATTTGGTCTAAGTACTGATGGCATGAATCCTTTTGGCGAGCAGCGCTCCAGCCATAGCACCTGGCCCGTGACTCTATGCATCTACAACCTTCCTCCTTGGTTGTGCATGAAGCGGAAGTTCATTATGATGCCAATGCTCATCCAAGGTCCGAAGCAACCCGGCAACGACATCGATGTGTACCTAAGGCCATTAGTTGATGAACTTTTACAATTGTGGGGCAGACCTGGTGTACCTGTGTGGGATGAGCACAAAGAAGAGGAATTTAACCTACGAGCGTTGCTTTTTGTAACCATCAACGATTGGCCTGCTCTCAGTAACCTTTCGGGACAGTCAAATAAGGGATACAAAGCATGCACGCACTGCTTACATGAGACTGAAAGTGTATTTTTGGATAATTGTAGGAAGAACGTGTACCTAGGTCATCGTCGATTTCTTCCCCGAAATCATAACGTAAGAAAGAAAGGCAAGCATTTCAACGACAAGGCAGATCACCGGCCGAAGCCTGCGGAACGTACTGGAGGTGAGATATTTGATATGGTCAAGGATTTGAAAGTCATCTTTGGAAAGGGTGCTGGCGGACAATCAGTTCCGCAGGGAGTTGACGGGCACGTACCCATGTGGAAAAAGAAATCGATATTTTGGGAGCTACAGTATTGGAAAGTCCTAGATGTCCGCTCTGTAATCGACGTGATGCATGTTACGAAGAATGTTTGCGTGAACCTGCTAAGTTTCTTGGGCGTGTATGGGAAGACAAATGATACAAAGGAAGCACGGCAGGACCAGCAACTTTTGAAAGACCCAGATGACCGGCATCCAAAATGGTTTCAAGGTCGTGCCAGCTACGCTCTTATGAAAGAAGAGAAGGTCATTTTTTTTGAATGCCTGAGCAGTATGAAGGTCCCGTCTGGCTTCTCGTCGAATATAAAGGGAATAATAAACATGGCGGAGAAAAAGTTCCAAAACCTGAAGTCTCACGACTGCCACGTGATTATGACGCAATTGCTTCCGATTGCTTTGGGGGCTCCTACCGGAAAATGTTCGAGTAGCCATTGTGAAGCTATGTGCATTCCTCAATGCAATCTCTCAGAAGGTAATCAGTCCAGAAGATCTACCACGGTTACAGAATGATGTGGTCCAATGTCTTGTCAGTTTCGAGTTGGTGTTTCCACCATCCTTCTTCAATATCATGACGCACCTCCTGGTCCACCTAGTCGAAGAGATTTCCATTCTCGGTCCTGTATTTCTACACAATATGTTCCCCTTCGAGAGGTTTATGGGAGTATTAAAGAAATATGTTCGTAACCGTGCTAGGACAGAAGGAAGCATCGTAAAGGGCTATGGAAATGAGGAGGTAATTGAGTTCTGCATTGACTATGTTCCTGACCTTAAGCCGATTGGTATTCCTCAATCATGGCACGAGGGGAGACTAAGTGGAAAAGGCACGATCGGAAGGAAATCAACGATATGTATGGACGGTCATTCTATGACTGAAGCACACCACACGGTTCTGCAAAATTCGAGCTTGGTGGCTCCGTACTTCGAGCAACACAAGAATATTTTACGCTCGGACAACCCGGGGAAGCCTGAATCATGGATTAGAAAGGCCCACATGGAGACTTTCGGCAGTTGGTTGCGAAAACATTTAATGAATGACAATGATGTTGGAGATCAGCTGTGGCCAAGACACCATCTTTGACTATAACGACTTACCAAGGGTACGAGATTAATGGGAATACATTTTACACGATCTCCCAAGATAAAAAGAGCACCAACCAAAACAGTGGTGTCCGCTTTGATGCAGCAACCGAGATTGGGCAAAAGGTCACATATTATGGTTACATAGAGGAGATATGGGAACTTGACTATGGACCCTCCTTTAAGGTCCCTTTGTTCCGGTGCAAATGGTTCAAGCTAACAGGAGGTGGGGTAAAGGTGGACGAGCAATACGGAATGACAATGGTGGATTTCGACAATCTTGGTTACCTTGACGAACCATTCGTCCTAGCCAAAGATGTCGGTCAGGTTTTCTATTTGAAGGACATGAGTAGCAAACCGAGGAAACGGAAAGATAAGAAAACGATCAGTACATCATGCGATGATCCAAAGCGCCACATTGTTCTTTCAGGGAAAAGAAACATCGTGGGAGTGGAGGACAAGAGAGACATGTCAGAAGATTATAATATGTTTGGTGAAATTCCGCCCTTCAAAGTCAACACTGACCCAAGCATTAAGTTAAATGATGAGGATGCTCCATGGATACGGCCAAATCATAAGAAAGCAGGGACACAAGGGAAGAATTGATGTGTAATAATTTATTGTGCACCAAACTTTTTTGAATGGATCATGTGAATTATATTATCTCTGGTGTGTTTAAGACTAACTCCTTTGCAAAATATTTGGAAAAACGAGTGGAAAGCATGGAAAACATAAGGTTACTTAAATGTCTCAAAACCTTGTGAGATAAAATATCTGATTTCATAACTTTTATTAAAAACAGAAAACATACAAACACTACTCCTCGTCGTCGTCGTCGGGGAACTCGTCGGTGACCTCCTCCGGATCATCGTCGTCGGCGAACTCGTCGGTGACCTCCTCGTTGTCGTCGGAGGTGCATGATGGCATGTCCGAGATAGGCCCCCACCTCGGATCGTCGGAGGCCCAGACTTCGCCGGCGCGGTCGGCCCGACGAAGCTCTTGCAGCGCCCTCGTCCTCGCCTCCCGAGCGGCATCTAACGCGAGGTGGCGTTCGAGGCGGCGCTCCGCCCGCTCAGCTGCGTGGGTCTGCCAGAGCTCCTCGTCGGCGCTCTCCTCCCCCGGGTTGTTCCGGTAATACTCGCGGACGACGCGTTCTTCCCTGGCGTCGACTAGGCCCTGAAACGCGCGGTGACGGAGGTGGAGGTGGTCGGCGGCAGTGACGATCTGCGGCTTCGGCGCCCTAGCCTCCGCTTCCCAGACAGTGTGGCAGTCGTTGAAGTTCATCAGCGACCGCGGGCGGTTGAGGCGCCAGGCCGCCGCGTCCCAGGCGCGGGCGGCCTCCGCCGCCGTCGCAAAGGAGCCGAGGGGGATGCGGTCGTCCCCCCAGCGGATATCTGCGCTGAACATTCCGTTCTGCCGTGCTCGGACGCCGCGGAAGCCGTGGTGCTGTTCCTCCTCGGCATGGTGGAAGCGCGACGGTGCATGGAGAGGAGAAGACGCGCTCGAGGCGCGACAGTTTATACCGCGCCCTCCTGGCCACGCGTCACAACTCCCGCGCCACGCGTCGCAACTCCCGCGCCACGCGTCACCCTAACACAACCAAGCAAATAGTTGCACATTACTACTCGAGCTCAAAGTGAACACTGACCCAAGCATGGATGGATGTGTTAAAGGGGGGGGGGGGTGTAGAACAAAACAATCGGTATCACCATCATACAGCCCTACCGTGGCTACTCGGTGCAATATGCATACCAAATGCACGGTAGGACGTATGATGGCGAATCCGGATGTTTTGTATTTGCTCGATAAACTGAATATATGATGTATCAACCTTAAAGGGGGATGTAGAACAAAACAATCGGTATCGCCATCATACAGCCCCACCGTGGCTACTGGGTGCAATATGCATACCAAATGCACGGCATGACGTATGATGGCGAATCCGGATGTTTTGTATTTGCTCGATGAACTGACCGGTGTATGAAGGTGGGCTATAATATAGGGTCCTCTGCTCACAAAGTGTTGTGCTAGGGTTTTGATCCAACGGTTAAGAAACCACCTCATCCAACGGCTCACAACAGCTCGAAAGAAACACACCGTAGCCCTGATCGAACGGCTCACAACAGCTCGAAAGAAACACACCCCGGATCCAACGACTCACAAGCGCTTTAAAGAAACACACGATCTGTGTGATTCTATCTGATAGGTCCAAACGAAACCCTAACCCATTTAGTCCCGGTTGGTGTCCCCAACCGGGACTAAAGGGATGTTTTCTTCTCGCTATATATATGTATGCATTGCCACACCCCTGGCATAAACACATACAAACTCACCACTCTCTCATGGCTTCTACCGTACCCACTCTAACATTCATCCAGGCGGAGGCACTTTCCGCCTCGAACTACCCCTGCCCGTGCGGCTACAACGTTCCCGCCGGTTGGATGCTGAGCGCCGGAGGAGTGCCGGTCCCTCCTCTTCCTCAAGGTGGCGCGTCGGGCGGCCATCACGAACCACTACTATCACGAGCTCACGCCGGAGCAGCGGAGGAATCCCAGTTGGCATCCCGATAACCAGCATACTTGGGATGCCTTCTTCATCGGCGTGAGAGGGCGCTCGCCAGGTATGAGGAGGACGGCCTGCCTCCTGGGAACTTTCACGAGGCCGGTCGTCGGCTATGGTGGTCCGGCCGGACTCTACAGAGCGTCATGGACTACATCAGGGCCGGCGATATCCCCCGCCTGCGCTACCCGCCTCAGGCCCAGTCATGGAGTCGTGATCCTCCGAGGGAGTGCAGAGCACCGTCAGACGATAGTGACGACGACGGCGGCGGCGACTACGACGACTACAAGTACATGTACTATAGACCTAGGCAGGAGTATGACTAGCAGATATCAGATCATGCATCTATGATCTCCGTTTAGGTTTAGATCCACTCTAGCCATTATGTACTGCCTTTTTTATCTATATATATATCAAGATGTGTGAATCTTTATGATTAGTTTTATTTTTCTGAATTTTCTGATATATTATTTGTATTTTTAAGATTTTAAAAAGAATTAGTTTTATTTTTCTGAATTTTCTGATATATTATTTGTATTTTTAAGTTTGGGAAAGGAAAAGTATTTGAATAACCACCTTTAGTCGCGGTTCGTGTCACGAACCGGGACTAAAGGCTCGTTCTGGCGCGAACGAAAACGCCGCGAAAAATTTCACCTTTAGTCCCGGTTCGTGACACCAACCGGGACTAAAGGCCCGCGGAGGGTACCCCGGGGGACCTTTAGTCCCGGTTGCTGTCACGAACCGGGACTAAAGGCTGGACCTATATATGCGCGGTGCTTTCCTGCCCCAAAATTCTAAGTCCCAAACCCTCGCGCCGGCGCCCGCTCGTCTTCTGCCTCGTCGCCGTCGCCGTCGCGCTCGTCTTCTGCCTCGTCGCCGTCGCCCGCGCAGAGGACCGCGCCGTCGCCGTCGCCGTCAGCGCGCCCTTCTCGTCCACCCTGCTCCGCCCCCGCCCCGTCGCCGTCTCTCCGGTAGGTTCCCCGCGGGCCGTCGCCGTCGCCCTCGAACCAACGCCATCGAACGGCGCCATCGAACAGTGGCCGTGGCCTCCTCCCCATCTCCGTTCCCTCCCCCGTTGCCGGAATCGCCGGAGACCCGAGAGCCTAAACTGCAACCGCCGGCCACCATGTGACGCCAGGGGTGACGTCATGATGACGTCACCTGGCCACTGTTGGCGCGATTTTTTTTTTGGATGACGTCATCGTGACACGTGGGGCCCACTTTATATGGAATTACAGAACATAATTAATCTTCTAAATAAAATAACTTTTAATTTATAATTCCAAAAATTATGGAAAAATATGCAAAATGTTCATAAAAATGTAAGCTATCTATTTATATCATTTTCAATCATGTTTGACAAAGTTCAAAATGAGACCATATTTGAATTTGTATTAAATTCATTAAAATAATGATGAAAATAAGTTTTAATTCAATAAATTCAGAATATTAAGTGTAATATACCAAAATGACCAGGAAAGCAAATGCAACCTAGCTATGGGGTTCTCCAAGTCATTTGAGAAACTAATCTTGGACACACCTCTAAAGTATGGTTTTCCCCCTCCGGTGGTTATCGTTCTTCCACCCAAAACCCTAGCAATCTGTTTTCCCTCCTTCTACGACAATATTTGCTAAGTCTCCTATATACTTAATTAATTTTTACTACATGCATGTCTGCAGGAGTGACATATGGCGGACAATAGAGACCTGACGGCGGAACAAGAGGCTGAAGGTTTTATATTAGATATCATAGCCGGAGAACATGATGTAATCTCTTCTTATCTGAACCTTGAGGATCAAGAAGATGAAGGAACAAACATTGTCGATGATCAAGGAGGTGAAGAAGGAACAGACATTGTGGATGATCAAAGAGGTGAAGGAATGGACATTGATGACAGAGGTCACCGTCGACAAACGACGATCTCCAATTGCAAAGAACAACCACCTCCGGCGAGGTATGTATATATATATATATATATATATATATATATATATATATATATATTGAGCCTCTCGTGATACAAACTTACTGAAATGTGAATTCATATGCACTAACGCGCGCGACTCTCTTTCTTAATTTAGCCCTCGGCCGGATCGAGTACGACAACGCGTGGCAAATCCAAGGCGATGAAAGATTCCGAAATATATACCATCGAATCAGTCGGTGTAACCGGCAAGCCCCTACAGCACACCACAAAGTTTATCAACCAATGCGGAGTCATTGTTAGAGACACTGTCCCGATCACCGTCCAGGAATGGAAGGAGCCAAAGAAAGCATGTCTTGGTTTCAGTTATGTCCACAAGAGAACGAAAAAGGAGATGTTCAGAAAGCTTATGGTACATTTCATTCTACCTCCGGAATACCACAAAAAAGATGAATTCGGTGAGGAGGTTCCGGGTGGACGTCAGAGGAGGAGGCTAGTCAAAGAGTTCGCTCTTCAGAAGATGGCTGAAGCATTCCGGAACTTCAAGAAAAAATTGTTCCGTGAATATGTCAGCAAGGGCAAGACTCCGCTTTTCACTGGACAACATGAGAAACTGAGAGATGATTGGACAGAATTTGTGACGCAGAAGAAATCGTAGCATTTTAAGGAAATGTCGAAAAAAATAAGGCTAATGCGGATAAGAAACAGTACCATCATGTTATGGGGCCAGGAGGATACCACGTTTCAGCGCCTAAGTGGCAGGCGATGGAGGACGGCCTGAGGGCAAGAGGAATCCCTCTAGGTACAGAGGGATGGGACGAAAGAGCCAAAATGTGGTGGTACGGGCATGGGGGATCGCTAGACCCGGAGACAGGGGCGTGTGTTCATCGGCAGACAACGTTTGCTCCCACAAAAGACCTTGTTGACGCAATGACCAAAGCTCAAATGGGAATTCTCAGGTTCAACAGAGAGAGAGACCAACTGACCCATGCCCTCGGGAATCCTGAACACGGAGGACATATACGAGGCAAAGGCAGATTGCCGTGGAAAGTAGGGTTTCCCGAGGAGGGTGACCCGTACTGTTACAGAAGCCGTAAGAGAAATGTGGACCGGGCTGCTGTCGAAGCTGCAGATCTTCTATCGAAGCTTGCAACGGAAGTTAGTGAGTTGAAGAAGACCGTGGCGGGAATAGTTAAGAAAGAAACAGCGGCGGCTGCAGGGCCGCATGAAGAACATGCAGCGGATCAGCGGAGAAGCAGCGTGGCTTCCACGGAGGCCCCGCCTGCAGGTGCTAATGCACCGATGACCGAGAGTCGTGCACCGGAGCCTCACTACCCCGTGGATGATGTAAAGGAGATGAAAGAATGTGATCTGCATTATCCCGTGGGGAACATTTCCATGAAGGTAGCTATAGGCAGTGCTTTACCCTATACACCTGGAGCACTCCATCACAACAACCCCATTCCATATGGCTATGCTCGTGTCACGGTGGAAGACATAGTCCAAGGGTTTGAGGACCTGGAGATTGACATAGCTACACCCGAAGGGGAGAGAAGACTTGGAGATGTCAAGCGCCAGTTCATTCTATGGAAAAAAAAGTACATAGTGTTTCCAGGCGAGACGCCAAGGCTAACAAGTCCGCCCCCCCCCCCCGATGGTGCAGGTGCTGGTGCTGGTTCACCTACGCCTCCTTCACGCCATTCGACATCGCCCCCGATTCCTCCTCCGGCGGTTAAGCAGCCGTCGCCCCCCATTCCTCCTCCGGAGGAAAAGCAGACGTCTCCCCCCATTCCTCCTCCGGAGGAAAAGCAGACGTCTCCCCCCATTCCTCCTCCAGCGAAGAAACAGAAGCAGGCGGACAGCAAGGGAACCTGCTCTTGGTCTATTAACCCGGAGCCTTATGTACCTAAGACCACACGGGTACCGGAGCCATCACTGAAGCCTCTCCCCCGAAGGGCTTGGGAACTTAGTGATGCTGAAACCAAATTGGCCGTGAAGGCTGACGTTGAGAAATGGCTTGCCCGTCAGAAGGCGCTAAAGGAGCCTGAGCCCAAGGAAGTATTCCCTCCGATTGTAGACAAGTGGGCTACGGGTTTTTTGTCGACACCGTCCCAAGCCGAGAAGAATTTGCCTAAAGACTATGATATTGAACTTCGTAAGCAAGCAAAAATATTGGAGGAGGAGAAAGCAAAAATATTGGAGGAGGAGAAAGGAAAAGGAAAAAGAAAAAAAAGCGGGAAACGAGTTGACCAGCTCGGGATGCAGAGTAAACAATCGATCCCCCCGCTCATAGTGAAAGCCGCTCCGGAACAGGACCCCGAGGTCATAAAAGCTGTGGCAGCAATGGGATTGACTGTAGCTACTGCCATGGAAAATGCGTCCGAGGCCGGTATGTCTCCTCGTCTCTTTTTAGGCCTAGACGATGCGCCAATGGCTGAGGTAGCATTACAATATGAGAAGAAAGGGCCTCTCGTCGAGCCTACGAAGGAAAAGGATCTACCACCACTAATGCAAAGTCTGCTACGTTGGTACAAACATTTCATATCATGGACCGACAAAGAATTTGTATGTGGATTATACAGAGGAGCATCACACCAAAAAGTACTCTGTAGCAGTTGAGATGAGTGAATTGTTCCAGCTGTTCAATCTGCGCGAGCTCGACAAATCTATCCTGAGTTGCTACGTTCTGTAAGTGATTTATTTCTACCTCATCTCGTTCTTCATATATATATATATTGTCCTAATTAACTATATTGTTGCGTACGATATTATGCAGATTGAAGATTTGGGAATGCAGAATAAGACTCATCCATGATGTTGGGTTCATTGACCCACAAATCATTAATAGAACTATGTTAGAACGTCACCCCAAAGACGTGGAGAAAGACTTGTACAAATTTCTTAAAAAGCATGAATCCAAAAGTTATATTCTATTTCCTTACCATTTTGGGTGAGTGTTTCTCTCATGTTCCCATTCTCTTTTGTTTACTCCATGCATGGTATGCCTGATCGGTAAGTTATGCATGACTGTGCATGTAACGTGTCCGCAGGTTCCACTGGATTCTGCTAAAAATTGAACTTGACACCTCCACTGTTTTTATCATGGACTCTATGAATTCAGATACAAATCTTTGGGTCGACATGAGAAAAATGATGCAAAAGTAATTATCTTCAATCATTTCCGCTCTATATCGATCGGTCTCATCTTTTGTTCATTTCCTAATATTCAGTAGCTAATAACTCCCTTGTTCATTTAATTTTATTTGCAATGTAGAGTTTGGAGACGGTTCTCACAGGGACATGTCGGTGGATTCAAAGAACAGCTACAATTTAAAAATGTGGTCAAAGGTGTGGATAAGCAGCCACCGGGGACCGGTCTATGTGGATACTATGTCTGTGAGAACATACGGAAAGAAATCTCTGAGAGGAAGAAGGACGAGACCACGCGGAGGGGTCTCAATAACTTGCGGAGGGCGCTTACTCCAGAAGCTCGCTTCTGACCAATTCAAGAGGAAATAGCAGGATTTTTCCTTAGGCATGTCATCGATAGGAAAGGAGAGTACCATGCGTCCACCGACGATGACTATTATAAGCATGAGCCCTGAGTACTTTGAAACTTGTTCGAATTTGTGTATGGTCATCCATCTTAATTGTGTAATATGGAAACTTGTTCGAGGTTGTATATATGGTCACCCGATATTGAATATTATATTATATATTCCTATTGAATTCTCCTTGTTTGAAATTTCATATATATATATATGCATGTATATAGTATCGTAAAATATATATATACGTGTACTGAAACTTCATCAAAATTAAAATAAAACACAAAATAAAATATAAAAGAAATAAAACAAAACAAATTAAAAAGGAACCAGGTTTAGGGGCCTAAAACCCTAAACCTGCGCAGGTTTTCAGTCCCGGTTAGCCACAAGAACCGGGACTAAAGCTCCTCCGCCGCGACGGACTCCAGGCGCCCACGTGGACGGGCCTTTAGTCCCGGTCCGTAAGCGGCGGGACTATAGGGGGGGCTCTTTAGTCGCGCATAGCTAGTCCCGGTTGCGCGGCCGGGACTTTTGGCCCTGGCGAACCGGGACTATATGCCTATTTTCTACCAGTGTATTAGAAGACTCGACCAAACAATGAGGCACACAAGTCTCAAATAGAATGTGTACATACTTAGAAAAATATCAGCTAATCGTTGGTCACCGGTATGCAACACGCTGCACCTAACACCACCTGATGCGGTGAATTTTCACCAACTGTTGGGGACCCCAAGAGAAAGGTTATGTAGCCTAATAGGATGTTTTCATTCAGTTTTGAAACCAAGATTTATCGAAACAATAGGAATTCCAAATTTTCAGTGAGGTGCTCGTCAACTGGCGCTTTAACAAGTATGGACCTCCACACAAAATACAAAATTCTCTCTGTCGCCAACTTTTCAGAAAGTTTCTCAATCTTTCCGTCTTGCTATAAACAAGAGATTAAAACATATGGTGTGGACTGAAAGTAATAATGTAAAATTGTACATCAAGCAAGTGATGATTAAAAGTAAGTAAACGAGGTTGTAAACAATATAAAAGAATGGACCGGGGGGCATAGTTTCACTAGTGGTGTATCTCCAAAAGATAACAAGCAAACATGTTGGATGAACAAATTACAGTTCGATAATTCAGAGAATTGTAACAACAAATAATTATCACAAGTAAAATTCATTGCACTATTCATGCAGACATTACGTCAACCATACGTATAGGTCGCTATCCAGAATCCATCTATAACTCATAATCCTCCCAAAGACTGCTATTTGGCATGCATCTCTTCGGAATTAAGTTTCTAAAAATAACGTACAGTTGCATTAAGCACAATACATAATGTAAGCAATATTCATAATCATAAACAGATATAAACACCGCACTTTTTCCCTAAGTAGTAAAAACACATTCTTGTTTAGCTGTTGTTGTCACTCGAGCCCAGACACGGAGGCATGAACCTACTATTTAGCGCAAAGCCCTCTCTTGGATATGCATGCAATTAGTTTGCCAAAACAACCACACACAACAAACACAACAAGTAACAATATCAAATAAGAAATATTGATCATCTAGATACAACAATCAAATAATAGTAAAAATAATCACATTAAACATTGATAAATAATAGTAACAATATCAAATAAGAAATATTAACAATATGATTATAACTTCACAATTCATCGGATCCCAGCAAACACAACAAGTACCAATTACATAACAGTGATATTGATCATGTTTGCAGCTCACGGGATATAAATATGGTGGCACAAGGAGGAGAGAAAATCATCTAGATACTCCTATGGACCATTAGTCCAAGGTTGAATTATTCACGCATCACTTCAGAGGCAATCATGGCGATAAAGAAGTCTCTAGTGACAATTCCATCTTCCGACAGGGGGCCAGACCATGGCTCTAGAATCCTTAGATTGGAATTTCAAGGTGATGGCGGCTCTGTATCTGTTTCATGGAAAATAATCACCGCCCCGACATTTTTGGTCATAAGATAATTGATAGGCGAAGAGAGGTGTCGGGGGAGGCCAGGTGGGCCTAGGCGGCCATACGGCATGTCCCCAACTAGAACCACGCCTAGGGGTCACCTCCTTCCCCCCGTGCTTCTCTCCGGCTACCGTTTGGACTCCATCTTTATTTATGAAAGGTATGGGTTTCCTATTTTTTCTGGATTTTTTCTCGAACTTTTCCGGTGAAGATTTTCTGAAATAAAAAATAGCATAAAACATAAATTGTCACCCGACATCTTGTCAATAATTTAGTAAAAAGAAATGACGTAAAATGGTACACAATTAAAGTAAAAAACATAAGGCAATAATGTATAACAAGCATGGAATAATTAAAAATTATAGATACATTTTGGACGCATCAACATGCCCAAGCTTAATTCCTACTAGTCCTCGGTTAGGTAACTGATAACCAAAAATAATTTTTTAGGTGACATCTTAAAAATAAATTAAAGATCACTATAGTAATGTACAAGCATGTGAAATGAGATCAAACGATTCAAACAATTGTCTATAGTTGACATGAAACAATCCAAGTTGCATCATCTAAATAAAAACATTTCACAAACAATACTTGGAAGACATCAAACAATAAGAGTTTGACACAACTTGTTAATTCGCAAGGTAGTACCTTCTTGTCAAAATTATTTGAAGCCAACACAAAGAAAGATTCAAGTTTCAGCATTGCTTCAGCTTTCAACTTACTTATATAATGGATAATGTCAACACAACGAATCATGATTAGACATAAATAAACAATATAATAGACTCTACCTGTCGTGGTTTTGTCACGGCAAGTGTCCTCATGCGAGAACTAGATTGCGAGGCCATTGCTACTAAGCAAAACTTCGAAAGGGTTGAGGTGGAAATGAGAGACGCGAGTTTACCCAGGTTCGGCCCCTCGATTGAGGGTAAAACCTAATCCTGCTTTCTTACTATCAAGGAACCAAGTCTCGATTACAAAGGGCGATTCCAGCTCTCGATGTCTCGAGTTACTTTGCTATCGACTTAGAACATGTCTTTCTACATCCCGGGGTCTCGCCTTATATAGTGGACACGAGACCGTCGGGTTACAAGGGAGTCCGGGCCCCGCCTGATGGGGAGATGCTAACCCGGTATGGCAAGATCCGAGGAATAACCCGGCCCAGAGACAGTGAGTAGGATACGGTTAGGAATAAAGATGTTTGTGAAGGCCCAAGCTCGTGGGCCTGGTGACCCGGATTGTGGGTGTTGTAAAGGAAAGTTAGGGTTAGCACGCCGTGTCTGGGAAGGACCCGGGTGTGCCTTGTAAAGTAAGTTAGGGGGTACGGGAGCTATATAAACCGACCCCCGGGTATAGACAGAGATCTAGAGATTCGAGAGCCTTAGCAATATCGAGTATCCAGTGTAAACCCTAATCGTGTTATTGTATCGAGAATAGAGATCCGGCGACTTCAATTGCCGGCTGTCATATCAAGTTGTATCATGTCTTCCTTTGAGCTAAACCCTCTCCCGAACGCCTGTGTCGACTTGCCCCAAGATCAGTTACCCCTGGTAACATCTGCCGTGATTATCCCACGACAGTTGGCGCCCACCGTGGGGCCTGCGTCCAAAGGTGTCTACATCACGGGAGAAGCTCGGAAGGGCATGGAGAATCTTGTCATTGGCGAAACCTACATCGACCACGAAGAAGAAAAGTTGGCGAACGATCCCGGCTGGGGGCCAGAATCGGATTACCTCGAGTCCGGATTTATATTGAAGATCGGCCGGATCAATATCTTCGTCGACACGGTACGAACAACTAACTTAAAGGGACAATATCATGTGCATACTACAGGAACTTCTAGCAGGAACAAAGAGGCGTCAAAGCAAGCGGCAAGCTCGGTTTCATCAGCCGCGCCGGGATATCTTAGATGGGCAGAACAAGAGATAACGTGGAGTAGAAGAGATCATCCGGAAAAGGTGGAGCGTCCAGGAGTCTTGGCGTTGGTGGTTGCTCCACAGGTTAATGGTTACGAGCTGAAGAAGGTCCTGATGGACGGTGGAAGCAGCATCAACATCCTTTATTGGGAGACCTTCTTACGGATGAGTCTCAAAGAGTCCCAGCTGCAGAAAAGTTCAACAATCTTTCACGGGATCGTACCGGGTCACTCGGCAAGCCCCGAGGGAAGGATCACCTTGGAAGTTGCTTTCGGAGAATCGACGGACAATTATCGAGTGGAGTGGCTCACGTTCGAGGTAGTCAAGTTGCGCAGTCCTTACCATGCGCTGTTGGGGAGGCCGGCTTACGCCCAATTCCTGGCTAGGCCATGCTACGTGTATTTGCAGCTGAAGATCCCGGGTCCTAAACGGACCATCACTATATATGGGAGCCGGGATATAGCGGCCGAGTGCGACGAAGGAGATTCAGTTATGGCCGAGCAGGCATGCAGGAAGGAAGAGCTCGAATATTACCGGTCTCAAGTAAACCCGGACGATAGAACAGCCTTGAAAAAGCCGAATACTGAGGATGAGAGAGCAAAATTCAAGGCAGCGCAAGACACTAAGAAGGTAGATTTTGTCGAAGGGGATTCCACTAAGCAGTTTAACATAGGGTCTAACCTGGGGAAAGAGCAGGAGGGAGCGCTCGTGGAGTTCATTCGCTCGAATGCAGATGTGTTTGCCTGGACACCCAGCGACATGCCGGGTATCCCTACAGAGTTGGCTGAGCACAGTTTGCATGTGGATCCCAAGTCCAGGCCCGTGAAACAAGGTTTGAGGAAAATGAATGAGGAAAGAAGGAAAGCTATAGGCGAAGAAATCGCCCGGCTACTGGCAGCCGGCTTTATCATGGAAGTATTCCACCCGGATTGGTTGGCTAACCCGGTCCTGGTGATGAAAAAGACCAACGAGTGGAGGATGTGCATTGACTTCACTAGTCTTAACAAGCATTGCCCAAAGGATCCATTTGCCATCCCAAGGATAGATCAGATTATAGACGCAGTAGCTGGAAGCGATCTGTTATGCTTCCTGGACGCATATTCCGGGTATCATCAGATTAAGCTCAAAAGGGAGGATTGGGAGAAAACATCATTCATAACCTCGTTTGGGGCCTTTTGTTATAAAACTATGACATTTGGGCTGAAGAACGCTGGCGCAACTTACCAACGGTGTATTCAAAAGTGCTTCGAGGACCAAATCGGACGTAACGTCCATGCTTATGTGGATGACGTGGTCATCAAGACCAGGAAGGCGGAGACATTTATCGATGATCTAAAGGAGACATTCAAAAACCTGAGGAGGTACCAGATGAAACTTAATCCAACAAAGTGCGTGTTCGGAGTTCCGGCTGGGAAATTACTCGGCTTCATAGTGTCCGAGAGAGGAATTGAGGCAAATCCAGATAAAATCAAGGCAATCCAGAGCTTGAAAAAGCCGGAGAACTTGAAGCATGTTCAAAAGCTCACGGGCTGTGTAGCAGCCTTGAGTCGGTTCATATCTAGACTCGGAGAAAAAGCAATACCCTTGTATCGGCTCTTGCGAAAATCGGATAAATTCGTATGGGACGAAGAGGCAGATGAAGCGTTTGAAGCACTAAAGAAGCAATTATCTGAAGCACCAGTACTAGCGGCGCCGGGTCCTAAAGAGCCTATGTTGCTATACGTGGCAGCTGGCCCCCGAGCCGTTAGCGCAGTGGTTGTCGTGGAACGCAAAGAGGACGGGAAAGGTTACCCGGTGCAGAGGCCGGTTTACTACGTCAGTGAAGTATTATCAGAAGCGAAGCAGCGCTATCCACATTGGCAAAAGTTGGTGTTCGGAGTCTTCATGGCCAGCAGGAAATTGAAGCCGTATTTCCAAGAACATCCTATAACGGTGGTCAGCTCAATACCAATGTCGAATATTATCAGAAACTCGGACGCTACGGGAAGAATAGCCAAGTGGGCAATAGAGATGGGAGATTATCATATCAACTACGAACCCAGGTCAGCAATCAAGTCTCAAGCTTTAGTTGATTTCGTTAACGATTGGACACATACAGGTATGGTTACCACAGTTCCAAAGTCCGAGTCATGGACCATGCACTTCGATGGGTCAAAGCAATATGAGGGATCAGGAGCTGGAGTAGTACTGACATCGCCCAGGGGAGACAAATTGAGTTACGTACTGCAAATTCACTTCGATTGCTCAAACAATGTGGCCGAGTATGAGGCCCTGTTGCATGGTTTAAAGGTAGCTAAGGAAATGAACATTAGAAGGATACGATGCTTCGGAGATTCGGATCTTGTGGTACAACAGGTATCGGGAACTTGGGACAGAAAGGATGCAACTATGGCAGCATATCGCAGGGAGGTCGACAGGGTTGCCGGGTGCTTTTCCGGGTATGAGGTGGAGCACATAGACAGAAGAAAAAACGAGGCAGCAGACGCACTCGCTAGACTCGGCTCGCGTAGAGAGCCGGTTCCACCTAATGTGTTCCTGGATGAATTGTGGCGACCATCAGTTAAAGCTGAGTCTGAGGAAGAACTGGCAAACCAAGACCCGGATTTGGAGTACGTGGCCACAGTACACGCCATCCCCGAGTGGACAGAGCCATACCTGGCCTATCTATCACGGGGCGAGTTACCAGAGCAGGAGGTACTAGCAAGACAAATTCTGAGGCGAGCAAAGGGGTATTCAATCATCAATGGAGAATTATACAAGAGAAGCGCAACAGGAGTCTTCTTGCGCTGCGTAGCACCAGAAGAAGGCTGACAAATTCTCAAGGAGATACACGAAGGCGACTGTGGGCATCATGCATCTACAAGGTCTCTGGTGGCTAAAGCTTATCGACACGGATTTTTCTGGCTTACGGCTCTATCGGATGCAGAACGTTTGGTAGCAAGATGTGACGGATGTCAAAGGTACGCTCGCCAAACACACGTACCGGCTATGGAATTACGGACCATCCCATTAACTTGGCCGTTCGCCGTTTGGGGTATGGACATGGTTGGTCCCTTCCATATGTCACCATGCAAGAAGACGCATCTTTTGGTGGCCATTGACAAGTTTACCAAGTGGGTTGAGGTTATGCTAGTTACTAATTGCGAAGCGGCTACGGCAGTCAAGTTCCTGAAAAGGATTATCTACCGGTTTGGGTATCCTCACAGCATAATCACCGACAACGGAACTAACATGTCTCTTGGCGAGATGGAGAAATTCTGTGGTAACAATGGAATCCGGCTTGATGTTGCATCAGTGGCTCATCCGCAGGCCAATGGACAAGTGGAGAGGGCAAACCAAGAATTGCTTCGCGGATTAAAACCACGATTGCGAGTCCCCTGTATCAGGGCAGCTGGTGCATGGGTCGAAAAAACTTCCTTCCGTGGTTTGGGGTATCAACACACACCTAACAGATCCACTCAGATGACACCCTTCTTCATGGTCTCTGGTGCGGAAGCAGTGTTACCAAGTGATATTATTCACGATTCGCCCAGAGTATCAGCTTACGTCGAAGTGGAGAACGAAAAAACCCGGCAGGACGCCGTAGATATGTTAGAAGAACAAAGAGAACAAGCCCTGGAAAGATCAGCCATATATCAGCAAGACCTACGGAGGTATCATAGCCGGCGTGTGAAGACCCGGGTATTCCAGGAAGGAGACTTGGTTCTGCGTCTGGTACAGTCAAACGAAGGAAAACACAAATTATCACCACCATGGGAAGGACCATTTATCGTAAGCCGGAGCCTACATAACAGATCATATTATTTAATAGATGCAAGGGAAGAGTCGGCTACAGTCAATGACCGCACACACCACTTCATCTATGCAAGAAAGAGATAGACCATGGAACGTGGCTCAGCTGCGTCCGTATTATACTTAGTAATGACTATTGGCAAGTGGAATCGCACGATGTAATAGGCAGCAGGTTTTCTGACGTACTCTTTTCCTATCCAGGGCACCTTTGGGGACTGGACGGGTTTTTAATGAGGCGGCCTGCTGACCTACATTTTTCATATCAAGTAAAGAGATGGGTATCAAGAAAAGAGATAGTTGTTATCAGTTTTTCATATCAAGTAAAGAGATGGTTATCAAGAAAAGAGATGGTTGTTATCAGGTTATGTATTCTCAGTACGATGCGTATATCTAGGTCTTGGGGGCTGATCGCTTAAATAGCACAGTTACAAACTCAAAGACCCGGCCATGATGCCTATGAGTTATAAGGGCCGATTACTCGCAAACGAGTACGGCTGCAATCTTATAACCGGACAAAGAAGTCCAAATTTCTTGGCTACTCTTACTTAAGCTCGATGTGACTCGCACCTAAGTGGCATGATTTGTTCGCTTACGATGGCAGTTAGTCATAAAAACCCGACGGGGATTGGCTGGCTACGTCTTCGTATTGATGTAACAACATGGTATCCACGCGAAAGCCGGCTTACAGTACAAGACAGTCAAAAGGGTCATCTAAACCACAAGTTATGCAGAGTACAAGGCTGAATAGCTGGAAACTCAATGACTATTAAGCATAACTTCAAAACCAATGTGAAACAACTCATGGATCTTTGTGAAAATAGCAGTAAGCATTTTGTTGCCTTTTCAAGATCAAGTGTCCTAGGCTCGGCAATCGGGCCCGGTAGCTTGAAATCTTGAAAAGAACTGGCTTACTTGTATAGTTGCAACAATCCAAAAATCCGAGTCTTGGGGACTTGGGGACTTTGAAGCAAAATCCGCCCGTCAATACCCATGAGACCCGGAAATCGAGTTTTCACAAAGGAAAAAAATAAATAAAACCAGATATCGAGAACAGATGAGCTTAAACTTATAAAGGTCGGAGCAGGCATCGGGTATATCAAGGCCTTAGTGTGCATTACAAAATACTGGTGAAAAAATATCAAAGGTGCACAGGCGCACCACCTAAATAATGACTGTTTCAAAAAGTATGTCGACCGATTGACGCTTAAGAAGGGGCATCGGAAACCATATATCACTCGGCGCTCATCTTGGCCTTACCCTTGCCATCATTGGTGGCAGCAACGCCTGGATCGGCGGCGCCAGCTCCCGCAGGAGGCGGAACGGCTGATGTTGAGGCAGCAGGAGCAGAGCCGGCTTCAGCTTGTTTCTTGGCAGCCTCCGCCCTTATCGCAGCTTCCTCCTTCCACCGAGCCATCATGTCATATGGTTCGGGAAGATCTGACTTAATTGCCACACCAGCAGCATCATAAGCAGGGACAAGAATATTGACATCCAGTTCATCAGCGATCACGCTAGCCGGGTAACGGACCTCCTTCTGCACAGCCTGAAAATCCTCCCGCGAGAACTTTGAACCATCAAGCTTGAATTCGGGGAAGCCGCCCATGAGCTTTGCCAGATCGAGCTTGGGGAGGTAAGCCTTGGCGAGTGATAGCCCCCGGGTCATCCCAACCCGGTAGGACGAGCGCTTCCAGTGCCAAATCCACTCAGGAATCGTGGAGAAGGCGTCCAGCATCCTCTTCAGGTCAACATGTCCTCTACCTGGCCACCGTAACTCTTCCAAAATCCATCTGGTTCCGGCACACAGCTGCCGGATAACATTCTTCATGGTCTTCAGCTTGGCAATATCATCCTCGTCAGGCATGGTTTCATCCGGGCCTGGAGTAAAATGAATATATCAGCTAAGCATTTTTTGCTGTTGGTCAAAGGGATAAACTCGGAGAAGGAAGCATACCAAGCAAAGAACGATAGGTATCAGAAATTTCGACAGAAAGGCTTGTCAAGTCGTCTTCGGCTCGGTGAGCCCTTCTTCGGTACTTCTTCATTAATTGCCTATTCCTTCTGGCTTCAGTCTCGGCCGCTTCGCGTAAAGATATTTCTTTTTCAATGAGCTTGGTGGCGTTTGCAAGTTTCTCTTCATATTGAGTCACGAAAGACTGCATGGGTGTTAAAAAGTGTTAGTCGGATAGAAGAGCACGGTTATCAGTCAATGGTATCATAAAGTCCCGAGCAAGTCATGAATGAACTCACTCGGAACTTGGGGACTGGACAAAGGTACAAGCAACATTAGTTCAACTTACCTCATGTTTGGTTATTAAGGCTCCCAGGATGTTTTCCTCGTTAGCTCGTAAGGTGCGCAGGGTTTCCAGCATCTGGGCAAACGTTAACTCCGGAATGAGTCCGGGAAGTGCCCGGCAGCTTGGTCGTCAGGCAGGGGGGTTTTCCTTGCATTTGGAGTGAAGACCCGGACAGTCTGAGTGTCCGGGTTGGGAGGGCTCATCTTCGTATCTAAAATTTCTATCTCTTCGTCTACTGGCTCCGATAAGGAAGGAGATCCGACGGTTTGGGAAAGTGGCTTGTTCAGAGGGCCTTGTTCCCGGTTAACGGCTGCATCACCTCCGGTTGCGGCGTCTGCATCGTCAGTCGGCTTCTCCACCTGAATGTTAGCCGTTTCTGTGTTTTCCGGGTCACTGACGGTGACCTGAGCACTGAAAGAAAGATGAAAAAGGGCAGTTATTGATGATGACGGTGGCTCGAATGAAAGTTCGCTAGAGGCAAAAAGAAATAGTAAGGCAAAAACTTACCCGGCATTTACGGTGTAATCCGATGGGAGCTCGCCACTTGAAGTAGATGAGGTGTTCGCAGGAACCACTAATGGAACCCGGAATTGCCCGGCACGTGGGTGATTAGGAGAAGGGTGGCGCTGAGGAGAGTTGGAAGAACGAGATGGAGGAGCACTGCCACGAGGGACTAAAGGGGTGGAGATGCCCGGGTTAAGGGGATCTTCACCCGGGGAGCTCGAGTTACCCTGCGCTTGGCGGGGAAAGGTTCCTTCAAGCACGTCGAATTTGATAATTGATGGTTAAGTCTTCGCATGGCGTCAAAGGAGTAAGATTCGGAAGATAGTGAGGAAAAAGGAACCTTGGATATTGTCCCCCTGCTTTTCCTCTTGGCCCCGGCTGTCGCCTCTGGGTCAGACTCGGTTCTCTCCGGGTCATCCTCGTTGTTTCCGCCTTCGTCCTCCAGCCCTGCGAGCCAGATGTGAATTCATTGGGAAAAAGACATACGAAAGGAAAATAATACAAGCAAGAGTATATAGATCCTGGGTAAGTACCTTCGCTGTCGTCAGTCGTCTCGTTCTCCTCTTCCGGGTCTCTAGAGGGGGGAAGGGGGTCCACTCTCCAGAAGGGGTCATCAGCCTAAGGTAAAAAGATAAAGTTAATGTTTAGAAGCAGTATCGAGTTGAAATGTGGAGACAAGTTATGAGTGCCGGGTCTTACCGTTGGAGCTGGATTTTCCCGAGTAAACGGAGGTAACCCGGAGATGCCCTTTATCACATCTAGCTTCTCTGCCAAGAGGCTCTTGATGGTCTTGATAGTGTCACCAGTCGCAAAGCTTTTGGAGGAATAGCGAAGTGCATCTGTAGTGTGACCCGAATACTCGCACATCAATTTGGTGCGGATGGAATTAGGTTGGATTCGGAAGTCGACCCATGTCTTTATCAAATTGAGCCCTAGGAGGCCTTGGGCCGAGAGAATGGCTATTTTGGCTAGTGCAGGAAGGATTGCTTCCCTGTCCGAGTCTGGTGCGAAGGCACTGAAAGACTCGGAGGGTTTGAGGGGGGTCTCTGAGTAACCCGGCAGCTTCTTCTCGCTGTCGGGGGAGGTATCGCGACAGTAAAAAAAGGATAACTGCCAATGTTTGGCACAGGATTGCAGGTTGAGGGTTGGCATTAAAGAGTTCCTACGGCGTTGGATGGATACCCCGCCGCAAGTAAGAAGCGCCCCGTCGCCGCTTTCGCGGCACGGTTTGCATTGGAATAACTCAGTGAAAAGAGTCAGGTTTGGTGGCATGCACAAATACGATTCAGATAGAACTATGAAGTGGGTGATGTTCAACATAGAGTTAGGCCCTATGTCGAACACCAGGAGTCCATAGTGATCTAAGACCTCTCTAAAGAAAGGGTGACCCGGAGGGCGAAATCCTCGGGTCACGTGCTCTACAAAGCAGATTACCTCGCCTTCTGCGGGAGTGGGATGAGTTTCGTTACCTGGCACCCTCCAGTGGATATCTTTCTGAGAGGGGAGGGTGCCTAACTCGGTGAGTTCGTCCAATTTGGCCTTAGTGGTCGTGGAGCGCCCCCAATTGGCGGATATGGCTTGGGTGGTCCTTGCTTGAGCCGGATGTCTTCCTTGCCGCTTGGGAGCCATGGGGTCAGCCTGTGAAACACAAAAAGAGAAGGATGTATGAAATAAGACCCGGGAAAGTTGAAATATCCGAGTATAAGGTATCAAGAGGGTACGAAGTTGAGAACTGTCCGGGTATTGATCACACTTGTGGAAATTGCTGGTCACTTACGTAGGAAAAGGTATTTGGGGATGACGGATGGTTGCCCATATTTATACCGCAAATGAAATAGCTGGAAAAGGAGGGTTTTTCCGGGTGTTAATGCAATAAGCGGAAAACAGCGGAGGAACGGATCTAGATGGAGAGATTCGCGGATGGCTTTTAAGTAAAATTGGTGATCAGTGATGGGTGGAAGTTCATTTGCGACTATCAGGAAGGCAATTAAAGGGGTTGGCGAGCGTTGAATCAATCTAATCTGGTGCAATCGGACAAGTAATTCGCGGGATGACCTAGATCTGACCTTGGATGGATTAAAATCTGTGAGGCCGAATTGATTGATTGCGAAGAGCTTACCAAGAAGATTGGGGCTTAGCGTGGTGGCAACGAGCGGTGCGGCTCGGATGGGAGGAATGGAGGTACCAAGGTGGCGCTTGACGGCGGCGCGAGGCGATTCAAGGGCAGGCGCGGCCGCTGTTAATCTTGCGTCAGTAACGAGCGCTAGTTCTCCACGATGGTGCTGCGAAGGTGTTTGGGGCAATGAGAGAGAGGAGAAGTTGTGGCGTGGTGATGGGCTTAGGGTTACCCTCTAGGCGCTATTTATAAGGCAAGGGAGAGCTTATTTTAACGGCTAGGAGCCGGGAATCGTGGAGTGGTGGTTATCTACGAAGATTTCGCAAGATGTGCGTCAGGTGTTGGGCAAGGCATCGTGACAGAGGAAGGAAGGGATTCGCCCGTAATGACAGGACTGGTCATCAAGCATGAGATCTTGCTATTTCTTGTTGTGGTTTGGATTTAGGGATTTGGACCCAAGTATACGGAGGAAAGGTCCGGGTTATTGTATGGCCGCCATGGAGTGAGGCCTAGCTGAATATCATGATATCTTAACTCAGTTTTCGTACGCCCGTATGGTCGGTATCTTTGCAGGGAATAGCAAGCGCTTCAAGGAGATCCGTGAAGCCCAAGCTATTCTGGGGACTACTGATGGGGGGATGCTAACCCGGTATGCCAAGATCCGAGGAATAACCCGGCCCAGAGACAGTGAGTAGGATACGGTTAGGAATAAAGATGTTTGTGAAGGCCCAAGCTCGTGGGCCTGGTGACCCGGATTGTGGGTGTTGTAAAGGAAAGTTAGGGTTAGCACGCCGTGTCTGGGAAGGACCCGGGTGTGCCTTGTAAAGTAAGTTAGGGGGTACGGGAGCTATATAAACCGACCCCCGGGTATAGACAGAGATCTAGAGATTCGAGAGCCTTAGCAATATCGAGTATCCAGTGTAAACCCTAATCGTGTTATTGTATCGAGAATAGAGATCCGGCGACTTCAATTGCCGGCTGTCATATCAAGTTGTATCATGTCTTCCTTTGAGCTAAACCCTCTCCCGAACGCCTGTGTCGACTTGCCCCAAGATCAGTTACCCCTGGTAACATCTGCCGTGATTATCCCACGACACCGCCCGTCTTTGGAGTCCTATCGCCCTCCGGTTCCTGATCATCTTAGTCCGGCTGTTCTTATGATCCGGCTACTCCTGGGACGGCCAAGAACTATTCTCCGGACTCCTGGGCTTCCGCGTCGCCTGACCTGGGCCTTGGGCCGGTTCTTCATTCTGCCGGGTCACGCTCACCGTAACCCGGCTCTTCCTAGCTTAACCCGGCTCTGCCTAGCAGAACCCGAGTTACTCACCATGAACCGGATGAGGTGATTCCCGGTTCATGTCAGAGGCCGGTAAGGCTCCTTCTTACCTATTCCCCCAACATTAGCCCCCAGGTTAACATGAACGTTCTAAGCCTCAAACTTAAGAAGTTCAGGTTAAGATTTATCCAGAAACTTTGAATACCAATCTTTCAATCCAAAGAAAATAACCTATCAAGATATCTCTTCCGGATCTCGCGGGTCGAGCTCTTTATCTCCAGGATCATATCTTTCCGTTTCTTGTAAAGATAACTCTAATATTTTCATCTCCCAAATCTTCGGAACAAAGGGATCTTGACCTAGCCCGGATTCTTCTCCACCTAATCGTTCCATTTCTTTGGAAAAGATCTTTGTCTGTGATACGATCTTGCTGTACTTTTCCATAAATAATGTAGTATCGAGGTTTTTTTTTGCAAAAGTTACCGCTTAACCCTAGGGTTTTGACCCCGCCTATAAATAGCAGGCGTACGGTCCCCATGGCTCATTTGCACCCTGCTCTCCCCACTTCATCTTCCTCCTCCGTTCTGAGCTCCAGAGCTCCGCTTTTCTTCCAGCACTGCCGCGGCCGGAGCTTCACCGGCGTCCACCTCAAGATGGGAAAAGAGAAAACTTTGGCGTCCAAAGCTGGCGGAGAGGGGAAGAAGAAGAAGTCCGGAGGAGCTTCCGGTTCTGGCGCTGCCGGTTCTGGGAGGAACAAAATGCAAGTGAACTGGTGCAAATCCGAGATGACCCAAGGCCGCCTCACGGAGATGGAGGTATCCGGGCTTCTGCCTTCCGGTTTATCTTGGTGAGCTCCGGGAAATGAGATCCGGCCGAACCTAGGCCGGGTGATGTAATAATTTTCGAAGCCCATATCCTCCATGGGTTTCGTCCACCCGGTTCTCTCTTTTTTCGCCGGCTCTTGGCTTACTATGGCCTTCATCCTCAAGACCTCCCACCGAATTCCATCTTAAACGTTAGCAACTTCGTAGTCCTTTGTGAGGACTACTGTGACGCCCCGAGGTCGGGCACTATGCAGATTTCAGCATTCCCGCCAAAATCCACATAATAACCGATTCCAGGTTGCCACTTATGATAACATTACAACAGTTCACGAATATTCCACAGTTACCACAGAAACAGATAGATACAAGATGACTCAAACGAGCCAGGGTTACAACTGATATAGTACAAAGAACCAAAATAACAGCGGAAGAAACAACATATCGTCCGTCTACGGACAAGATCCAAATTGGACTAAGAGTCCTGAAGATAACCGAGAGCGTCCAATCCCTGCCCAGGCCAAGCCGGAGGGATTCCCAAGCTAACGTCGTCAGACTTCAAACCTGTTGACTGCAATGTTGAATATGCAGCCACGAAAGAGATTCGTGGGTCAGTACGGTTAAGTACTGGCAAGTGGATAAACCATACTCACAAGATACCGGCGTAGCCAGTCATCACAAGATACAAATACTTTGGGATCAACGGGAAGGAAGGGGTTATTGCAAATAAGCGACAGCGGGCTGCACTAACCAACTACAGAGAGATACTACAACTTCCGGCTAACAGAAAGAAGATAAGATCGAGTATTGTAACCGACTGAAAGTAAATCCAAACAAACCCATCCTGGATCTCGCCCCTTATCCGAAGAAGCAATCCGAGGATAACTCACACAGTTGGATTAACGATGGTTCAGATTATTGTGTCAATAAGCCTATTACTACTCAAGTAGTTAATCATTGGGTGTAAGATTGTTAATCATTAGGTTTAAGTTGTCCTGAGTACTTGTTAGCCAGTACTTTCACCAAGTAATCCATAACCGCGGAAAACACGGCTTCTCGAGAAGATTATCCCTGCAGGGTTGCACCAATTTAGCCGTACACGCAAGAATAACCCGCCAGATGGGAGATCAACCCACCAAGCGGGGTACTCTACACAACTCAACTCTTCTTGGCATCAAGCCCAAAGCACCTTGGCGCACGGCTATCGAGCCCAGAAGAAAATGGACCCTCATAGCACTCTAAGAACGTGTCCTCCTATATGCCGACTACGAAAGTTCTACCCGGGATCCAAGGGCTCGCAAGATCATGCATGCAGCAAATGGAAAACCCAAACTAAATGAGGCGATTTGGACGAGATGCGAATCGGGTCAAATTGAGGGGGGCGCCCATACTCGCTTCCCACATGCGGGTAGTGCGCTCATCATGGATCAGTAGACAAGACCCTTTTCCTATTAGGGTCGACACTAGCAGGCCTCAAAACCACAAAGGGCCTCCTGCCGGTGCCTTATCATCAAATTATTATTTAACAATAACATTAGCATGATTGATTGATTAAACATCGAGCCTCCAGAACATAATGAAATAGTAACAGAAAGTAACGGGTAACAGACTCGAGCAAAACAACCCTAAGCATGCTAGTAAGACACGGGCTCAAACAACGGGGTTATAGGAGGGAAGGTGAGGCAATATCAGTGTTAAGGGATTCATGTGATGGGTTCGTAATAGAAACATCTACTACTAAGGCTAGCAGAAATAGACAACGGAAAGAATCGGTAACAAGTGATGAAAGGCAGCCATTTGGCACCAAGTGAGTACACTTGCCTGAGATCCCGCAAGGTAGCAGAACTTGTCGTTGCTCACATCATCTCAACGTCCTATCCGGGAAGAAGCAACGAACCTCGAACAAACACCGGATGCAACAATTACTACTACGGCAAAAGATCCAGCATGATCAAGATATGGATGCATGACAATTTTAAAGATGCATCAAGGTAAACTAGTTGACAAGATAAACAGATTTAAATGGACCCCTATGCAATTTGAGTTGCATATGAACAGCCCATGAATTATGGTTAGATGATTTGTTTTCCAACTAATCAACAGGTGAAGGTGGATTAGCATGAAGCATGGATGAGGAAAACAGCAAAATAACAACAATAGAACCAATTGAAATAAGGTTTAACAAGTTTGGAAATTATTTGGTTAAGTGTGGAAAGTTTGGTTACTTAAACATGTCACACAAGCAATTGTTGTTTTCATCAAGTTAAAGTGTTCAAAACAATTAACAAAATTTGTATTTGAAAAGAACATCAAATTTTAGTTGGATTACATGTTTCAAATATTGAAATTGGAATTAGGATAATTTAATTATGAATTAAACAATATTAAACAAGTTTTAAATGAATTTAAAACAAGTTTGAATTTAATTGAATTTTTATTTGTTCAAAACATAAATTCAAACTCACATTTGAAAAGTTCACACTTTGATGGTTTGAAAACATATTTTGCATGTTCAAAATTATTTTATTTTGAGCAAGTTATGATTTTATCAAAGTTAAATGAATTAAACAAGTATTAAATTATTTAGGCAATTTAAATTATTCAAACCATGAAACAAAATTTATATTTGAAAAGGTTATTCAAAATGGTATAGAAAACATATTTTATTTGCCTTATTGGGAATTAGTATGAATTATTTATGAATTGTTGCAAATTACAATTGAATTATTTGAATTCAAATTTGAATTGCATCTTGAAAGTTCAAAACAGAAAACAAATGGCATAGTTGGATAGACAATTTAATTTTGAACAATAAACATATTTAGAGTTTTTTATTTAAAGTCATATTTTAAAAGTTATTAACAGATTAAAACAGGGGGCCAATCTGTGATTTGTTAGGGGCCTAGAGGTGAAAGAAACAGGGGGACAGGGGCCTCGGTGCAATTTCCAGATCCAGATCTGGATCTGGTCCTTCTCACCGGGGCGGCAGCCAGCCACAGCGGCTGACGCGCGGGCCCGAGGGCCACGCAGCCACCGCGGTCGCTGACCAGCGGGGCCCGCCCCTGCGAGCGCGGGTAAAAAGGAAGGAAAAGGTCGCGGCCGTGGGGAATCAAACACGCGATCGACTACTCGCGCGCGGGCGCTCACTGCCGCTGCGCTGAGCTGCGGTTTCTGAATATTACCGTGACTGACAGAAGAAAAGGTATATCGACGCCCGCTAACTGAATTCTTGAACAGAAACGAGATGCAGTTTCAGGCACGCACGCACAGACTGAGATACAGATAGAAGGAGCGATCGAGCGAGACGGGGTGGGGAGATGGGAACGCACCGAGCGGGACAGAGTGGGAGATGGGAACGCACCGTGCCCAAAGTCCACTGCTTGTACGAGTTGCAGCCATGGAAGCGGACGGACAGAACATCCAACGTGCGAGAGAAAAAAAATAAGGAACGTTAGCTAGCGGTCGCGATTGCTAGGGGAGGGATCGGGAATGGAAACGAGAACGCACCGGGGTGGTGCTGGAGTAGTCGATCAGGTCGAGGAGGTCCGAGGGAGGCCGGCGCCGTCGAACATGCAGATGGGGGTTCTGTTGTGCAGGACAGGGAACATCACGTGGTGGAGATGGTTTGCGGCGGCGGCGATGGCTGGAGAGGAGGAGCAGGGAGTAGCTAGGGTTCCAGGAGGGAGGGGATTTATGGAGAGGGAAAGGTGTGGCCGGGGTGGAGGGGAAAAGGGAGCTGCCCCATGTGCACTGTTGCTGTCGTTTTCAGAACGAGAGGGAGGGCAGGTGGGGAGAAGACGACAGAAGGAGGGGTAACGGGCTGAACGATGGTGGGCTTGGGGGGGGGGGGGAGAAAAGCAGTTGGGCTGAGAGGAAGTAAAGGGAAAAGGGGATGGGCTGCCCCTCTCCTTTGGATTTTCTTTCTAGTTTATTATTATTTTTTCTTTCCTCAAGAACGTTTTTGTTTTGCAAAGGATGAGAAAGGAAAGAGAGATAGAAGAAAATAGGGTTTTTCTTTTATGGCTTATTTGTGTTGATTTTCAAAACAGAACTTAAAGCAATGTTAACATTATTTTTCACAAGATTGAAATTCTAATTGAGTTAAAGTTGTTTAGTTGAAAATTTCCAAATAGGTTTTGAGGTTTGTATTTGATAATTAATTTTATTAAGTTGCAAAACAATAATCAAAAGCAAATGTTAGCATTGTTGTTCAAACTTTGAATTATTAATTGGACTTTTTAAATTGGGATTTGAATTTCCATTAGTAATCATAAGGAGTTGATTTTTCAAACAATTTTTATTCAACGAACTCAACAATTAAGAAGCAGTTATTGAATTTTAATTGTTTGCAAAATTTTAGTGTTTGAATCACAATTGGATCATGCCCATTATGATTGAAAATGATTTGAAATTTAATTTGCCATTAGGGTTTTTTTTAACAAAAAGGAAAATTTTATTAACAGGCAATTTGTTTAAAACAATTTCAAACTATTGAAAAACAAATGAGTGGTTTAGTTTGCAAGTTTGAAATTGGAAATTTTGAGCAAGGGGTGAAAGTTTAAATTGTTTTGAATTTTCAGTTGTGATGCAAACATGGTGCAATGCAATGTGATGCATATGATGCAAGCAAAAAAAGAAAACAAACAACTCTCTATTAGGGTAACACCCCAGGTGTTACAGACGACACCACTAACAAGGGATTGCGCCCTCGCAATCCACCTGCTAACCCGGGAGGGGAAAGAAGTTCGACTATCGATTCTTCGTGCTTCCGGTTGATCTCCTCGACACCACTAACAAGAGATTCTTGCTCGGAGTGACGACGATGTTCTTCTGTCGCACCCAGGGTTTCTAGAGGATACTCTCCGCACGAACTGGAAGTCAGGTGCTTGGATTATGGGGCATACATGCTCCCACGTCCCAGCTTCCTGGTAGGCCTGCGCTTATGCGCGACAACACAAGCCCTGCTTCCACCGTCGAAGTAAACTATCCGCTAGGAACCTAAAGGCACTACTGTCGACGTACTTCATAATCAAACACGCACGGTACGTCAACAGTTTGGTACGAATGATAACACAGAATGTCTCTAAGACACAAAAGAATGAAATAAGGGCAACTGGCCTTCACTAAGGCAGAAAATATCGAATACATTCATCCAGAGGACACATGTCCCAACATATCATCCATTACAACAGCGGAAGCAATCAAAGGGGTCTGAGTACAGACAAATCCATGGCTTAAGAAGCCTGAGAACATAAAGGAAAACGAAGCCCATCCACGTAGGTCTGGATCCTGCCCTGGTCCAGCTAACTACTCGTCTGCAGCGTCATCGAACTCCACAAGGTAGCCATCCTGGGAAGCATCGTAGTCGTAGTAGTACTCTGCGTAAACCACAGCCCCAACGGGGTCAGTACATCCAAGTACTGGCAAGCAAGACTCACAGTTCATCAAGGAGTTACCCGTCAACACAAGCATAGATGCTAGGGATCAACGGAAGAAAGGGGTGATATAAAAGTTGCTGCTGGCTGCACTAACCAACTACAGAAATATCTACAAGTTCCGGCTAACAGAAAAGATAAGATCGAGGATTGTAACCAACTGAAAGATAACTTCAACCAAACCCATCCTGGATCTCGCCCCTTATCCAAAGAAGCAATCCGAGGATAACTCACACAGTTGTGATAAGGTGAATCAAGTTATTGTGGGAATAACCTATTACTAGTCAGGTTATTAATCATTGGGTGAAACATGATTGATCATTAGGTTGAAGTTGTCCTGAGTACTTGTTAGCCAGTACTTTCACCAAGTAATCCATAACCGCGGAAAACACGGCTTCTCGAGAAGATTATCCCTGCAGGGTTGCACCAATTTGGCCGTACACTCAAGAATAACCCGCCAGATGGAAATGCACTTCCACCAAGCGGGGTACTCTACACAACCAACCATTCCTCGCATCAAGCCCAAAGCACCTTGGGCGCACGGCTAATCGAGCCCAGAAGAAAATGGACCCTCATAGCACTCTAAGAACGTGCCCCCCTATATGCCGACTACGAAAGTTCCACCCTGCGCTGGGCTCGCAAAAACATGCATGCGGCAAATGGAAAACACGAACTAAATGAGGCGATTTGGACGAGATGCGAATCAGGTCAAGTTGAGGGGGGCGCCCATACTCGCTTCCCAAATGCGGGTAGTGCGCTCATCATGGATCAGTAGACAAGACCCTTTTCCTATTAGGGTCGACACTAGCAGGCTCCAAAACCACTCATGGGCCTCCTGCCGGTGCCTTATCATCAAATTAGTATTACCATTAGCAATTAACAGGATTGATTGATTAATAACGAGCCCCGGTACAAGATAATAAGATAGTAACAGTAGTAACCGACAACAGACTCGAGTAACAGCAACCCTAAGCATGCTAGATAATACTAAGGCACAAGCAAGGGCTGTAGGTATGGAGGTGGTGGCAATATCATGGCTCAAGGTATCATGTGATGGGTTCGGAGAACAAGCAACGATACATAGGGCTAGCAATAGTAGACAAAAAGATAGTATCGACAACAAGTGTGGAAAGGAACTCAATGATTCATGTGAGTGATAACTTGCCTGGCAGCTCAGCCTCGTACTGGGCTAGGTCCTGAGTAGTGGTGTCGTAAGGCTCGTCGGTACCAACGTCGTCGTCTATTCGAGAAGAAGCAAAAACAACAACGAAGGAAGACAGGCAATCAATACATGGCATAAGTGCACAAACATTGGATGATGCATGTCATGTTTAATAGATGCACCAAAATAACTTGCTTGACATGAAACTCCAGTTTAAATGGATTCCATATGCAAAAGGGTGCATATGGAAGCCCATGCTTTAGAGTTGAATTAATTGTTCTATCACTAAGCATCATGTGTAAGTGACTTAGTATGATGCATGCATGATGAGGAACAATAACATGGCAATTTAAATGCAATTGGAATGATAGTTAATCATTTTAGAAAACATTAACAAGTTTGGAATTATTGGTACTTAATGGTGTTGAACAAGTATTGATTGTTTTCAACAATTTAAAGTATGCAAAACCAATTACAAATTTTATATTTGAAAAGTTTATCAAATTTTAGTTGGATTACATGTTTCACAATTTGAAATTGGACTTTGGATTAATTAGTTATGAATTAAACAATTTTAAACAATTTTTAATTGAATTAAACAAGATTTAAATAGTTTAGGCAATTTAAATTGTTCAAACCAGAAAACAAAATTTATATTTGAATAGAGTATTCAAAATGGTGTGAAAAACATATTTTATTTGAATTATTTGAAAACAGAATGAATTAGTTATGAATTATTTCAATTTGCATTTGAATTATTTGAATTTGAATTTAGATTGCATTTTGAAAATTCAAAACAGAACACAAATGTAATATTTGGAAAGTTTATAAATTTTGGATCAGAATAGACATCAAGTTTGTATTTATTGGGTTCATAAAATGAAAGATATTAAATTTAGAAGTTTCTATTCAAATCTGTTTATTTAAAAAAAAGGAATTAGAATTTTTGAGTTGTGCTGAGAAACATTTGTTACGCAGCAGCAGCCTACACGCTGCCACTGCGCAGCGGGCCAGGGGACAGCGTGGCCCTGCGCGAGCACACGTGGCCACAGCGGTCGCTGACAGTGGGCCAGCTGCTGCGGAAGAAAAAGATCAAAAAAGTTTTGGGGCGCTCAGGACTCGAACCCGCGCCCTCCTTCAGTTTCAGACAGAGCGCTACCAGCTGCGCTGTGTGCAGTTGCTTAACAGTAGAGGGGGATGTTTCAGGTTGAGGTTCAGTTAAAACCCTGAACTTTACTGACGAACAAACGATTGCTCGCCGTCAGACATCGCACGCCGGAGTTGATCCACGCTGATGTGCTCGTTGCGGCGAGTGCGAGTGGATGCAGAGGATGCGCACGGATGCAGAGAAGGGAGGAGCAGAAGGGGTGCTCACCACCGTCGTTGAGGTAGCAGTGGCTCGACGCTGACGGGATGCTGACGACGTGGTGACGAAAGGTGGCCGCGGCGAGGTCGTGGACGGTGTCGACGACGTGATGCTCCTCCTGGCTCCCTCTGGTGTCCGTTTCGTAGAGGAAGTAGAGTGGGTGCGTTTGCAGCAAGCGATTGTCGACGAAAGGCCCTGCAACGGCGGCGCGAGCAAAAGATTCAGAGACGGCGCACGGTGGCCGGAGGGAGGAGAGAAACGCGGCGCGGATCTGAGGGATATCTTGCCTGCTTCTGGTGTCCAAGAGGAAGGCGGAAGAGCGGCGACGCGATTGCAAGTGATAGGCGGCTAGGTGGGAGCGAGGTGCGGTGGCGCCATGGGTTCTTCAGAGGGCCGTCGCCGGCGAGAGATTCAGAGGAGGAATTGGCGTCGGGGAGGAAAACGGCGGCGGAGAGGAACCCTAGGGCGATAGGGAGGTACGGGGTGCCCTAGGCATGCTTTATAGGGTGGAGCGCAGTGGTGGCCGCCGTGGTCGCGTCGGGGCCGCCGTGGAGCTCTCCGATGCGCGGCCGTACATGATCATAACGCGAGCGCGAATATTGGCGCAGCGAAGGGGTAAGCTGCGGGGAAAAGGCTGGGCTGCGCGCGCTAGGGCTTAGTTGGGCTTGGGCCAGGCTAGCTGCCGCGCGCGCAGAGAGTTAGGTTGTTTTTATTCTTTTCTCCTTCTGTTTTTTTTTGTAGTTTTGCTTTTAGATAAAAAGGATAGGTTTTTGAGTAGATAAAAAAATTGGAAAAAAATTAGGTAAGCTTCTTAAGTGAAAGAAACCATTTGGTAGTTTTAGTTGTCAAAATTTCAAATGTTTTATTGCTGTTTTGAAATTGAACCAAAATAAATAAATTTTGCCATATTAATTATTATTTAGAAAATAGGTTGTTTTCAATAGGGTTTACCTTAGGGTTTAGAATGTTTTGAAGAATACCAAAATGTGTTGAACATCATGGATTCAAAAGGATTGATGAATTGAGACTTGTTTTTGAGTTTAGAGAAAGACTTGGAAATAATTGATTAATTTGGTTAATTGACTTAAGCAACAACTTAAAAGGTGCATTAAAAAGGATTGCTTGGAAACAAAAGAGGTTTTAAGTTTGTACTTCTTTATTTGAGAGGTTGTAACAGACAAGTATGAAACCATGTTTGAAAAAGGTTTGAATTTGAATTGTGAAAACATGATAAAACAGAAGGAAAACAAATGCAAACAATAAGTAAACATGATGACATGATGCATTGCTTGAAATAAAACAAGGAACAAAGCATTCTAGGGGTATTTTCATACTTGGGATGTTACAAAACGCCCCCCCTTGAAGGAATCGCGCCCCGAGATTCCCTACTGAGATGTGAAAAGGTCCGGATACTTCTTGCGAAGATCCTCTTCGGTCTCCCACGTTGCCTCTTTATCAGAATGATGCGACCATTGGACTTTCAAGAACTTGGTGCTCTTGTTGCGAGTCTTACGCTCGGTCTCATCGAGAATTCAAATAGGGTGCTCCTCATAAGACAGATCATCTTGCAGTTCGATGGAATCATGATCAACTGCACGATCTGGATCTTTGAAACACTTCTTGAGTTGTGACACGTGGAACACATCGTGCACTTTGGATAGTTTTTCTGGAAGTTCAAGACGATAAGCATTCTCTGCACGTCTTGAGAGGATGTTGAAAGGGCCAATGTATCTTGGTGCAAGCTTTCCTTTCACACCAAAACGATGAGTGCCTCTGAGGGGAGTTACACGGAGATATGCCTTATCACCAGGTGCATAGACCATATCCCTGTGCTTGCTATCATAATAGCTTCTGACGAGACTGAGCAATCCTGAGATTGTCACGAATGATACGAACTTTCTCCTCGGCTTCCTTAACAATGTCAGGGCCTAAGAGTGAACGTTCACCAGCTCCAGACCAATTGATTGGACTCCTGCATCTGCGACCATACAGTGCCTCAAATGGTGCCATGCCTAGGCTTGCCTGGTAGCTGTTGTAGGAGAATTCAGCATATGGAAGGCAATCCTCCATTTCATGCCAAAGGAGAGACCACATGCTCTGAGCATATCCTCGAGAATCTGATTAACTTTCGACTTGCCCTTGAGACTGAGGGTGATAAGATGTGCTGAACAGAAGTTTGGTGCCCAATGCTTCTTGAAAGCTCTTCCAGAAATGAGAAGTGAAAATACTTCCACGGTCTGAGCTTATTTCCAATGGAACACCATGAAGGGGAACAACCTTTGCTGTGTAGAGCTCTGCTAACTGGCTAGCTGAGATAGTTTCCTTTACAGCATAGAAGTGAGCAACCTTAGTGAGACGATCAATAACAACGAAGATTGCATCGTTGCCCTTTTTGGACTTTGGAAACCCAGTAACGAAGTCCATTTCAATCATGTCCACTTCCACTCAGGAATTTTCAGAGGTTGGAGTAGACCTGCTGTCTTCTGATGGACTGCCTTAACACGTTGACAAACGTCGCATTCAGAAACGTATTGAGCAATTTCACGTTTCATGCCAGGCCACCAATACAGAGTCTTGAGATCCTGGTACATCTTTGTACTTCCAGGGTGAATGGATAGAGGAGTTTCATGAGCCTCCTTGAGAATGATATCCTTGAGACTTTGAATCTGAGGGACTGCAATGCGTCCTTCGAAGAACACAGTTCCCTTGTCATCAATTGAGAAGGACTTGAATTTATCATTGCCCTCCTTGATGTGATCCACATCTTCTTGATTTCATTATCACGAAGTTGTTCAGAACGAATCTTGTCCTCGAGAGTTGGGCTGGCTGTCAAGCTAGCAAGGTATCCTTCCGGAACAAGACCAAGGTTCAGCTTCTGGAATTCTTCATGAAGTGGAGGTTGGCTTTCCATGATCATGAGATTATTGCAATAAGATTTGCGACTGAGAGCATCGGCCATAACATTAGCCTTGCCTGGAGTGTAAGAATGGTGATCAAAGTCTTTAATCTTCTCAATCCATCTCCTTTGCCTGAGGTTCAGATCTGGCTGAGTGAAGATGTATTTCAGACTCTTATGATCGGAAAAGATTTCAGTTTTGTTACCCAACAAGTATTGTCTCCATTTCTTGAGGGCAAACACAACTGCTGCAAGTTCAAGATCATGAGTGGGATAGTTTTGCTCATGTGGGTTCAACTGACGTGAAGCATAAGCCACAAACTTGACGTTCTTGCATAAGAACCGCTCCTAGGCCTTGGAGAGATGCATCACAGAATATCTGGAAAGGTTTGGTGGTGTCGGGGCCAAACTAGAACAGGTGTGGAAGTGAGTTTAGTCTTCAGGAGGTTGAAACTCTCATCACATTGTGGAGTCCAAACGAACTTTTGTCCTTCTTTGTGAGATCAGTGAGAGGTTTAGCAATCTTGGAAAAGTTTTGGACGAAACGACGGCAATAGCTAGCCAAGCCAAGAAAACTTCTGACTTGCTTCACCGTCTTAGGGGGTTTCCAATCAACAATTGCCTTAACCTTTTCAGGATCAATGGCAATGCCCTTGGCAGAGATGATATGACCAAGATATGCAACTTCTGGAATCCAGAACTCACATTTGGAAAACTTTGCATACAGACGATGCTCGCGAAGTTTCATGAGAGTGAGACGAAGGTGTTCTCCATGCTCTTCCTCGGATTTTGAGTAGACTAGAATGTCATCAAGATATACCACAACAAACTTGTCGAGGTATTCATGGAAGACAGAATTCATGAGTCTTGAGAACGTTGCCGGTGCATTGGTGAGACCAAAGGGACATGACGGTGTATTCATATATAGACCGTACCGAGTGGGTGAAAGCTGTCTTAGGAATATCTTCCTTTCTGATCTTTATCTGATGGTAACCCATCCTCAAGTCCAACTTTGAGAATATTGAGGCTCCAGCAAGTTGATCAAAAAGATCATCGATACGAGGAAGTGGATACTTGTTCTTGATGGTTTTCTCGTTGAGAGGACGATAGTCAACCACGAGTCTCTTAGTTTGATCCTTCTTGGCAACAAACAGAGTTGGGCAACCCCAAGCGGAGGAACTAGGCTGAATGAAACCTTTGTCCATATACATATCGATTTGCTCCTTCAACAATTTCAGTTCAGGAGGAGCTATCTTATATGGATGCTTAGAGATTGGAGCAGTACCTGGCTCAAGCTCGATCACGAACTCAACTGCTCTGTCCGGAGGCATCCCTGGCAACTCTTCTGGAAAGACGTCAGGGAATTCACAAACCACCGGAACATTTTCAATTGCAGGAAGGGGTTTGGCATCGAGGCTGAACAGCTGAACAGAAGTTGATCCATATGGAGAATAGACTATCTGGCCTGAAGTGTGGGAGAGAGTTATTGACTTTTGAGCACAGTCAATTTTAGCTTTGTGGGTCTTCAACCAATCCATACCCAGAATGACATCAATGTCAGAATTTCCCAGCAACATGAGTGAAGCAAGGAATACACGACCTCCAATTAGGATCTGATTGTCCATGCTTATCTTGGAAGTCAACATTTGCGGTCCCGGAGAGTGAACAGTCATTTGATTGCTTAGCGGAACCAGAACTAGGTTGTATGCTTTTGCAAAAATCTTTGACACAAATGAATGCGATGCTCCAGTATCAAACAACACTTTAGCTGGAATAGAGTTTACGGGTAATACCGAGAACGACGTCAGCAGCCTCTTCGGCTTTGTCGGCCTTGATATGGTTCACCCTCGCGTTCCTCCCGACAGGCCTATTGTTGGAGTTGAAGGCTTTAGCCGGAGGAGCACGAACCATAGCCTGGTTGGTGTTGGGGCGAGGAGGTAGGGGTAGCTGCTTCTGAGTGCACTTATCAGCATAATGTCCAGTATCCTTGCACTTGTAGCAAGTGACGATACGAGAAGGACCTGGCCTTGGATGCCCCATCGGGAACCTCTGACCCTGCATCTGAGATGGGTTGGGTGGGCGGGGACCAAAGCCTGGAGAAGCTTGGGCATTTGGAGCCCGAGTGACAGCACCATTTGGCACCCAGATGCGGCGCTTCTGCGGAGGGTGGTCATGTTGGAGGAGGAACACCCCTCACGCGAGTGCTTGCGGGACTTTCGAACGCCTTGCGCCCATTCTCCTCATTGAGTGCGGTGTTCACGAGCTCCACGAAGTCCTTGCACTTGATGTTTGTGAGAGCGTACTTCAGTTACGGGTTTAAAACCTCGGCGGAACCTTGCCTTCTTCTTGGCTTCGGTGGATTCGTCACCAGCGACGAGCGAGACGATTGAACTCGTTCTGGTAGCCGAGAAGTCCAGCTTGCCCTGTCTGAGAGAGCAGAATTCCTCACGCATCTTTTCCATGAGACCATCCGGGATGTGGTGCTTCAGGAAGGCATCCTTGAACATCCCAGTTGATAGGAAAGCCAGCCCTCATGGCCTGGTAGTTCTCACCAAGTAGCTGCTGACCCTTCAGTAGGTAGGTGGCGTACTTGACCTTTCCTCTTCAGCAACATGAGCTATCTCCAGAGCTCTTGCTACGTCACGGATCCAGTCATCAGCATCCAGGGGCTCACGTGTTGTCACGAAGCTTTTTGGGCCCAAGCTGAGGAAGTCCTTGATGGTGACCTTGGAGCATTCTGGTTGTGTTGCTGGTTAGCCTGGATCTGGGCCATCTGTGTCACCACTTGGGTCATCTGAGCCAACAGCTCCCCCATTGGTGGTGGCGGAGGCGGGTTGTTCCTGGTTGGAGGCATCTGAACAGAAATTCATTTTAGCACAACAACAGAAAGGATAGACTTGGTAACCGAAAGATAGATTATTCCGGCGCATGAATAGATAACCAACAGGTACATCATCATGTTCAAATACATCAGAATATCAACAGACCAATACATGGTTCGAAAACGAAAGGATAAACTAGACACAGCTAGTAATGGATACAACGGTACTCCCATGCTCATCACGCAGGACGGCGGTAAGTAGTACGACGAGAGATACGGTGAGGAGGAATCCCACGGAAGTAGGTATCACGACGATCCATGTAGATAGGAATGCTCTGAGAGCAACTCTCGGTGTGGTGAAGTAGGAAGCGTCGTATCCTGTGCTCCATAGCGGGGAATCCCTGTGTAACCAGCTCCGAGGTCGAGAAGTGGGCCTCTGATCGGCTGTAACTCCAGCATCTGGCAACGGAAGACCAGCTGGCTGAACGACACGTGCGAAGCGCTCGTCTCCAACAAAGTCTGTGGTGTACGTCGCCAGACGAGTGAGAGCAAGGTGGAGCTGCTCCCTAACTTGGTAACTCCTGAGAAAGTGCGGATGCTACGGCATCACTGTGACTAGCAACTGGGCAGTGATCTGGAGCCTGGAGCTATCAGTCTCGTAGGTATCCATGTCGCGGTGGATAGTGAAGTGAGCTCCCGCAGCCGTGATGTAACCACGGGGGATGTGACGAAACTGGACTTATCAAACCCCAGTAGTCAGCACGGAGAACGGTGATACTCACGTACGTGCCTGCTGCACTGCCATATCCACTGTGGACCCTACTGCCTCGTACTGGTGTGCAATGCTCCTGCCATCATCCGACAGAATGTAGACGATAGCCCGGTAGCAAGTCTGGTCACACTCTCGCTGGTGCTCGTAGACCTGGTACTCTGGTGCCCAACGGAACCCCAGAAAGGTAACCATGTCTCTCAGCAACTCCGGAAAACCGGCGGTGCTCTCACAGCGAGTCATGAGAACCACCTGCAGATAGTAGTTGAGACCCATCTGCAGATGATTTGGAATGTTTTGATTAGACTCCGTAGATGGAAAAGGATGTGGAAAACAACAACAAGGTTCAACGGACGATAATGATGTTGAAAAGAACATGATATCGAAGCAACATCGGGAAAACGAGACAAAAATCCTGAGGTACTACAGATAACCCAAAACACGTGAAATCCTAACTTGAAAGTTTAGGTGAGAACAGAAAACAACGTTTCACTTCCTTACCAGAAAAGGTGGGTGGGTGGGGAAAGAAGAAAATGGCTGAATTCCTACTCTCACGTTTCATTTTCCTATATAGCTACAAAATAGTTTCTAGACTCAACTGCGACCAGTAAAAAGGGATCCTACAGGCAGACAGGCTCTGATACATTTGTCGCACCAGGGTTTCTAGAGGATACTCTCCGCACTAACTGGAAGTCAGGTGCTGGATTATGGGGCATACATGCTCCCACGTCCCAGCTTCCATGGTAGGCCTGCGCTTATGCGCGACAACACAAGCCCTGCTTCCACCGTCGAAGTAACTATCCGCTAGGAACCTAAAGGCATACTGTCGACGTACTTCATAATCAACACGCACGGTACGTCAACAGTTTGTACGTATGATAACACAGAATGTCTCTAAGACACAAAAGAATGAATATAAGGGCAACTGGCCTTCACTAAGGCAGAAAATATCGAATACAGTCATCCAGAGGACACATGTCCCAACATATCATCCATTACAACAGCGGAAGCAATCAAAGGGGTCTGAGTACAGACATTCCATGGCTTAAGAAGCCTGAGAACATAAAGGAAAACGAAGCCCATCCGTAGGTCTGGATCTGCCCTGGTCCAGCTAACTACTCGTCTGCAGCGTCATCGAACTCCACAAGGTAGCAATCCTGGGAAGCATCGTAGTCGTAGTAGTACTCTGCGTAAACCACAGCCCCACGGGGTCAGTAACATCCAAGTACTGGCAAGCAAGACTCACAGTTCATCAAGGAGTTACCGTCAGACAAGCATAGATGCTAGGGATCAACGGAAGAAAGGGGTGATATAAAAGTTGCTGGCTGCACTAACCAACTACAGAAATATCTACAAGTTCGGCTAACAGAAAAGATAAGATCGAGGATTGTAACCAACTGAAAGATAACTTCAACCAAACCCATCCTGGATCTCGCCCCTTATCCAAAGAAGCAATCCGAGGATAACTCACACAGTTGTGATAAGGTGAATCAAGTTATTGTGGGAATAACCTATTACTAGTCAGGTTATTAATCATTGGTGAAACAGATTGATCATTAGGTTGAAGTTGTCCTGAGTACTTGTTAGCCAGTACTTTCACCAAGTAATCCATAACCGCGGAAAACACGGCTTCTCGAGAAGATTCCTGCAGGGTTGCACCAATTTGGCCGTACACTCAAGAATAACCGCCAGATGGAAATGCTTCCACCAAGCGGGGTACTCTACACAACCAACCATTCCTCGCATCAAGCCCAAAGCACCTTGGGCGCACGGCTAATCGAGCCAGAAGAAAATGGACCCTCATAGCACTCTAAGAACGTGTCCCCCTATATGCGACTACGAAAGTTCCACCCTGCGCTGGGCTCGCAAAAACATGCATGCGGCAAATGGAAAACACGAACTAAATGAGGCGATTTGGACGATGCGAATCAGGTCAAGTTGAGGGGGGCGCCATACTCGCTTCCCAAATGCGGGTAGTGCGCTCATCATGATCAGTAGACAAGACCCTTTTCATATTAGGGTCGACACTAGCAGGCTCCAAAACCACTCATGGGCCTCCTGCCGGTGCCTTATCATCAAATTAGTATTACCATTAGCAATTAACAGGATTGATTGATTAATAACGAGCCCCGGTACAGATAATAAGATAGTAACAGTAGTAACCGACAACAGACTCGAGTAACAGCAACCCTAAGCATGCTAGATAATACTAAGGCACAAGCAAGGGCTGTAGGTATGGAGGTGGTGGCAATATCATGGCTCAAGGTATCATGTGATGGGTTCGGAGAACAAGCAACGATACATGGGCTAGCAATAGTAGACAAAAAGATAGTATCGACAACAAGTGTGGAAAGGAACTCAATGATTCATGTGAGTGATAACTTGCCTGGCAGCTCAGCCTCGTACTGGGGGTCCTGAGTAGTGGTGTCGTAAGGCTCGTCGGTACCAACGTCGTCGTCTATTCGAGAAGAAGCAAAAACAACAACGAAGGAAGACATGCAATCAATACATGGCATAAGTGCACAAACATTGGATGATGCTTGTCATGTTTAATAGATGCACCAAAATAACTTGCTTGACATGAAACTCCAGTTTAAATGGATTCCATATGCAAAAGGGTGCATATGGAAGCCCATGCTTTAGAGTTGAATTAATTGTTCTATCACTAAGCATCATGTGTAAGTGACTTAGTATGTTGCATGCATGATGAGGAACAATAACATGGCAATTTAAATGCAATTGGAATGATAGTAATCATTTTAGAAAACATTAACAAGTTTGGAATTATTGTACTTAATGGTGTTGAACAAGTATTGATTGTTTTCAAACAATTTAAAGTATGAAAAACCAATTACAAATTTTATATTTGAAAAGTTTATCAAATTTTAGTTGGATTACATGTTTCACAATTTGAAATTGGACTTTGGATTAATTAGTTATGAATTAAACAATTTTAACAATTTTTAATTGAATTAAACAAGATTTAAATAGTTTAGGCAATTTAAATTGTTCAAACCAGAAAACAAAATTTATTTGAATAGAGTATTCAAAATGGTGTGAACATTTTTATTTGAATTATTTGAAAACAGAATGAATATTAGTTATGAATTATTTCAATTTGCATTTGAATTATTTGAATTTGAATTTTTTGCATTTTGAAAATTCAAAACAGAACACAAATGTAATATTTGGAAAGTTTATAAATTTTGGATCAGAATAGACATCAAGTTTGTATTTATTGGGTATAAAATGAAAGATATTAAATTTAGAAGTTTCTATTCAAATCTGTTTATTTAAAAAAAAGGAATTAGAATTTTTGAGTTGTGCTGAGAAACATTTGTTACGCAGCAGCAGCCTACACGCTGCCACTGCGCAGCGGGCCAGGGGACAGCGTGGCCCTGCGCGAGCACACGTGGCCACAGCGGTCGTGACAGTGGGCCAGCTGCTGCGGAAGAAAAAGATCAAAAAAGTTTTGGGGCGCTCAGGACTCGAACCCGCGCCCTCCTTCAGTTTCAGACAGAGCGCTACCAGCTGCGCTGCGTGCAGTTGCTTAACAGTAGGGGGATGTTTCAGGTTGAGGTTCAGTTAAAACCCTGAACTTTACTGACGAACAAACGATTGCTCGCCGTCAGACATCGCACGCCGGAGTTGATCCACGCTGATGTGCTTTGCGGCGAGTGCGAGTGGATGCAGAGGATGCGCACGGATGCAGAGAAGGAGGAGGAGCAGAAGGGGTGCTCACCACCGTCGTTGAGGTAGCAGTGGCTCGACGCTGACGGGATGACGACGTGGTGACGAAAGGTGGCCGCGGCGAGGTCGTGGACGGTGTCGACGAGTGATGCTCCTCCTGGCTCCCTCTGGTGTCCGTTTCGTAGAGGAAGTAGAGTGGGTGCGTTTGCAGCAAGCGATTGTCGACGAAAGGCCCTGCAACGGCGGCGCGAGCAAAAGATTCAGAGACGGCGCACGGTGGCCGGAGGGAGGAAAATCGCGGATCTTATCTTGCCTGCTTCTGGTGTCCAAGAGGAAGGCGGAAGAGCGGCGACGCGATTGCAAGTGATAGGCGCTAGGTGGGAGCGAGGTGCGGTGGCGCCATGGGTTCTTCAGAGGGCCGTCGCCGGCGAGAGATTCAGAGGAGGAATTGGCGTCGGGGAGGAAACGATCGGCGGCGGAGAGGAACCCTAGGGCGATAGGGAGGTACGGGGGTGCTAGGCATGCTTATATAGGGTGGAGCGCAGTGGTGGCCGCCGTGGTCGCGTCGGGGCCGCCGTGGAGCTCTCCGATGCGCGGCCGTACATGACATAACGCGAGCGCGAATATTGGCGCAGCGAAGGGGTAAGCTGCGGGGAAAAGGGCTGGGCTGCGCGCGCTAGGCTTAGTTGGGCTTGGGCCAGGCTAGCTGCCGCGCGCGCAGAGTTAGGTTGTTTTTATTCTTTTCTCCTTCTGTTTTTTTTTTTGTAGTTTTGCTTTTAGATAAAAAGGATAGGTTTTTGAGTAGATAAAAAAATTGGAAAAAAATTAGGTAAGCTTCTTAAGTGAAAAGAAACCATTTGGTAGTTTTAGTTGTCAAAATTTCAAATGTTTATTGCTGTTTTGAAATTGAACCAAAATAAATAAATTTTGCCATATAATTATTATTTAGAAAATAGGTTGTTTTCAATAGGGTTTACCTTAGGTTTAGAATGTTTTGAAGAATACCAAAATGTGTTGAACATCATGGATTCAAAAGGATTGATGAATTGAGACTTGTTTTTGAGTTTAGAGAAAGACTTGGAAATAATTGATTAATTTGGTTAATTGACTTAAGCAACAACTTAAAAGGTGCATTAAAAAGGATTGCTTGGAAACAAAAGAGGTTTTAAGTTTGTACTTCTTTATTTGAGAGGTTGTAACAGACAAGTATGAAACCATGTTTGAAAAAGGTTTGAATTTGAATTGTGAAAACATGATAAAACAGAAGGAAAACAAATGCAAACAATAAGTAAACATGTTGACATGATGCATTGCTTGAAATAAAACAAGGAACAAAGCATTCTAGGGGTATTTTCATACTTGGGATGTTACATCTTCCACCAGGAACCTTCCGATGATCGAACCTATTAGGTTAAGGGCTCAGAAAACGTCCACCCACGTAGGATCCTAACACTTTGAAAGATAGGCAAGGGAAGAGACTCCAAAACAAATAAGATGGGAGGGGAAATAGAATAGGGATAAGGAGAAAACAAGAATCCTATTGAGGTGTTTTCCAAAATAGTTTATCAGAAATAGTTTTCGACACTCTAGAAACAACGACCGTTAGCGAGGTTATCCTACAGGCTTTGCGGACCCGTTGCTTCGATAACCATTCGTATCGAAACAATCTCGGGAATCGGAACCAAGGCTCTGATACCATTTGTGACGCCCCGAGGTCGGGCACTATGCAGATTTCAGCATTCCCGCCAAAATCCACATAATAACCGATTCCAGGTTGCCACTTATGATAACATTACAACAGTTCACGAATATTCCACAATTACAACAGAAACAGATAGATACAAGATGACTCAAACGAGCCAGGGTTACAACTGATACAGTACAAAGAACCAAAATAACAGCGGAAGAAACAACATATCGTCCGTCTACGGACAAGATCCAAATTGGACTAAGAGTCCTGAAGATAACCGAGAGCGTCCAATCCCTGCCCAGGCCAAGCCGGAGGGATTCCCAAGCTAACGTCGTCAGACTTCAAACCGGTTGACTGCAATGTTGAATATGCAGCCACGAAAGAGATTCGTGGGTCAGTACGGTTAAGTACTGGCAAGTGGATAAACCATACTCACAAGATACCGGCGTAGCCAGTCATCACAAGATACAAATACTTTGGGATCAACGGGAAGGAAGGGGTTATTGCAAATAAGCGACAGCGGGCTGCACTAACCAACTACAGAGAGATACTACAACTTCCGGCTAACAGAAAGAAGATAAGATCGAGTATTGTAACCGACTGAAAGTAAATCCAAACAAACCCATCCTGGATCTCGCCCCTTATCCGAAGAAGCAATCCGAGGATAACTCACACAGTTGGATTAACGATGGTTCAGATTATTGTGTCAATAAGCCTATTACTACTCAAGTAGTTAATCATTGGGTGTAAGATTGTTAATCATTAGGTTTAAGTTGTCCTGGGTACTTGTTAGCCAGTACTTTCACCAAGTAATCCATAACCGCGGAAAACACGGCTTCTCGAGAAGATTATCCCTGCAGGGTTGCACCAATTTAGTCGTACACGCAAGAATAACCCGCTAGATGGGAGATCAAACCACCAAGCGGGGTACTCTACACAACTCAACTCTTCTTGGCATCAAGCCCAAAGCACCTTGGCGCACGGCTAATCGAGCCCAGAAGAAAATGGACCCTTATAGCACTCTAAGAACGTGTCCTCCTATATGCCGACTACGAAAGTTCCACCCGGGATCCAAGGGCTCGCAAGATCATGCATGCAGCAAATGGAAAACCCGAACTAAATGAGGCGATTTGGACGAGATGCGAATCGGGTCAAATTGAGGGGGGCGCCCATACTCGCTTCCCACATGCGGGTAGTGCGCTCATCATGGATCAGTAGACAAGACCCTTTTCCTATTAGGGTCGACACTAGCAGGCCTCAAAACCACAAAGGGCCTCCTGCCGGTGCCTTATCATCAAATTATTATTTAACAATAACATTAGCATGATTGATTGATTAAACATCGAGCCCCCAGAACATAATGAAATAGTAACAGAAAGTAACGGGTAACAGACTCGAGCAAAACAACCCTAAGCATGCTAGTAAGACACGGGCTCAAACAACGGGGTTATAGGAGGGGAGGTGAGGCAATATCAGTGTTAAGGGATTCATGTGATGGGTTCATAACAGAAACATCTACTAGTAAGGCTAGCAGAAATAGACAACGGAAAGAATCGGTAACAAGTGATGAAAGGCAGCCATTTGGCAGCAAGTGAGTATACTTGCCTGAGATCCCGCAAGGTAGCAGAACTTGTCGTTGCTCACATCATCTCAACGTCCTATCCGGAAGAAGCAACGAACCTCGAACAAACACCGGATGCAACAATTACTACTACAAGAGATCCAGCATGATCAAGATATGGATGCATGACGATTTTAAAGATGCATCAAGGTAAACTAGTTGACAAGATAAACAGATTTAAATGGACCCCTATGCAATTTGAGTTGCATATGAACAGCCCATGAATTATGGTTAGATGATTTGTTTTCCAACTAATCAACAGGTGAAGGTGGATTAGCATGAAGCATGGATGAGGAAAACAGCAAAATAACAACAATAGAACCAATTGAAATAAGGTTTAACAAGTTTGGAAATTATTTGGTTAAGTGTGGAAAGTTTGGTTACTTAAACATGTCACACAAGCAATTGTTGTTTCATCAAGTTAAAGTGTTCAAAACAATTAACAAAATTTGTATTTGAAAAGAACATCAAATTTTAGTTGGATTACATGTTTCAAATATTGAAATTGGAATTAGGATAATTTAATTATGAATTAAACAATATTAAACAAGTTTTAAATGAATTTAAAACAAGTTTGAATTTAATTGAATTTTTATTTGTTCAAAACATAAATTCAAACTCACATTTGAAAAGTTCACACTTTGATGGTTTGAAAACATATTTTGCATGTTCAAAATTATTTTATTTTGAGCAAGTTATGATTTTATCAAAGTTAAATGAATTAAACAAGTATTAAATTATTTAGGCAATTTAAATTATTCAAACCATGAAACAAAATTTTATTTGAAAAGGTTATTCAAAATGGTATAGAAAACATATTTTATTTGCCTTATTGGAATTAGTATGAATTATTTATGAATTGTTGCAAATTACAATTGAATTATTTGAATTCAAATTTGAATTGCATCTTGAAAGTTCAAAACAGAAAACAAATGGCATAGTTGGATAGACAATTTAATTTTGAACAATAAACATATTTAGAGTTTTTTATTTGGAGTCATATTTTAAAAGTTATTAACAGATTAAAACAGGGGACCAATCTGTGATTTGTTAGGGGCCTAGAGGTGAAAGAAACAGGGGGACAGGGGCCTCGGTGCAATTTCCAGATCCAGATCTGGATCTGGTCCTTCTCACCGGGGCGGCAGCCAGCCACAGCGGCTGACGCGCGGGCCCGAGGGCCACGCAGCCACCGCGGTCGCTGACCAGCGGGGCCCGCCCCTGCGCGCGCGGGTAAAAAGGAAGGAAAAGGCCGCGGCCGTGGGGAATCGAACACGCGATCGACTGCTCGCGCGCGGGCGCTCACTGCCGCTGCGCTGAGCTGCGGTTTCTGAATATTACCGTGACTGACAGAAGAAAAGGTATATCGACGCCCGCTAACTGAATTCTTGAACAGAAACGAGATGCAGTTTCAGGCACGCACGCACAGACTGAGATACAGATAGAAGGAGCGATCGAGCAAGATGGGGTGGGGAGATGGGAACGCACCGAGCGGGACAGAGTGGGAGATGGGAACGCACCGTGCCCAAAGTCCACTGCTTGTACGAGTTGCAGCCATGGAAGCGGACGGACAGAACATCCAACGTGCGAGAGAAAAAAATAAGGAACGTTAGCTAGCGGTCGCGATTGCTAGGGGAGGGATCGGGAATGGAAACGAGAATGCACCGGGGTGGTGCTGGAGTAGTCGATCAGGTCGAGGAGGTCCGAGGGAGGCCGGCACCGTCGAACATGCAGATGGGGGTTCTGTTGTGCAGGACAGGGAACATCACGTGGTGGAGATGGTTTGCGGCGGCGGCGATGGCTGGAGAGGAGGAGCAGGGAGTAGCTAGGGTTCCAGGAGGGAGGGGATTTATGGAGAGGGAAAGGTGTGGCCGGGGTGGAGGGGAAAAGGGAGCTGCCCCATGTGCTCTGTTGCTGTCGTTTTCAGAACGAGGGAGGGCAGGTGGGGAGAAGACGACAGAAGGGGGTAACGGGCTGAACGATGGTGGGCTTGGGGGGGGGGGGAGAAAAGCAGTTGGGCTGAGAGGAAGTAAAGGGAAAAGGGGATGGGCTGCCCCTCTCCTTTGGATTTTCTTTCTAGTTTTTTTTTTCTTTCCTCAAGAACGTTTTTGTTTTGCAAAGGATGAGAAAGGAAAGAGAGATAGAAGAAAATAGGGTTTTTCTTTTATGGCTTATTTGTGTTGATTTTCAAAACAGAACTTAAAGCAATGTTAACATTATTTTTCACAAGATTGAAATTCTAATTGAGTTAAAGTTGTTTAGTTGAAAATTTCCAAATAGGTTTTGAGGTTTGTATTTGATAATTAATTTTATTAAGTTGCAAAACAATAATCAAAAGCAAAGGTTAGCATTGTTGTTCAAACTTTGAATTATTAATTGGACTTTTTAAATTGGGATTTGAATTTCCATTAGTAATCATAAGGAGTTGATTTTTCAAACAATTTTTATTCAATGAACTCAACAATTAAGAAGCAGTTATTGAATTTTAATTGTTTGCAAAATTTTAGTGTTTGAATCACAATTGGATCATGCCCATTATGATTGAAAATGATTTGAAATTTAATTTGCCATTAGGGGTTTTTTTTTTAACAAAAAGGAAAATTTTATTAACAGGCAATTTGATTAAAACAATTTCAAACTATTGAAAAACAAATGAGTGGTTTAGTTTGCAAGTTTGAAATTGGAAATTTTGAGCAAGGTGTGAAATTTTAAATTATTTTGAATTTTCAGTTGTGATGCAAACATGGTGCAATGCAATGTGATGCATATGATGCAAGCAAAAAAAGAAAACAAACAACTCTCTATTAGGGTAACACCCCAGGTGTTACAACTACCTCCAAGTAGAGCCAAACCTAGACCTTTTCCTCGAATACTTTTACTGTAACAAACACCCTGAGGTGAACTTATACACTGTCGGGGGGGGGGGTGAACTTATACACTGTGGGGGGGTCTCGTTCCAGAGACGAAAAGACATCGCCTACCCAGGTATTCCTCTTGCAAGCCTTCCCAAGTTGTGGCAGAAATCCTACTTTTACATCAAAAATACCACTCCTGAAGTTGAACCGGCTCTTCCGGGTTACCGTCCTGAACGTCTAGTTTATACTAGCACGATGAACTCCTACGCCAAACCTGCCGATCGAATCAAGATCCGGCCTCTCCTAAAACGTGTAACCTCGCTGATAGTTCACGGGCTTACAGGTTTACACTTGACAAAAACCTGGGTAGACTGGCGCATTCAACCACTCAGTATCAGGAGCCGGTTATTCCATGAGTATTCCGGTTCATTAGATTCCATGCGATATTCTGAGCCCATAGTTTCTAAGTCTGAGATGATAACCTCCCTGAAACTCCTGGTTGGAGTGAAGCAAGACAAATTCTTCGAAGTTGGTCTGGAGCCCTTTAGCTCCTCTAACTCCGCTCCTCTCATAAGTTTTCATATCTTTGTATTTTTGCCTCTTCCATTATTATTTTTAACTGCATAGGTTCTAACCTCATCGTTATTCCGGTTCTCAGGCTAATGATCATTTCTGGACTACTACCGAAGAACCGGCTTCACCACCTGAAGATGAAGAATCAGAAGAACCAAGCGACGACGAGGAAGAGGTTTCTGAATTTGACTCCCTCGGCCAGTTCACAACCAATTCGCTCACGCTGATTACTCGCAGGATGAGCAAGAGGAACAAGAAGTTGCCGGGTTAGACGGTGGCCAAGGTGTTGACGAAGAACCGGGTCATGAAGTTCTGGATCAGAACATGCCGGATCTCGACCCCTCTACTCCCATCACTGGTTCCAACCTGGTGGCCGAAAAAGAGTCCCCCGCAGGCCAGAAGAGGACCCGGCAGGCTGTCGCAAAGGTGCCTATCTCTAGACTGTCAAAAAATGCTTTGAAAACATCCTCACACACTCAGAAAACACAGAAGGATGAGGAGGGCAGCAAGAGAAAACTCCAGCGAGAGCTCTGGCTCCAGCGAGTTAGAAATAGGCTTTCCTGAGAAAACTCCCACTCGCCGGATCTCCAAAATCCGAGTTTCGCCCACTGCTTCACACCCCTTAGCCGGACAAATGAGGCCAGAACTGAGTCGTCCTTTTCATTCAGATTCCCCGAACTCAGACTCGTCCCATTTCAGCGGGGCTAGACCGTTCTCCATTAACTCTGGGTAAGCTATCTTTCCTTTCCTGATTTGCTAATACCTTAATCTTGCAATGTAACTCAGAGCTATTCCTTTTGCAACAGAACTCAAGCTGTATTAAAACTGAACCCTGCTTCGTCCGCTGCTCTCTCGGTAAACGTTGAAGAGAAAACCCTTGAGGAAGAAAAAGATGAATCGGATGCTCCCTCGTCGGGTCATATGAATGTTACGGCTGAAGAACATGAAGAGGTGAACCCGGTTGATGATATCCCGGGTAATGATCCTCCGGTTGAAGGAGTAAATGTTCTGGACCCAGATGTGGTCATAACCGGATCTTAGGCTGTTGAGGTTACTGGACCATCCATTGTTCTCTCCAAAATCATTGAAGACCCGAAAGTAAAGCCGGAAGACAAGAGATCTACTCCTAGCATGAACATTGAAGGCCAGAGATTTCACACACTTGTTCAAGAACTCTCTGAAAACCGGCGCCGTGCTGATGGTATCATAGAATTTCTAAAACAGAAATATGAGGTAACCTCGATATTCATAACCTGTAGCCCTCAATCTTCTAGTTTATATTCATAATATATACTTGGATACTTGTTATTGAATAGTCGTAAACTGAATGGATTGTAATCTGAATAACTGTAACCTGAATAGCTGTAACCTAGATAGTTGTAACCTGGAAACTTGTAGCCTAGATAGCTGTAACCTGGATAGCTGTAGCCCCCAAGGGCCGGTTTATAATGGCATTATGAGCCGGGACTTGCTATGCTTTTGTTCTTAATTGTTTTAAGTAAAATTGAAACACTATAGCCCCCAAGTGCCGGGTTGTGAGCCTGCAGCTAGCAGGGACTTAAGCATAGGTTATAGCCCAACCCTTGAACTTGAAATATTGTAGCCCCCAAGTGCCTGGTTGCGAACCTGTAGCTACCTGGGACTTAACTTTTCCTTGGAAACTGTAATAAGTTCACCTGTATCCGGATTGTGGTTGTATAATCCGGATATTTGTCAATTTACAACTTAACCATTGAATAACTTGAATCTTTTTGCAGAGTCTGGAATCCTCGTCTCAAAAAGAGGTTTCGAATTTGAAGAACCTACTTGCACAAGAGGCCAAGAAGACTGAGGAGGCCAGGACCCGGCAGAAAGAACTAGAAGAACAGATCATTGAGGCAGCCAAGACTTGGTCTGGTCTGCAGCGTGATTATGAAACCCGGGAGAACGTTCTCGTAACCAGGGCAGAGACTGCGGAAAAGGAACTAGAGGAGACCCGGACCCATTTCACAAGGGTCACAGATCTGCTGAGAGATATCACTTGCAGTGTTTTTGGTGAGTTTATCCAGCTTATCATCCCCTTCAATTTATTGTATGTCCAATGCTGTATTTCCTTTGCCTTTTTATCAATCATTTTGACTTAGATCGGAATTTTTTGGTAACCTGTAGGCAGGATGCATGGGAATAACCTGAAACTCCCAGACCTGAAACTCAACGCCTTGTTCACCCTGATCCGGCAGCTATACATTGGAGGTGGAGAATGTATCAAAACTGTCCGGAACTGGGATGCTCCGCCTAGAAGGCTTAGAGAAATGCTTGTGGAGCTAACTCATGTCCCTCAGTGGATAGAAGAGCATAAGCTAGCATCCTGTCGCCATGGAGCCATCAAGGTCATGTCACTGGCGAAAGCATATCATCCAGAACTGAAGCCGGATCTTCTTGTGGGAGGTTTCCCAGAATACAAAGCGGATATGTCAAAGTATGAGAAGAAAGACTTTGCCAGGATTGAAAAACAGTGCCGGTTCTATGCTTGCACCATTGCCGAGAAGCTAAAACTGAAGGACCTGTGCTCGGGTTATAATTCTTCTGATGAACGAAAAATGCCTTTTACTCCTCTGGATATGGCTACTGTTCGACAAGCCCCTCCCAAGAGCCGGCTCTCCATAGCCTCCTCATCTGGTGCGCCTCAGTCGGTTACTCCTTCTATTTCTGCTCCATCACGCCCCTTATATGAACCGGAGAATGTTACTGATGCTCTGGCTCAGCTAGAGTGGAAGTACGTCCCTGCAGATGAAGTCGAAGGAGCGATCCAGGCCCTAGCTGACCCGGAGACTGAAGACCTAGCTCCTCAAGACCCGGCAGATCAGGACCCATCCCAACAGAAGGGAAAATCTGCCGCAGTTTGATTACGTGACTTTTTGCGAACGAAATAATTCGACCCTGTTGGGTCTGTAATAGGCTAGATAAACTTTTTTTTATTTCTAGTCCTATTTTTTGAAGGTGCGTGTGTGCACCTATGCTACAATTTGGTGTGTAATAAACCGGATTTCCTTTGTGTTTATGGAAATCATATCCGGGTTTCCTTTTACTTGAAGATGAAAATTCCCTTGACTTGGTTTTTCTTTGCTTTCTAGCTCAGCCGGTTTTTCGCATGACTTATTCTAGTGTGTACAACTCTGGGAGTTCAGGGTCATAGTAACCTGGTTTGCCGGGTTATAATAAAACGGTACTGCCAGGTTATATCATGATTGACTCAACCAGGCTTAAACATCTAGGTCATAAAGACGCGTGTAACCACTGACTGGCAGGCAAGTATAACCAATATATTTTGGCATATGCCAGATTCTTGATATATAGACTGTGCTCTAGCATCAGCCCCCCAAGTAATCATATAGAAATAACATTCTAGCTCACTTTGATAGGGATAGGCTAACAAATTTCAATAACTCAGATGTTGCTAACATTGCCTTTCATTGTCAAAAGATAACATAGTGATTACAATGATCCTATGTATAATATGGCCTAAACTGGGATATGTTCCATGGTCTTCCGGTTTCTTCCTCAGATGTGCGGGATTTATCAGCATCACTCATATCAATGAGGTAATAGGACCCATTGTGTAGCTTTTTACTTACTACAAAGGGTCCTTACCATGGAGGACTTAGCTTATGCATCCCATCTTTCTTCTGAATTAGTCTTAAAACCAAATCTCCTTCTTGGAAACTCCGAGTCTTAATTCTGCGGCTATGATAGCGACGCAGGTCCTGCTGATATATAGCTGACCGAGATGTTGCGAGGTCACGTGCTTCCTCCAAAGCATATAATGAGTCTTGACGAGCTAACTCATTATTGGTTTCCACATAAGCAGTCACTCGTGGTGAATCGTGACGAATATCACTTGGCAAAACTGCCTCTGCTCCATAGACCAGAAAGAAAGGGGTATAACCTGTTGATCTATTTGGAGTAGTTCGTATGCTCCATAAAACAGCAGGCAATTCTTCGACCCAGCAGCCAGCAGTTTTCTCCAATGGAACCTGAAGTCTGGGTTTTATACCTTTGAGTAATTCGTGGTTAGCCCTCTCTGCCTGTCCGTTAGACTGTGGATGGGCCACAGAAGCAAGGTCTAGCCTTATCACTGGTGGAGAACAGGCCAGTAGCACCGGTTTGTAAGGTCCTTTGGACTCGGATACAAAACCGGTGCTACGTATCCGGGACTAAATGCCCCCCCCCCTTTAGAACCGGTCAGTCACCAACCGGTTCTAAAGGCCTCCACGTGGGCGCCGAAGAGCGCGCGCAGGCGGAGGACCTTTAGAACCGGTTGGTAACACCAACCGGTCCTAAAGCTTTTTTTTCTCTTTTTTTTCCTTTTCTTTTCAGGGTTTCCAATTCCGTATTTAGGGTTTAGGGTTTAGGGTTTAGGGTTTAGGGCGTGTTCCGTATTTTCAGGGTTTCCGTTTACGTGTTTCCGTTTACATAATCAGAAAACACGTAATCGGAAATACGTATCCGGAAACACCGATTCCGTGTTTGCGGTTAAGTGTTTCCGATTCCGTGTTTGCGGTTAAATGTTGATGCACCAAATAAAAGTACATATATATATACATGTAACACGAAGTAATCAACCGAGAATTACATAATCTGAAGTTCGTTTTCAATAGTTGTATACTTGCATAGAGAAGGGAGCTGGCTATAATTGGTTCATAGGATGGAAAAATTCTCCGTCTTCTGCTATGACTTGCGTGAGAAGAAATCCTGCCAATTCCTCTGCAATAGCCTTGCAACGGTCGATTGGTTTGAGCTGCGACCGCTTTCGTGCCATCTTGAAAAGAAGTAGATGAAAACAATTAAGTTATGAACAAAACTAAACATAATTAATGGCAACATAAATAAAGTTGTGAAGATCCGGTTACGTACCTCTAGATTTCTCCTAGTACGGGATTTCTCATTGATCGTCCTGTGAATGAACTCGCAAACGTAGTATCCACAATAATCAGTTCCCTGTGGTTGTTGCGGGACTTTCTATATACGAGAAACATAATTCAGTCAAATTAATAATAATCAAGAGAATGGTAATGGTATTTAAATCAGGGTACGTAGTACTACTTACTTTGTTAATCTGAAAGTGGAGGATGTCTGCCCATGTACCGGGTTCTTCCTTGATGAACATTTGCCAAACCCTGGGCGACAAAAGAAAAATGAATAGAAGAGTTAATTATTACTTACTTGATATCAGGGAATGAACGAAAAAGAGGCCGATGAACGAAAGAGGCCGATATATATACTTTTGAAGCATCTGACGCGCGGTCTTCCATGTGTCAGCACCCCAGGTTAACGAGTCCCAGACTTCAACTTGTCCTTTATCGATTCTAATGATGAACAATATGAAGTGGCCGCTGCGCACGTGTACACACGCAGTCATGCATACTCATCAATTACACTTAACATCAGGTAAGCAAAATGGAATGTCTACAAGACAGTAACACTCAATTGAATCCGTAGGGCCAAAGTATTTCTTTTTTGGTACTTTGTCGCTTCAAAAACCTTAGCAAATCATCCGGTGTATCCTTGTTGAACCTTTCTACTGTGTTTTGATGATACGAATACGGGTCAATGAACCCAAAGTCCCAAATTCCTGCCAGTCTGCATTCACGAATCTTCATTCTGCATAGTAGCATACAAAAAGAATGTCGTGAGTGATAATTATACGGGCAACGAACGCGAGCTTAACTAAATAAGTAAATTACACAAATAAATCACTTACAAACAGTAGCAGCTGAGGATAGACTTGTCGAGGGCACGTTGATTGTACATCTGGAAGAAATCATCGAACCCAAGCTCGACACCGTAATCTCCGAAGTAGTGTTGATCCTAAACTTGAGCCATGATACAGTCTCTCTCCTGCCTTGCGGCCTCCAAGTACCAATCATGTAAACTCCGTAGTTGGGTTGTTAGATCAGTAGGATTTTCGACCAGAGGGTGCCCGGGCTTGTATGTATATACCACATCAGCAATAGCGTAACCCACGTCGCCCATGCGTGGACCGGACACTGAAGCCTGGTCAGATAAGACCTTGAGCGGGGCAATTGACCGTGCTTCTTGTTGTCCGAGCTGGGGAACTTGTTTCCCGCATTTCGTCTGCTCCTCCTGCTTCATCTCCTCCGTCTGCTTCATCTGTGCGGTGTGCGTCTTCTCAATGTACCGTTCATAGTCTGAAAGGGGCGGCGGTGGCGGCGGTGCAGGATAATATAAGTTGTCGATGGTCCGCTCAATTTTCCACTTTGGGATGTCCTTCAGAGTTTCCTTCCAGGTGTCTGGAGGGGGCTTCGGGGGAAACTGTGTGAACCATGCGCTGGTTTTGGCTTTCACGACATCGCTTAGTTCCTCCGGAGTCATCAGGCCTGGTAACTTCGGCGGAGTCTCGACTTTCTTGGATTTCCTTGGTCTCTTCTTGGGAGGAGTCCCGTTTCTTCTGAACTTCAGCTTCCGCTTTGCCGTACCCGTGGTGGGCGCATCCGTCGGCTCACGAGAGTGCACGGGCGATGGACCCTCGGCCTCGGGCTCCCAATCTTCGTTGTGGGGTGGACTTGGAGGTTCGTTGGGGGGTGGACTTGGAGCTCGTGCATTCTCTGTACGAAAGTGAAAAAAACTATTAAAAATAAGCTTACATGTGGTGCAACATCCAGTAATTGATGGAGGTATATATGGTGCATTTGTACCTGGAGGAGTCGGTGGCCTTGGCGCCGAGTTAGGAAACTCGATGTGTTTCTTATTCCACAATATGATACCAAGCTCCATTTCTCCCAGTGTCTTCTCGCCTTCACCTCCAGGAATATGGAGCTCAATTGAATGGCATCCCGGCGTAATTGTTGACAACCCGACACGAGCATGGGATGCTGGAATCTGACCACCATGGTAGGTTGCTCCAGGTTGATTCGGTAAAGCATAGCCTGACGCCACCCTGAAGGATATGTTCCCCATTGGCATATGTATCTCACAGTTTGTCTTCTCCGTGATATCATCCACGGGGTAGTGAGACGCCGACGGTTCGACTGCACGACCGTCTTCTAGCTGCATGTGCATGGAACCAACGCTGCTTCTATGCTGAGATGGGACGGCATCTGCTACATGATCGTCTTCTATTTGCAGCTGATCAGGTGCAGGACGATGTTCTACCTCCTCTTCAGTGTCAGGTAGAGGGTGTCCCCCTTTCTTCAAGAGAAAATCAACCTTTTGTTCTAATGTCGATAGCCGTTCCATCGCCTTTTTCTTGCTTCTATCACGGCTTCTGTAAGTGCCAATGTCCGCTGCAAACCCTTGGCTCCACGGGGTAGAGGCTCCAAAGCCTCGTGTTCGTCCCCACTTTTCGGGGTTCCCGAGTGCCCTCGTCAGCTCGTCGTTCCCTCTATCGGGAACAAAAGTTCCTTTTCGAACAGCTTCTATTGCCTTCTCTAGTTCTGCTACGACTTTTGTTATTTTTTCCGACCATGGTCCCTGAGCAACAATCATCCCAGTCTCAGCGTCCAACGTTGCCCCATGCGCGAACAACCAGAACTTGGACCTATCGGTCCAGTCATGTGTCTGTGGAATGATACCTCTTTTCACAAGCGCAACTTCATAGCTTCGCCACCTAGGCAGGGCAGTCATGTAGCCACCTGACCCCAAAATATGGTGATATTTCTTCTTCTTCGCATTCTCCGAATTTGTGGCCGATCGGGATGTAAAGACACCCGATTTCTTGTATGCCTTAAAATCATCCCAAGCGTCTCTTATCTTCACTAGGTTCCCAGTGAAAACTGGATCTTCCTCCTTATATTTCTTCCACAGTTCTTTCTTCCACCTCTGGAATTGTGTGGCCATCTTCTTCAAAGCCCACTACTCGACTTTCTTCTTCTTATCGCTCGCTACGCTGAAATTTAGCCATAGCGTTTCGCAAAGAATTTTTTTCAATCTTTCATCGACATAACTAGCTCCAACGTTGGCCCCGGTCTTCGGCTTATTCCATTCTATTAAGTTGATCGGGACCAGGTCTCTTACAACAACTCTGCACTGATTTACGAATTTGCGATAAGTTTCTGGGGGCTGCAGTGGTTTGCCATCAGCAGCAACTGTATCGATCGGGAAGCTTGCGGTATCTTTCAACCTTGCGGCCGGGCCTCGTTTCGACTTTGTCTCAGTACTTGCGCTAGCTGTTCCGGAGGGCGCCTAAACGGGAAAATAATGATTCGTTAGTAAGTGCAATACAAATTAATTGGTGCGTGAACAGTGACTTGAGATATACATTGGCAGAGTTTGTTCTGGAGGGCACTTCTTCATCCTCGACGTTGTCGTCGTCATCATCTACTACATCTTCTATATTCTGATCTCCGTCACCGGAGTCGTTCAAAAATTGATTGCTAAATGTCTGTCCACCGTCGTCATCACGATATATGGCCGTTGCATTATTAAAAATCATCTCGCACATTAATCTTTCCTTCTCCGCCTCACCCATTCCCGCGAGTTTATCGGCGTGCGGATCATGTGCAGGTTCTTGGGGATCCATAGCTCAACACCTGCTAGTAAAATTTATAAAATGAAGAACACTTAGCGAAATTTTCATCGGGCACTTGGCGAAATTATTTCATCGGACAGTCATAAAATAATAGTTCTGGACATATTAATGAAATAATAGTTCTGGACACACCAAGAGTTACATAGTTCGGGTTAATTTTTTTTAACCCTAATACATCACGATCGAATAATATCACTTATACATAGTCTCGTGACATCTCTCAAAATAATTAACTCCGACCGGGTCCTAAGCCGCGGGGTGCTGAGTCACGGGTGCTACGCATCCATAGATAAGTAACCCTCATAGGGTCATAGCTCACGTGGTAAGGAACCCTCCGAATAATCGACCAACTGCTGCTATACTGCCTATCGAGCAAGTACATGTAGCGACGGACGTGCTCGTCCTCCTCCCTGATACGCTGTTGTACCACCTCCTCAGGGGCCGGCTCTCTCCGCACCGAGCGTGGCCCACGCGATGGCCACCAAAGAATATCCGGGTCGACCACGTCACCCGGATTTCTCACCAAGCCGCGTGCCCCGGTACTAAGGAGCTCCCAGTGCCAGCCTGCCGGGGCCCAGTCCCGGACATCGCCCGGCGGGTCCAACAGAGACATGAACTAAAAACATGCCCGGACTAACTAAATATTCCATAATTAAGTAAAATACCTTAGTGTTTCTAACTTAGTAAAAAATAGTAAATTGAGAAATATAACAGAAATAAGATAAAAGTTAAACAGGAACAAAATGGTAACTTAGTAAAATTTCTTAACTTAGTGCAATTATTCTAACTTTCTGAAATTTTCTAACACTAACGACTTAGTGAAATTTTCTAACACACTAACTTCTAACACAACATTCTAACACAAAAATTCTAACAATAACAAAATTGTAAAAACAAATTAAAGCACTAAAAAAAATCTAACACTAACTCTAAAAAATTCTAACACTAAATTCTAACACTAACACTAACTCTAAAAAAATCTAACACTAACTCTAAAAATTTCTAACACTAACACTAACTCTAAAAATTCTAGCACTAATTACTCTAAAAATTCTAAAACTAAACAAAATTGTAAAAACAAAAAAAAATCTTACCTACGCGTGTACAGAGGGCGACGGGGCGACGGCGAGGGGCGAGAGGCGACCGACGGGGCGGAGGCGGGGCGGCGGAGGCCGAGGCGGGACGGAGGCGGGGCGGCGGACGCGACGGAGGCAGAGGGCGCGCGCGGCGGAGGCGGAGGCGGGACGGAGGCGGGGCCGCGGGGGATCGACGGCGACGGAGGCAGAGGGCGGCGACGGCAACGGCGACGGAGGCAGAGGGCGCGCGCGATCGGGGCGGACGGAGGCGAGGCGGACGGAGGCGCGGCCGGAGCAGGGCTTCGCCGTACGTGCAACGAGAGAAGACGCGCGAAAGAACTGACGAAAAAATTTCACAAGTCCTGGATATATCGCCCCACTACAGACCTTTAGCACCGGTTGGTGTTAACAACCGGTGCTAAAGACCTTTCGCACCGGTTGTTAACACAAACCGGTGCTAAAGGTCTGTACTTGGGGCCACATTCAGACTGCGCGCCCTGTACAGACCTTTAGCACCGGTTTGTGTTAACAACCGGTGCTAAAGGGTCTCTGTACAAACTGCTCGCCTCCCGCGCGCGGCGGTTTTATTGCTACAGTTCCCGATCGCGAGTCTTTCTGTTTCTCTGTATTCTCTCTTCTTCCTCTGTCTTCTCTTCTTCCTCTCTTGATCTTCCTCCACCAAGCACACCATGGCTGAAGTTTGGGAGATATACCGTGGTCCCACACCATGCGGCAAGCAACTCGAGGTGTGCTATACCAACAGTTGCGAGAGGCTCCCCGGTCCTTTTGCGCATTTGACCAATCTCTATTTGTCCTCTCCCGATGAACACCGGTTCTTCGGGCTTGATCTGGAGTATACGGCGGATAAACGGGATGTTGCCGTCATCCAGATTGCGTTCAAGGAGGCCGTTTTGGTCTTCCAATGGTCAAGGTAACGCACACGTACAATCTTGCATCTTCTATTTGTTTGTTGCATGTGAAGAATACATGTGTTGCAACATATCTAATACGTATCAAATTTTTGTTGTTGCAGTAGTTCAAAGCATTCTCCGGCACTTGTTGATTTTCTAGTCAACAAGGGATATGACTTTTGCAGCGTTGACATCACTCAAGACCGTCCGAAGTTGATGCGCTTGGGTATTGTGATACCTGAAGATCACTACATTGATCTTCAGGATCTTATCCATTTGAACGGGGCAAAGACCGGGATGGCTCGCATGGCAACTGCCTTCATCCACGAGGGCTACGAAACCATGAAGTCTGGTTTCCCCTCGAGTAATCACTGGTATTGGGAGAAGAACCCACTGGACTTGACGAACGTCAAGTATGCAGCCTAGATGCATACGTCTCCTACGAGTTGTTCCGCATCTACTCGACGGAGCCATAGATGTATGCGTTCGATATATATGCATGTAATGGATATCTTAGTATGTAATTAATGGATATCTTAGTATTGTGATACTTATGTTTGTGTTATGTGTGATCGTAAGACTCTATGTTATGAATGTGATATGATTGTGTTCTAAAATCAGAAACAAAGATATAAAATGTGGTGTAGAATGGGAAAATTTTGATCACTTACCCCAGGCACATTTTTACACTGTGCGCCTGCGGTAGTACTCTTATCCCAGGCGCATTTATACACTGTGCGCCTGCGGTAGTACCCTTATCCCAGGCGCATCCGTCCACGGTGCGCCTGCGGTAATGTTACCCCAGGCGCATACTGAAGTTTATGCGCCTGTGGTAAGTTTGGGTGGGTAATGAGTAAGGCAACGAGAAGTGAGAGCGCAAGTGATACATCGAGCATATATATCGTGGATACATATATAGATTGATTTAGCGAGATACCATACATGTAGATTTTTCTTCTTTTATTTTTCTTTTTTGTTTCACTTCCCTGTTTTCTTTTACATTGATTTATAAAACATGGAAAACAGAAGGTTACTTTTATTAAAAACAGAAAACAGACGCGCTAGCACGCCGCAGTGTCGCCGGAATACAAATTCTTTTATTAAAAAAGAGAAAACAGACGAACACTACTCCTCGTCGTCGTCGTCGGGGAACTCGTCGCTGACCTCCTCCGGGTCATCGTCGTTGTCGAACTCGTCGGTGACCTCCTCGTCGTCGTCGGAGGTGCATGATGGTATGTCCGAGATAGGCCCCCACCTCGGATCGTCGGAGGCCCAGACTTCGCCGGCGTGGTCGGCCCGACGAATCTCTTGCAGCGCATTCGTCCTCGCCTCCCGAGCGGCATCTAACGCGAGGTGGCGTTCAAGGCGGCGCTCCGCCCGCTCAGCCGCGCGGGTCTGCCAGAGCTCCTCGTCGGCGCTCTCCTCCCCCGGGTTGTTCCGGTAATACTCGCGGACGATGCGGTCTTCCATGGCGTCGACTAGGCCCTGAAACGCGCGGTGGCGGAGGTGGAGGTGGTCGGCGGCAGTGACGATATGCGGCTTTGGAGCCCTGGCCTCCGCTTCCCAGACGGTGTGGCAGTCGTTGAAGTTCATCAGCGACCGCGGGCGGTTGAGGCGCCAGGCCGCCGCGTCCCAGGCGCGGGCGGCCTCTGCCGCCGTCGCAAAGGAGCCGAGGGGGATGCGGTCGTCCCCCCAGCGGATATCTGCGCTGAACATTCCGTTCTGCCGTGCTCGGACGCCGCGGAAGCCGGTGGTGCTGTTTCTCCTTGGAGGCATTGTGGAAGCGCGACGGTGCGTGGAGAGGAGTGGGCGCGTGGAGAGGAGAAGACGCGCTCGAGGCGCGACAGTTTATACCGCGCCCTCCTGGCCACGCGTCACAACTCCCGCGCCACGCGTGAACTCCCGCGCCACGCGTCAACTCCCGCGCCGGTTGTTAACGTCAACCGGTACTAAAGGCCTGTACAGGGGGGGCGCACATTTCTTTTCTTCTTATTTCTGTTTCCAAAGGGGGGTGTAGAACAAAACAAACGGTATCGCCGTCATACAGCCCAACCGTGGCTAGCTACTGGGTGCATATATGCATACCAAATGCACGGCTGGACGTATGACGGCGAATCCGGATGTTTTGTATTTGCTCGATGAACTGAATATATGATGTATCAAACCTTAAAGGGGGTGTAGAACAAAACATACGGTATCGCCGTCATATAGCCCAACCGTGGCTACTGGGTGCATATATGCATACCAAATGCACGGCTGGACGTATGACGGCGAATCCGGATGTTTTGCATTTGCTCGATGAACTGAATATATGATGTATCAAACCTTAAAGGGGGGTGTAGAACAAAACAATCGGTATCGCCAGCATACAACCCTACAGTGGCTACTGAGTGCATATATGCATACCAAATGCACAGCAGGGCGTATGCTGGCGAAGCCGGATGTTTTGTATTTGGGAGATGAACTGAACGGTGTATGAAGCTGGGCTATATATAGGGTCCTCTGGCTCACAAAGTGTTGAGCTAGGGTTTTGATCCAACGGTTAAGAAACATCTCATCCAACGGCTCACAACAGCTCGAAAGAAACACACCGTAGCTCTGATCGTACGACTCACAAACAGCTGGAAAGAAACACACCCCGGATCCAACGGCTCACAAGCGGTTGAAAGAAACACACGATCCGTGTGTTTCCATCTGATTGGTCCAAACGAAACCCTAACCCATTAAGTCCGGTTGGTGTCCCCAACCGGGACTAAAGGGATGATCCGTTTCTATTTTTCTTCTTGCCTTTCTTCTGATTGCGCCGTAATAACCATGGAACATCTTCATCATTTAACTGAATGCTTGGATCATCTTTGACTTTGAAGGGAGGAATTTCATCAAATTTATTGTAATCTTCTGACATGTCTGTCTTGTCCTCGACTCCCACGATGTTTCTTTTCCCTGAAAGAACTATGTGGCGTCTTGGCTCATCGTCTGATGTATTCGCTTCCTTATCTTTTCTTTTTCTCGGTCTGCTAGACATGTCCTTCACATAGAAAACCTGAGCCACATCATTGGCTAGGACGAATTGATCATTGTCGTACCCAAGATTCTTCTGATCCACTGTTGTCATTCCGTACTTCGGGTCTACATTCACGCCTGACAGGTCGAACCATTTGCACCAGAACAAAGGGACCTTAAAGGAAGGTTCGTAGTCAAGTTCCCATATCTGCTCTATGTAACCATAGTATGTGACCCTTTGCCCGTTGTCGTCTTTTGCATCAAACCGGACGCCACTGTTTTGGTTGGTGCTTTTTATCTTGGTCTGTCGTGTAAATATGTTACCATTTATCTCGTACCGTTTAAAGGTCAATATAGTCGAAGCTGGTTGCTTGCCCAACAAGTATAGCTCATCTTCAACAATGTTGTCATTAATGAGACGTCTTTGCAACCAACCGCCGAAAGTCTTCGCGTGTTCTTTAGCAATGAAATCTTCAGGTTGCTCCGGGTATTCCGAGCGTAAAATATCCGTGTGTTCCTGGATATATGGAGCCGCCAAGCTGGAATTAACTAGAACTGTGTAGTGTGCTTGAGTGAAAGATTGCTCGTCCATACATGTTGTTGATTTCTTTCCTAGCGTGCCTTTTCCACGCAGTCTCCCCTCATGGCGCGACTGAGGAATACCGATCGGGTTCAGGTCAGGAATAAAGTCAACACAAAACTCAATGACCTCCTCTGTTCCATAGCCCTTGACCATGCTTCCTTCCGTCCTAGCACGGTTTTTAACATAATTCTTCAAGACTCCCATGAACCTCTCAAAGGGGAACATATTGTGTAAGAATACAGGACCGAGAACGGAATCTCTTGGACTAGGTGAACTATGAGGTGCGTCATAATATTGAAGAAGGTTGGTGGGAACACCAACTCGAAGCTGACAAGACATTGGACCACGTCCTTCTGTAAACTTGGTAGAGTTGCTGGATCGACTGCCTTCTGAGAAATTGCGTTGAGGAATGCACATAGCTTCACAATGGGCACTCGCACGTTTTCTGGCAGAAGCCCCCTAAATGCAATCGGAAGTAACTGGGTCATGATCACGTGGCAGTCATGAGACTTTAGGTTTTGGAACTTTTTCTCTTCCAGGTTTAGTATTCCTTTTATGTTCGACGAGTAGCCAGATGGGACCTTGATACTGCTCAGGACTTGGAAAAAGATCTCCTTCTCTTCCTTGGTAAGAGCGTAGCTGGCAGGACCTTTGAAATTCTCTGGATTCATCAGGTCGTCTCGTTCGTGCATACGTTGGTGGTGCAGCCGTGCTTTTGGTGTATCTCTCGACTTCTTCCCATGCATGCCCAATAAGTTTAGCAGCTTCACACAAATATTTTTCGTCACGTGCATCACGTCGATCGCAGAGCGAACCTCTAGGAATTTCCAATAGGGTAGTTCCCAGAATATAGATTTCTTCTTCCACATGGCTACGTGGTTGTCGACGTCATTCGGAACAGATTGTGCGCCAGGACCCTTACCAAAGATTACTTTTATCTTTGACCATGTCATATATATCAGTACCTTTAGGGAGGGTTGGCTTCCTCCGTGTATCTGCCTCGCCTTTGAAATGCTTTCCTTTCTTTCTTACGGGATGCCTGTCTGGAAGAAATCGACGATGCCCCGGGTACACATTCTTGCCTATATGTATACTTTCAGTCTCGCCTAAACAGTGTGTGCATGCGCTGTATCCCTTGTTTGACTGTCCAGAGATGTTACTAAGAGCGGGCCAATCATTGATGGTTACAAACAGCAACCCTCGTAGGTCAAATTCCTCTTGTTTGTACTCGTCCCACACACGTACACCTTCGTCAGCCCACAACTCTAAAAGTTCATCAACCAGTGGCCTCAGGTACACATCAATGTTGTTGCCAGGTTGCGACGGGCCTGGGATAAGCACTGGCATCATAATGAACTTACGCTTCATGCATAACCAAGGAGGAAGGTTATAGATACATAGAGTCACGGGCCAGGTGCTATGACTGCTACTCTGCTCCCCAAACGGATTCAGGCCATCTGTACTCAGACCAAACCTTAAGTTTCTTGCGTCACGTGCAAAGTCCTCGTACTTATCGTCGATGTTTCTCCACTGCGACCCATCAGCGGGGTGTCTCAGCATATCGTCTTCCTTACGGTCTTCTTTGTGCCATCGCAGCAACTTGGCATGCTCTTTGTTTCGGAACAAACGTTTCAACCGTGGTATTATAGGAGCATGCCACATCACCTTGGCAGGAACCCTCTTCCTGGGGCGATCGTCGCCCTCAACATCACCAGGGTCATCTCGCCTGATCTTGTACCGAAATGCACCGCATACCGGGCAGGCAGTTAAATTCTCGTGCTGACCGTGGTAGAGGATGCAGTCATTGATGCATGCATGTATCTTATGCACTTCCAATCCTAGAGGGCAGACAACCTTCTTTGCTTCGTATGTACTGCAGGGCAGCACGTTATCTCTTGGAAGCATCTTCTTCATTATTTTCAGCAGATTTTCAAATCCCTTGTCAGATAATCCATTCTCTGCCTTCCATTGCAGCAATTCCAGGGTGGTGCCCAGCTTTTTCTGGCCATCTTCGCAATTTGGGTACAACAATTTTTTGTGGTCTTCTAACATGCGCTCCAACTTCAACCTCTCGTTTTCACTTGCGCAATTTATCTGTTCTTCACGAATGACCTGACGAAGATCATCAGACTCATCAACAATGTCCTCAAGTTCAGGCTCGTCTTCCCCCATTTCAGTATCACCGTGTTCACCGAACATAGGATAATTATCATCATCTTCTTCTTCTTCATTGTCTTCCATTACAACCCCTCTTTCTCCGTGCTTGGTCCAACAAAAATAACTGGGCATGAAGCCTTCTTGCAACAGGTGGGTGTGTATGGTTCTTGAGTTATGGAAATTCCTCTTATTCTGGCATTTTTTACATGGACAAAAAATAAATCCATTCTGCCTGTTTTTCTCAGCCACATTGAGAAAACTATGCATGCCATTAAGGAATTCGGGACGACGTCGATCACTGTACATCCATTGCCCGTTCATCTGCATTATATAAATTTATCAACAACCATTATGCTAAATCATCATGACTAAATTAATTAATTAATAAAAAAAGTTCATCACACGTTAATACCAAACTAGCGTATAGTGACCATACATATATAGTTCTCATAAAAATACACACTGAAACCATCCATAAAAACTCTCTCTAATTAATGCATTTAAAAACAACAACAAATGCGATCAAAATCGCAACAAAGGTAACAATTGACCCGACGGCATAATGATACCAAGCCTCTTTACTAATTGCATATTTCCTAATCTTTCTAATCTTCAGGCGCATTGCGTCCATCTCGCTCTTGTGACCATCGACGACACCGGCAAGAACCTTTTCCAAGGTCATCTTCTCTCTTTCAGTTTTTTCCAACCTTTCTTCAGTTTTTTTCAATCTTTCTTTCAAGCCAATATTTTCTTGTTCAACTAAGTATAACTTCTCAACAATAGGGTCGATTGGCATTTCTGGTTCCACTACCTCCTAGATAAAAATATCTATGTCAAGTTGGTCGGCGTAAGTAATTGTCGTATAATCAGGAAATGAAAATATGTAGTGAAAAAAGATAATATACCACATCCGAATCATAGACTGGACGAGGGCCAACGGGGACGGATATCAAAACCATGGCGCTATGTATATAAAAAAAATCTTACACAATAAGAAAATTATATACAAGTAAATATATACGTAAATCATACAAATCAAAATTTGTTTTGGTAAATAAAAACAATAGGCTCACCAAGGTTGTGTCGGTGATGGGGCGATCGACGGCAGTGAGGAAGGGGACAAGGCGCGCGACACTAAAAAAACCACAAATCATAATTAATTTTGAGCTCAAATTGCATCAATTTGTATACATAACAAAATGAATAATAAATTCTAGCTTAGGCATTTCATCAAACACCTAGCTAGCACAACAAAAATGAAATGAGCAAGAAAACGAGCAAAACTTGCAATGCCGGAAGAGGGAATGTTGATGCTAACCGTAGGACCGATGGGTACCAACAATCTTGACAAATGGTGGAGAAAAATGGGGATGGATTAGACCTCACAAGAGGAAGGAGAGAGCAAAAATGGAGTTGAGCTAGAGCTGGAAAAAATGGAGCTGAGCTCGGGATGGTATGTAGGGTTTAGGGGAGGGTTTTAGGACCGGTTTGTGTTACAAACCGGTTCTAAAGGATATGACAGCGGGACCCGCAGTAGCTGCAAAAAATGAGAAAACCTGTAGAACCGGTTTGTGATACAAACCGGTTCTAAAGGGTCCGTCCCCTAGGCCCCCCTCCCTGCAGCAAATGGCCCGCAAGGCCTTTAGGACCGGTTTGTGTTACAAACCGGTCCTAAAGGCCTTGCGGCCATTTGCTGCATGGGTGGGGCCCAGGGGACATACCCTTTTGAACCGGTTTGTATCACATACGGTTCCATTGTGCTTGGCTCAATGCCCTGTTTTCTACTAGTGTATATGGTTCTGTTCACAAAACTTCTGCATTGCTCCTTCTGATAAATTCGTCCCGTTATATGTAATAATGCTATGTGGGTACCCAAACCTGAAAATCAGCTTTTTTAAGAACTTGACTGCTGTAACCGCGTCACATTTACTGATTGGTTCCGCTTCCACCCACTTTGTAAACTTATCAACTGCCACCAGTAGATGAGTCTTTTTATCAGTTGACCTTTTGAAAGCTCCTACCATGTCAAGTCCCCAAACTGCAAAAGGCTAGGTTATGGGAATCATACGCAATTCCTGAGCTGGCACGTGATCCTGTCTTGCATATCTTTGACAGCATTCACATGTTTTCACGATATGTTCTGCATCAGCATTCACGGTTAACCAGAAAAATCCATGTCTGAAAGCTTTATTAACTAAAGATCTAGAGCTTGCTTGATGGCCACAGTCTCCTGAATGAATTTCTCTAAGAATTTGACATCCTTCTTCTGGAGAAACACATCTTTGAAAAATTCCAGTCGCGCTTCTCTTGTGTAACTCACCATTTATAATTGTATATGACTTGGATCTTCTGGTAACCTGGCGAGCTATAACCTAGTCCTGCGGGAGCTCACCTCTCGTAAGGTATGCCAAATATGGCTCAGTCCACTGTGGTATTATGTGTAGAGCAGCTACTAATTCTGATTCTGGGCCTGGATTTGCTAAGTCTTCTTCTGTTGGGATTTTAACAGACGGACTATGAATTTCATCCAGAAAAACATTTGGTGGGACCTGCTTTTTCTGAGAACCTAGATGTGCCAGTGCATCAACTGCTTCATTGTGACGTCGATCGATATGATCCACCTGATATCCCTGAAAATGTCCAGCCAGCTGGGTAACTGCCCGTCTATAAGCTGCCATGACCGGGTCTTTAGAATCCTAGGTTCCTGTAACTTGTTGAGATACCAGATCAGAATCACCCAGACATCGAATCCGGGTTATGCTCATTTCTTTCGCAATGCGAAGCCCATGGAGCAAAGCTTCATACTCCGCTGCATTATTAGTGCATTTGAATGAGATTTGCAAGACATAGCGAAACTTATCTCCGTCGGGGATGTTAAAACCACACCAGCTCCTGAGCCTTCCAGTTGTCGAGACCCATCAAAGTGCATAGTCCAATAGTTAGTGTCTGGTTTATCCGGTGGAACCTGTAACTGTGTCCAGTCATTTATAAACTCAATCAAAGCTTGGGATTTTATTGCAGCCCTTGGCTCGTATTTGATATGATAAGGTCCCATCTCGATAGCCCACTTGGAAACTCTTCCTGTTGCTTCTCTATTTTGAATAATGTCAGACAGAGGCGCTGAACTAACCACAGTGATAGGATGTTCCTGAAAGTAATGTTTCAGTTTGCGACTGGCCATGAATACTCCGAAGACAAGCTTCTTTCAATGGGGGTAACGTTGTTTAGACTCTGTCAGGACCTCGCTGACGTAGTAAACCGGCCGCTGAACAAGACCTTCTTTATCTTCCAGCTTACGCTCCACAACTACCACCGCACTCACTGCCATGTTATTTGTTGCTATGTATAGCAACATGGGTTCTTTTTCCCCAGGCGCAACTAATATAGGTGCATCGGTAAGTTGTTTTTTCAAGGCCTCCAATTCCTCATCAGCCTCCTGATTCCACACAAAGGTGTCTGTTTTCTTTAGCAATCGTTACAAAGGTATGGCCTTTTCACCTAGCCTGCTTATAAACCGGCTCAGGGCGGCAACACAACCTGTCAGCTTCTGAACGTCCTTCTGGCAAACCGGCTTTTTCAGGTTATGTATGGCCTTAATTTTTCCGGGTTTGCTTCAATGCCTCTCACGGAAATAATGTAACCCAATAACTTCCCAAATGGCACGCCAAAGACACACTTTGTTGGATTAAGTTTTCATTTGGTACTTGCGCATATTGGCGAACGTCTCTTCTAAGTCTGAGATCAAAGTGTCACCTTTCTGTTATTTGACTACTATGTCGTTCACATAAGCGTGCACGTTCCGCCCAATTTGACTTTCCAAGCACTTCTGGATACACCTTTGATAAGTGGCCCCTGCATTTTTCAAACCAAAAGGGATTGTTGTATAACAAAACGCTCCAAAGGGAGTAATGAATGATGTCTTCTCTTGATCCTCTTCCTTCATTTTGATTTGGTGATAACCTGAATAAGTGTCCAGGAAACATAGCAGTTCACAACCGGTCGTAGAGTCTATAATCTGGTCAATACGGGGTAACGTGAACGGGTCTTTAGGACATGCTTTATTCAGATCTGTGTAATCTATGCACATTCTCCAGGTTCCATTTTTCTTGAGAACGAGAACTGGATTAGCTAACCACTTCGGGTGAAACACTTATACGATAAACCCTGCTGCAAGTAACCTGGTAATCTCTTCTCCTATTGCTTTTCTTATCTCATCATTGAAACGACGGAGGAACTGACGGATAGGTTTCAAATCAGGATTCACATTTAAACTGTTCTCAGCAAGTTCCCTTGGTACACCTGGCATGTCAGAAGGTTTCCATGCAAAGATATCCCAATTCTCACGGAGGAACTTGATGAGCGCGCTTTCCTATTTCTCTGTCATGTGAGCCCCCACGCTGAACTGCTTAGATGAGTCACCGGGGGTGAAGTCCACCAGCTTGGTGCTTTGAGCAGACTTAAATTTTAACTTTGAGTCAACTGATGGTTTTTTGAGAGAGGTCATATCTTCTGGATCAACCTGCAGTTTATACAATTTCAGCTCCTCTTCAACGCAAGCTTTCTCTGCGTAAGTTGCATCACCTTCCTCACATTCGAGAGCTATGCGTCTATCTCCATTAACAGTAATGTTTCCATTGGGACCTGGCATCTTTAGTTTGAGGTAAACATAGCAAGATCTGGCCATGAATTTGGCATAAGCTGGCCGTCCGAACAGGGCATGGTACGGACTTTTGAATTTGACCACTTCAAAGGCTAGCATCTCTGTCTTGTAATTTTCAAATACCCCAAAAGCAACTTCAAGGAATATTTTTCCGATAGATTGTGCAGACTTACCGGGTACGATGCCATGAAACACAGTCGATGATGGCTGAAGCTGTTTCTCTTGCAGGTTCATCCTTTCGCATGTGTCGTAGTATAGTATGTTTATGCTGCTTCCTCCATCCATCAATACTTTATCTAACTTATATCCTCCAACTTGTGGAGCCACGACCAGAGCCACTCCCCCTGGATTATCGACTCGTGGAGGATGATCAGCCCTACTCCAGGTTATGGGTTATTCTGACCAGTTAAGCCATCTAGGAACAGGAGGAGCCACGGCGTTGACAGCGCGATTCTGTACCTTGCGCTCTCTCCTGCATGAACTAGTGGTGAATACATGATATTGACCTGAACTTAACTACTTCGCATTTGTTTGAAAATCGTAATTTCTTCCTTGGTGACTATTGCCCGGGTTAGTTCCCTGGTGACTCTGATTGGGATGACCCGGATTATGATTGTCGGGTCCCGAGCTACCAGGTCCCGGATGTCCACCTCCCATATTTTCTGGGTTGCCGCCTCCACCATTTACTGGTCCGTAATTATTATTTCCACTAAGTCTGAAGCCCTGCATGATGAAGCAATTTTCCCAAGAATGATTTGCTACCTTTCCATTTTTACTATGTCGAGGGCACAGACCTTTCAAGGCAAAGCTATTTGGCCTGAAATTTTGATTTCCCCTTAAGTTGTGGCCCTGACGTTGGTTTCTGTAACCTGTATTTGTGTTAGCCACCAAATCTGAAGTCCCCTCTCCGTTTTTCCGTTTGTTATTGTTCTGGTTCTGAGAATTGTTGTTGCTCTAGCTCGGTAACTGACTACCCTTAGTTCCAGTTTTCTTTCCTTTGGCGGACTTCTCGTTATCTGAGTCTGCATCTTTGGTTTTGTCAGACTTCGCATACTTGGTCATGGCATCCATCAGCTCGCTCATGTCACTTACGTACCGCTTAATGCGTCCCAGCTTATGCTTCAAAGGGTCAAACCTGCAATTTCTTTCCAGTGCTATCACGGCTTGTTGTGCGGTGAGTCCGACAGACGAGTGGATGATCTCTGCCACCCGCCGAGACCAATGTTGAGCGGACTCCCCTTCTTTCTGAACACAATTTTCCAGGTCTGTGATCGTTGTTGGCCATTTACATGTGCCCTGAAAATTCTTGATTAACTGGTCCTTCATCTCCTGCCAGCTGTTGATTGAATTGGCGGGTAAGTGCTTTAACCAAGACTTTGCTGGCCCTTCTAACATCACACTTAAGTAGCGTGCGCACACAGCGTCACTTACTTCCAATATTTCCATCGCCATCTCATAACCCTCTATCCAGTCTGCAGGCTCCATGTCAGGCGTATAATTCACAACTCTGCGAGGTTCTTTAAAATCATCTGGTATTATCTCGTTCCTAATTGCAGAATCGAGGCACTGGATTCTAATTCTACGAGACCCGGCTTGAGCTGGGTTTGAGACCGTGGCTTGCACTGAGTTCTGGACATGACCTGGATTCCTGTTTTCAGGATCTGCCGTTCTATGTCCTGTATTTAAAATGCCAGGTGCATACGATACTGCTTGCCTGGGTGGGTTGGGATGTCGGTTAGCATTGCTGGATCCTGCTGGGGCTGGAGAATTTCCATGATGACTCCGGGGCAAAGTTGTCCTGCTATGATAAGGTGTTGAGTGTATCCTGTCCTGATTACTGTAGTTTAACTGCTGAACCACCGCTGTTTGTAGCATTTCAATGTCCCTTCGAGCTTCAACTGCCATAGGGTTATTAGGGTCAACCGGAATCTGTGCCAGACTGGTGGTTGCAGCCAAGGTTATCCATCGGATTATTGAAGTGGACCGGCGGCGTATGAAACCTTTCTTGCACAGGCTGTGCTGGGCCTGGTACTGGATTTGGGTTCTCAAGCGGTTGAACGGGTGGCTAGAAACGTACTGGAAGGACTGGAGCAGGGATAACCGACGGGTTCGTATTATAACCTGGACCTGTCGGGTTATGAGCTGCGGGGTTTCCTGTCGGAGATGTAAACAAATTGTGTAGATTAGTAGGCTCGAGTCCTACCCCGAACTCATTATTCATGCGAGTATGATGACGTCTGTTCTGTATTGACGCTAGCTCTCTTTGTCTGAAGGTCAGGTGAATTCCTTCCCTCTCTAGACGTGTGGCCTCTTCTAGAACTTCTAACCGGGCTTTGTTTATACAAGTGGCTTCTTTCTCAATCTCTTGACGAGCGTGAATTATTTCCTGCCGGAGTATCGCTATCTCTGTGTTACGTTGCTCCAGGTTCTCCGGGGTGATCGGTGTTGCCAGAATTTCTTTTAAAGAATCCATTGCAGCCATCAGCTCCGGTCTCGGGTTGTACGACGCAGGCCCGGTCAAGTCAATCACGGCTTCCCCTGGTCTTGTTGCTCCAGGTTCTGTCAAGGGCGTCATCTCTAGTGCTCCTGGGAAAGCATGAAGAACCTCGTCATCGGCGAGATCGTCACCAACCCTGAAGGAGAGAAGATCGTTGATGACTTTGGCTGGGGGCCAGAGTCGGATCAGCTGGAAACCGGATCTATCGTCACGATCGGCCGGGTCAACGTCTTCGTCAGCATGGTACGTGCGTCTAATTTTATTTCTGACAATAATGAATATGAATCTGTGTCAGGAGACGCCACCTATGTCCAATCGAATGGGGAAGAATCGGTAGGAACAGCAGAGCCGGAGAAGGCACCCACCACGAAGAGGGAACAACCGGAGGAGCCGGTATGGACCCCGCGTGGCCGGTTCGATGAAGAGGATGATACCGAATCTATCTTGCATCTGCTCGAAGATCGGTACGAAGAAGATAGTTGAGAAGAGGAAGAATACGAATCTTCACCAGGCATTGCGTGCCGAGTCGCGGTCTACACAGCCCCTACGATAAATCTTCACCAGGCAAGCGCTGGCCTAGCAACAAGCACCGGTTAATGGAAACCCGGTCGTAGCCCGGGTCGATGGTGAGACGGCGTCCGTTACCAGCAAAACAGGGCAAAACGCTCAGTTCAGAAACATGTTCGGATTCAGGGCGAACAGAACAGCTGGGGCAGGAACGTCACAACCACAAAACCCGGCTCTATTAAGGAATAACCTGATTTTGGATCCCACTGTATTGGCAACAGTGATAACTCTAGAAAACGCGGCGGCACGCGCCAGAGACCTAGATGTGGCCCGCCGAGCATTGGAACAACAAAGGAGGGATGTAGAAGCTGAGAGGCAGGAGATGGCCGTGCGCCAGCGCCAGTTGGAAGATCGTATTCAAGCTCAAACAACTAGGATATATAATCAGAGGCATCAGACGAGGCTACCGGCGGCAGGTGGAAATCTACAGCCGGCCGCGTTGTTCATTACACCCCAAGACCAGCCGATCCGGGCTGTGAATCAAGGAACCGGGTATCAAGGGGCGACGCTCGGGGGACAACCGGCTAATGTGCTAGTCGGGTTACACGCGTTACCCGCCGGGGCCACTGGAGGCAATACTGCGCCACCACCGTCGCGATTTCATACCCCACCGGGTCACTACAATAACCCCATGGATAATGTGTACGCTGCAACTCTGGCGCTCGACCGTATTCCATTAGGAGAATCGCCTCAAGCGATTGAGACCCGGCGAGCTATAGAGATGTTACGCACCACGGTGGCTCAGCAGGTTAATTACCCGGATAACAGAAGCGGTTTGCACGGGACGCCATACGTCAACCGGCAGCCCGGAAATACGAGGAATATTCAATCAAGCTCGGCGCGACGGAGGACAGAGCAACAGCAAATGCCGCCTCCTCCTCACAGGCCAGCAGCTCCCGCGGTCTCAGCGGCATAGGCAATTGTCGACAGTTCTCGGGCAAGGCGTATGGCCGGGTCTGCGGCGAGAGGGTCAACAGGTGGCATACCCCCTGCCACGCCTGCCGAGTCTCATGTCTCACGCGTAAGGCCGGTACTGACAAACTTAGCCGGGCCCAAGTGTCTGTCAGATGCCATCAGAGCTGAACCATACCCGGATAAGTTTAAGGAACCGGGTAAATTTGTCAATTATGAGCCAACCATGGATCCTGAGACTTGGTTGAGCAGTTATCAGATGGCTATGTCTATCCGTAACGCTTCAGAAAAACTCCAAGCCAAATTTATGTATCTTATGATGTCTGAAGGAGTAGCAAAACTATGGTTTAACAATTTGCATGAATATCTATCAATTCGTGGAGCGAGTTAAAGTCGGCTTTTATCAAACATTTTCATGGAACTTGCAGAAAACTATATACAGTCGACAACTTAGATAGGTGCATCCAAAGAAAAGTAGAATCGGCACGCAGTTGGGTACGCCGGGTCATGAAGATACTTCATTCTTCCACTTATATTCAACCAAAGGACGCGATACAAGCTATGGCAAAAACATGCAGATACACGCCTTTGGTGCAAAAATTGGTGCGCATGAAATCCAGTAGGCATGTTTCGGAAATTACTATGGGGGAGTTGATGGATGCGTGCAACAAGCATGCCTCCACTGACACCACAGAAGAGGACATCGAGGAAAAGAAAGGAAAGGCTAACATGAACAGTAAAGGAGGACCCGGCAATGGGGCAGTGTCAGGTAACAATGGAGGTGGTAATGGGAACAACCAACATAAACGTCCGTATGAGGGGAACTCCGAGCTAATCGCCAATACAGAGGCCGGGTTTCCAGGGCCAATAGTAGATGGAAACTTCAACGGAGGAGGCAATTATCAAGGACCACCACGGCCGGCTAACCACATAGAAGCCTTCAAGATGCCTTGCCCACGTCATAGTAGGAATGGCAAGCCGGCGAGGTGCAGGCCGGGGAGGGGGGCCGGGTCTAGGCGGAAACCCGGGCAACGGACCACCCCCCGCAGGCAACGCAGGAGGCGGCAATCCGTGTAATAACCAGGGTGGTGCGGGTGGCTTGCAGGCTAATCCCAAGCAGTTAGGACAATATCATGTCCACACCACCGGGACCTCCAAAAGGGAGAGAAAGGTACTCAAGAGAGTGGTAAACTCGGTTTCCTCGGGCGTCCCAAGATACCTGAGATGGTCAGATAAAGAAGTAACATGGAGCAGGAGAGATCGCCCGAAAGCAATAGAACATCCGGGTGTGTTAGCTTTGGTGGTAGCTCCGCAGGTCAATGGCTACGAACTAAAGAAAGTTTTGATGGATGGTGGAAGTAGCATCAACATCCTGTACTGGGAGACCTTTTTACGTATGGGACTCAAGGAGTCTCAGCTGCAGAAAAGTTCCACAGTTTTCCACGGAATTGTGCAGGACACTCGGCCTGCCCTGAGGGAAAGATAACACTGGAGGTCGCTTTTGGAGAATCGAAGGATAATTACAGAGTAGAGTGGCTCACATTCGAGGTGGTGAAGTTGCATAGTCCTTATCATGCGCTGTTCGGAAGGCCGGCTTACGCCAAATTCATGGCAAGGCCGGCTTACGCCAAATTCATGGCAAGGCCGTGTTATGTGTACCTACAGCTAAAGATCCCGGGTCCTAAACAAACCATTACTATACATGGGAACAGGGTTGTGGCAGCAGAGTGTGATGAGGGAGATGCGGCACTTGCAGAACAAGCTTGTGCGAAGGAAGAACTCAGGTATTACTGGTCTCAGGTAGACCTGGAAGATCGAACAGCCTTGAAGAAACCGAACACGGATGACGAGAGAGCTAAGTTTAAAGCAGCCCAAGACACAAAGATGGTGGCTTTTGTTGAGGGCGACTCTTCCAAACAGTTTGCTATACGTTCTAACCTAGATAATAAGGAGGAAGAGGCACTCATAAAGTTCATTCACGAGAATCAGGATGTGTTTGCCTGGACACCTGGCGACATGCCGGGTATCCCGACTGAGCTCGCTGAGCATAGTTTGCATGTCGATCCCAAGTCCCGGCCAGTGAAGCAAGGTCTGAGAAAAATGAACGAAGAAAGGAGGAAGTCTATAGGAGCAGAGGTGGCTCGGCTCCTAGCGGCCAACTTTATCATGGAGGTCTTTCACCCTGACTGGTTGGCAAACCCGGTTTAGTGTTGAAAAAGAATAATGAGTGGAGAATGTGCATAGATTACACGAGTCTCAACAAGCATTGCCCTAAAGATCCGCTTGCCCTTCCGAGGATAGACCAGATCATAGACGCAGTTGTGGGAAGTGACCTGTTATGCTTCCTGGATGCTTATTCCGGGTATCACCAGATAAAACTCAAAAAGGAGGATTGGGAGAAAACGTCATTAATAACCCCCTTCGGAGCCTTTTGTTACAAAACAATGACCTTTGGATTAAAGAATGCAGGTGCAACATACCAACGGTGTATTCAGAAGTGCTTTGAGGATCAGATTGGACGCAACGTCCACGCTTATGTCGATGATGTGGTAATCAAAACAAGGAATGCAGAAACGTTCATTGATGACCTAAAAGAGACATTCAAGAACCTGAGCAGGTACCAGATGAAGCTCAACCCAACAAAGTGCGTGTTTGGGGTTCCTGCGGGGAAGTTACTCGGTTTCATCGTTTCTGAGCGAGGGATCGAGGCTAACCCGGAAAAGATCAAAGCCATCCAGAGCTTGAAAAAGCCGGAAGAGCTGAAACATGTTCAGAAGCTTACAGGATGCGTGGCAGCGTTAAGCCGTTTTATATCTCGGCTTGGAGAAAAAGCGATACCACTATACCGACTCTTGAAGAAAACATACAAGTTCATATGGGATCAAGAGGCGGACGAGGCATTTGAGGCTCTAAAAAAGCAGTTATCCGAGGCGCCGATTTTGGCTGCGCCGGGTCCTAAGGAGCCTATGTTGCTATATGTTGCAGTCGGGCCTCAGGCAGTTAGCGCAGTGGTTGTGGTTGAGCGCAAGGAGGAAGGAAAGGATCACCCGGTGCAACGGCCGGTTTATTATGTAAGCGAGGTCTTATCAGAAACAAAACAACGATATCCACATTGGCAGAACTTGGTTTTTGGGGTATTCATGGCCAGTCGGAAATTGAAGCCGTACTTTCAGGAACACCCCATTACGGTGTTGAGTTCCATACCCATGGCGGATATCATAAGAAACTCGAACGCAACAGGAAGGGTAGCCAAGTGGGCCATCGAGATGGGAGACTATCACATCAACTACGAGTCCCAGTCTGCGATCAAGTCTCAGGCTTTGGTCGATTTCGTCAATGATTGGACTCAAACAAGCATGCCCTTAGTGGTGCCAACTTCAGAGTCCTGGGTGATGCATTTTGATGGTTCCAAGCAGTATGAAGGGTCAGGAGCTGGTGTGATGCTCACATCGCCAAAAGGAGATAAGTTGAGTTATGTATTGCAAATTCACTTCGATTGCTCTAACAACGTAGCCGAGTATGAGGCACTGTGTCGCACCCGGACTTCTAGAGGATACTCGCCGTTCCGTTGAACAGTAGTAGATTGGATTACGGGGCTTACCGGCACCCGCGTCCTCTTACGAGTAGGCCAACACACGTATGTGTGACAACCAACCCCTATCTGTTCAGCGTCGACGTAAACTATCCCATAGAAATCAGGATACTTCCATTGACGTACTTCAAAGCATACACACATGGTACGTCAACGGCATTGGAACAAGTGATATCACAACAGATCTCTACGACACAAAAGATGGGAATAAGTTGCAGATGGCTCTGACTAGAGCAGAGATAGCAAATACAATCATCCAGAGGACACATGTCCCAACATATCATCATTACATCGCAGCGGAAACATCCAAAATGTCTGAGTACAAACAAGATCCAAATAGGCCTAAGAGGCCGGAAACGAAAAAACGGAGCCCATCCACGAAGTCTCGGATCCTGCCCGGGTCCGCTATCTACTCGTCAGCAGTCTCGTCATACTCCACGTAGTAGCCACCATGGGGATCCTCGGAAACGTAGTCTGCGGAAACCACAGCCCCAAAGGGGTCAGTACATAAACGTATTGGCAAGCAAGACTCACAATTCACCAAAGTGTAACCCGTCAACACCAAGCACAGATGCTTTGGGTTCAACGGAAGAAAGAGGATACAAAAGATGTTGCAAATGGCTGCTCTAACCAACTACAGAGTTTCTACCACTTCCGGCTAAACAGAAAGAAGATAAGATAGCGTATCGTAACCAACTACAACTCACCACCAAACAAACCCATCCTGGATCTCGCCCCTTATCCAAAGAAGCAATCCGAGGATAACTCACACAGTTGGATTAGTGATGGTTCAGATTGTTGTGTCAATAATCCTATTACTAGTCAAGTTACCATTAGTTAGGTGTAAGTTGTTCTAAGTACTTGTTAGCCAGTACTTTCACCAAGTAGTCCATAACCGCGGAAAACACGGCTTCTCGAGAAGATTTAACCCTGCAGGGATGCACCAATTTGGCCGTACACGTAAGAATGACCCGCCAGACTGGGAGCTAACCCACCAAGCGAGGCACTCAACACAACTCAACTCTTCTTCGCATCAAGCCCAAAGAACCACATGCTGTGCGTGCGCGGCTAATCGAGACCCACGAAGAAAAGGGGACCCTCATAGCACTCTAAGACCACGCTGCCCTAAATGCCGACTACAAAAGTTCCACCCTGGCGCCAAGGGTTCGCACCTGCACATGCATGCATCAAATGGAAAGCCCGAACTAAGTGTGGCGATTTGGACGAGATGCGAATCAAATCAAATTGAGGGGGCGCCCATACTCGCTTCCCACATGCGCTTAGTGCGCTCATCATGGATCAGTAGACAAGACCCTTTTCCTAATTAGGGTCGACACTAGCAGGCCTCAAAACCACGCCGGGCCTCCTGCCGGTGCCTTATCAGCAAATTATTATTACCTCAAAATTAACAGGTTGTTGTTTAACATCGAGCCCCAGAACATAATAGAAATAGTAACAGAAGGTAACGGGCAACAGACTCGAGCAAAACAACCCTAAGCATGCTAGTAAGACACGGGCTCAAACAACGGGGTTATGGGAGTGGAGGTGAGGCAATATCAGGGTTAAAGGATACATGTGATAGGTTCGTAACAGAAACAACTATTCATAGGGCTAGCAGAAATAGACAACGGAAAGTATCGGTAACCAATGTTGAAAGGAACACAGTGGTTCATGTGAGTGATAACTTGCCTGCAAACCCAGTAGCCTGGTACTGAGCTAACTCCTTAGAAGGGGTGTCGTAAGTATCGTCGGTCTCAACGTCGTCGTTTATCCGAGAAGAAGCAAACAAACAACGCAGAGAGACAAACAATCAATAACATGGCATAGTGCACAAACATGGGATGATGCATGACCATTTAAATTTATGCATCAAAAATAAACTAATTGATATGGTAACAACATGATTAAATGGACCCACATGCAATTGGATTGCATATGGAAAGCCCATGAATTAAGGGTGAAACAATTGTTTTACAACTAACCAATAGGTGAAAGTGGATTAGCATGATGCATGGATGAGGAAAACAGCAAAATAACAACAATAGAATCAATTGGAAATAAGGTTTAACAAGTTTGGGAATTTGTTTATTAAGTTTTGGAATTTTGGTTCCTTAAAGGTGTCACACAAGCATTTGTTGTTTTCACCACTTTTAATTGTTCCAAATAGATAACAAAGTTCATATTTGATAAGAACACACAATTTTAGGTGGAATACATGTTTCACTTGTTGAAAAAGGATTTCAAATAAATTATTTATGAATTAAACAAGTTTAAGCAAGAATTAAATGAATTTAATTCAAACATGAACTTATTTGAATTTTTATTTGTGCAAAACATTAAGTGAAGTTTATATTTGAAAAGTTTATACTTTTATGTTTTGAAAACATATTTTATATGTTATAAAATAATTTACTTTGAGCAAGTTATGAATTAGCCATTTTAAATGATTTAAACAAGGTTTAAATTATTTAAGCAATTTTAATTATTCAAAACATGAAAAAAAATTATATTTGGTAAGGTGGTTTAATTTTGCATGGAAAACATATTTCATTTGTTGAAAATGGATTTAAAATGAGCAAGTTATTATTTTGACAATTTTAAGTGCATTAATTAAGAAACAGTTGTTTTCAGCAATTTAAATTATTCAAAACAGTAAACAAAATTGATATTTGGAAATTACATGAAAATTTGATTGGAAAACATATTTAGTTTGTGGAATTTGGAATTTTTATGCCCAAGTTATCATTTTTGCAAGTTTAAGTGAATTAAACAAGTTTTCAAATATTACACCAATTCAAAATATTCAAAATAGTAAACAAATTGCATTGAAAAGGTTGAAAACATGTAGCAAATGTTTCACTGAACATTTTGAGTTATTAAACATAATTTTTGGGTTATTATTGAATTTATTATGCAAGTTTTTATAATCATTCTTATTCTGCCCCTTTTTGTAAACAGAGGAAAACATGTTCAAATTTAATTCAATTGTGTCCAAATAAAATACCAATGTGTAGAGTTTGTTAAGACAAATTTTTAGAGCCCAAGTTTGCTTAAATTGGATGAACCAAACTCAATTTATGAAATTCCAAAGTTTCCAATTTTTATTGCATTTTCAGTAATTAATTATTTAGTGCAAAAATTGTTACAGAAACATGTTGCAAACTTGACATTAATAGAAGGAGCACAAAATTATGAATCCACAGGATTTTGAATCGTTCAATTTGGAGCAAAATTGGATTTGTTATGGATTTTAGAGTTAACTGCTCAGATCTGTCTTTCTGAACTTCGGGCAGAAAAAAGGAAAACAGAGATAAAAAAGGTGGGGTTAGGGGAATCAAACCCAGCACCTGTGGCTTTGGGCGCAAGGGTTCTAGCCAGTGGGGTGGCTGTTGGCTTTGTGATAGGAAGGGGATCTGTGGGGAGTTAAGGTGTAGTTCTGCGGTGGTTTTTTTTGAACTGAACAGATCGATCGCTGCTGTACCTCGACAGAGGGTTCATGGTCGCCGGCAGCGACTGCGCTCGCCTCGCCGGAGGGGCGCCGTTCGCGGGGGTGCTGTGGGGCGTGGATGCGAAGGGAAAGGGAGAGAGAGGGGTAGCGAGAGGGGCGATGCTCACCTCGAGCGGTACAGAGGAGGCGCAGCGATGGTGGAGCAGGTGGCGATGCAGGGGGTCGCCGGCGACTCGAGGAGGACGGCGGCGGTGCTGTGAGGCCTCCCGTCCGCTGCCGTGGGGTGGAGGAGGGAGCCCGCGGCCGGGGGGTTCCATTCCCGCCCGCAGCACGGCCGAAGGGCGACGCCAACGCCGGCGATCGCCGGTGGAAAGGAGAGGGCTTTCGGGTGTGGGTTCAGACATTCAGAGAAGTGCAGAGAAGAAAAGAGAGGGAGGAGGGAGAGAATGGAGGCGGAGAGGAAGAAGGAAGGGAAAGAGGATTAGGGTTAGGGAGGGGGGACTCGGGCTAGGTCTTAAGGGGAAGGGGGAGGGCTGTTGTCCGTTCTTTCTCTGCCATTGCTACGTGGATGTAGGGATCTCCTGCCGTACGAGGAAGAAGACGATACGAGGGGGTATCGGGCCAGGGAGGTAAGTTCGGCTGGGCTTGCTGCTGCTCTCTCTCTCTTTTGCCTCTTTTATTATTTGTTTCTGTTATATTTTTTTTTGCTGAATAGAAATAGGAAGGAAAAGGTGAGTTTTGGGTTAGTAAAAATTTAGGAAAATTTTGTGTGAGCTAGTTATTGTGTTAGTACCCATTTGACACTTTTTGTTTTCCATAAAAGTTCAAAAATAAAACTGTTTGTAATTTAATTGAATTTGGATGAATTTTTGAGATTAAGTTGATTAATGAAAACAAGGTTTTAAATAGGGTGATCATATAATTTTAATTGGAAGCAAAAGATTATAGTTGTTTTGGTAATGTTCATAATTTCAAATTTGGGTGCTGTTTGTGAATGTGATTTGAATTTGGAAGCAATTTGAATTGATTGAATTATTAAAAGCCAATTTTAAATAGTTTGAACCTTATGGTTTGATGGAAACAAATGATTGTTTTGATTTGAAATATCATTTTGGAAATTGTAACATCACAAGTATGAAACAAAAGGTTTGAAATTTGGTTTGAAATTCAAATAGAAAACAAAGGAAAACAAATGAAAACAGTTGGAAAATAAAGAAAAACAGAGGAAAACAAATGGAAAACAAGCAAAACAAATGCAATGAACATGATGCCATGATGCAAAACATAAAATAACAGAGAGCAAACATTCTAATGGCTATTTTTCATACTTGGGATGTTACACACTGTTGCATGGACTGCAAATAGCAAAGGAGATGAACATCAAGCGTATAAGGTGCTACGGAGACTCGGATCTCGTGGTACAGCAGGTCTCAGGAACGTGGGACAGAAAGGATGCAACAATGGCAGCATACCGCAGAGAGGTGGACAAGGTAGCCGGGTCTTTCTCCGGGTATCAGGTGGAGCATATCGATCGGCGAAAAAACGAGGCCGCAGACGCACTTTCGAGACTCGGCTCCCGTCGAGAGCCAGTCCCGCCTAACGTATTCTTGGATGAGTTATGGCAGCCTTCTGTTAAAACCGAGTCAGAAGAAGAAATAGCTAATCAAGACCCGGATTTGGAGTTTGTGGCCGCGGTGCGTGCTATCCCGAAGTGGACAGAGCCGTTCCTAGCATTCCTGTCACGGGGTGAGTTACCACAACAGGAAGTTTTAGCCCGAGAAATCTTGAGACGAGCAAAGGGTTATTCTATCATTAACGGAGAGCTTTATAAGATTAGCGCTGCAGGTGTCTTTCTACGCTGCGTAGCCCCAAAAGAAGGTCGTCAAATATTGAAGGAGATTCATGAAGGTGATTGTGGACACCATGCCTCCACTAGATCCCTTGTGGCTAAGGCATATCGGCACGGGTTCTTTTGGCTCACGGCTATAGCAGACGCATAACGCTTGGTGGCAAGATGCGATGGATGTCAAAGGTACGCTCGGCAAACTCATGTGTCGGCTATGGAGTTACGGACAATTCCCTTGACTTGGTCGTTCGCTGTTTGGGTATGGACATGGTAGGCCCTTTCCACATGTCTCCATGCAAAAAGAGCCATGTGCTGGTGGCTATTGACAAGTTTACAAAGTGGGTCGAGGTTATGCCTGTTACAAATTGTGAGGCGGCCACAACTGTGAAATTCTTGAAGAAGATCATACATCAATTTGGATACGCCCACAGCATAATCACAGACAATGGAACCAACATGTCCTTAGGAGAGATGGAGAAGTTTTGTGGAAATAATGGTATCCGGCTTGATGTGGCCTCGGTGGCTCATCCGCAAGCCAATGGGCAGGTGGAGAGAGCAAACCAGGAGTTACTTTGGGGATTGAAACCACGATTACGAGTCCCGTGTCTCCGAGCTGCTGGAGCATGGGTTGAGGAGTTACCCTCTGTGGTTTGGGGAATCAACACTACACCTAACAGATCTACTCAGATGACCCCGTTTTTTATGGTTTATGGTGCAGAGGCGGTCCTTCCGAGTGATATCATCCATGACTCGCCATGAGTGGCGGCTTATGTTGAGGTGGAAAACGAGAAGACCCGGCAAGACGCCGTGGACATGTTAGAAGAACACAGGGAGCAAGCATTCAAGCGATCAGCCATATATCAGCAGGACTTGAGGCGGTATCATAGTCGCCGAGTCAAAACCTGTGTCTTTCAGGAAGGAGACCTGGTGCTGCGCCTAGTACAATCCAAGGAAGGAAAGCACAAGCTATCTCCCCCATGGGGGGGTCCATTCATTATAAGCCGGAATCTGCACAATGGATCGTACTATCTGATAGATGCAAGGGAAGAGTCGGATACTGTCAATAACACTGCTCATTCCACTTCATCTATGCAAGAGAGTGAAGACCATGGAACGTGGCTCTGCGGCGCCCCTACTACACTTAGTATAGACTCGGTTTGCAAGTTGTAGTACCCGATGTAACAGGCAGCAGGTTTCAGACGCACTCTTTTCCTATCCAGGGTACCTAAGGGGACTGGAGGGTTTTTAATGAGGCGGCTTGCTGACCTAACCTTTTCATATCAATAAGGAGATGGTTAAATAATAATAATTGTTGCATTTCCTAAGTTTTGTCAACTTTTTGCATGTTTTTCTATGTTTTACCCTGCTTTATATCAGGTAAGTGTATTTAGGTAGTCACGTTTATCCAATTGTAAAAAATATAGTTTAATAGGCTCAAAACTTGCATATCTTTTCCTTTTATTGCATTCAAGTTATCTGTAAGATGGTAGAGCTGAAAGCCTACTGTTGCATAGCATATATATCTAGGTCTTGGGGGCTGATTGCTTGAATAGCACAGTTACAATTTCAGACCCGGCCATGATGCCATTAAGGTGTGAGGACTGATTACTTGCAATAAGTACAGTTGCAATCTCATAACCTGGACAATAGAGCCAAATTTTTCTTGGCTTTTCTTGTTTAAGCTTGATGTGACTCGCAACAAAGTGGCATGTTTTGCTAGCCTATAAATTCAATCAGTCATGATGCCCATGGGGACTTGCCTGACCCTGTTTTCATAGAGTTATAGCAACATTGAGTACCCACGCGAAAGCCGGCTTACAACAAAGAGGGTCAAAAGGGTCATCCAAACCACAAGTTATGCAGAGTGAAGGCAACAGCCGGAAACTCATAATACATCAAGCATAACTTCAAAGTGTATTAAAGATAGTAACATGGTTGAGGACTTGAGAAAGGAATTTTTTTCTTAAGCCATCAATCCTCAGATCCGGAATCCGGGTCTTGGGGACTTGGGGACTTGAGAAAGCAAAAAAGTTTTCTTAAGCCAAAAAACCACAGACCCAAAATCTTGCTCTTGGGGACTTGGAGGAAACTTTTCACCGTCCCAAAACCAAGACTCGGCATCTATTGTGAAAAGCATATAAATGCAAGTTTGTGCCAACATAAGGTCGAAAAGTGCATATCAAACTGATAACCAGAAGGGTCATCAAAACCACAGAAGTTCAAATACGTTACAAACCTTAGGAATAGTATCAAAAGTGCACAGGCGCACTATCAATTAACAAGCGTAACAGGCATATTACAACGCCTATTGGCCGAATGATTGTTTGCTGATAACAACGAGAACATTACTCGGCTACTGTAGCCGAGTCATCAAGGGTGGTCTTGGCGGCCGGGTCTTCGGTGTTCTCCTCCGTAGCTTTCTCTGCCTCCATGTCCGGGTCAACCGCCGAATCAGCGCGAGATGGAGGAGGAACAGTTGGAGTCGATGACATTGGCACAGAACCGGCCTCGGCTTTCTTCTTGGTGGCCTCTTCCTTGTATCGAGTCAATATATCAAAGGGAGCAGGGAATTCAGAGGGCACGGGCTTATCTTCAGCATTATATGGGGGGGGGGGGTAAGCTTGTTTACGTCGAGCTTCTCGGCAATCAAGATGGCCGAGTGACGGATCTGAGCATTGATGGCCTTGAGGTCCTTTCCCGTGAACTTCGAACCATCAGTATTAAACTCGGGAAATCCATTCACAAGCGTTGCCGGCTCAATCTTTGGATAATACGCTTTGGCCAATGCAAGACCGCGTATCACTCCAACTCGGCACGCGAGCATTTCCAGATATCAATCGAGGAAGGGATTGTCGAGTATGCTTCAAGAATTTGTGATACACCGCCATAAGTGTCGGTCCACTTCACAGCTTCAAGGGTCCACTTTGTCCCTGCCGAGAATTGTCTGATGACAGTCTTGAGTATCTTCAGCTTTTTGAGATCATCGTGTTCCTAGCAACTTCACCCGGGCCTGCAGTACAAAAAGAGAAGCAAGATAGTGAGACCCGGGTCAAAAACCCTCTAAAACGGGAAATCCGAGTGATGGAACTATAAGTATTGGCGATGAAAGTTGAGAGTTTCTTCAAAAGCTCCTCAGCGGTATGGAGTCTCTTCTTGTATTCTTGCACTGCTTGGAAAGCTCCTTGACGTTGGCCTCCAGGTCTTCACGGAGTTTTGTTTCAGTCTGCAGGAGTTCATTGGTCTTTGCCAACATTTTATCCGTCCGGGTAATATAAGCCTAAAAAAGACAAGGAAACATCAGTCGACAATGAGATGAAGTTGCACAAGAAATATTATATAGTTGCAAAGTATTGAATAACTGTTGACAGTTCATTCGGAACTTGGGGACTAGGACGCGTATGTAAATAGTACTAGTTAAGCTAACCTGATGCTCAGCTGCCAGAGACTCGATAATCTCCTCTTCAGTTGCTTTCAGGGAGCGGTACTCCTTTAGCAGTTTTTCAAACTCATGGCCGCTGAGAGTTGGCCTGGAAGAGCTGGCATTTTGATCACCCGGTGATGGGGTTGCCTCCTGTTTCCCAGTGTCGACTCTGGTCGCCTGGGTATTGGGAGCAGGAGCCGCCCTTTGCGTCCCAAGATACTCAACGTCGGGATCAGCCGACTGATGCGTGGGTGGAGGAGACTCGGTTCTGGGGATGGCCGTGTTATCTGGCTCTCGCTCTTCAACATGTGGTGGCTTAGCGGCGCTCTCCAGGTCTCCCACCGTCGGATCGTCGATAGGGGTTTCCACCGGATCGCTAAGTGTGACCTTGGCTCTGAGGAAAGAAAAACAAGAAGTTAGTGTGCTATAGAGGAAAAGTGTGTAAAGTATAAAAGTATTGGCAAGTAAGGCATGTGAATTACCCGGAATTCACAACAAAGTCGCTGGGAAGATCATTAGTAGACCCGGAAGACACTGATAAAGAATCGGAAAGTGAGACTCGAAGCTGTCCGGCTAATGGATGATTTGGAGATGTATATTTTCGAGGAGTTTAGTCAGAATAAGTTGAAGGAGTACCGGCTCGGCGAGCAGGCGACATAGGGATCCCGGGGTTGAGGGGATCGTCAACCGTAGAAGTCCGGGTTGCCCGTCGCTTGGCTGGAGTTGTGTCCTTTAGAGATGATATAGTGGTTAGATATCCGTTAAGTTTGCACATACCGGCATAGGAGCACGGCTCTGTGGTCATGAGGAGTATGGCACCTTGAATGTGACTCCTCTGGGCTTCCTTTTCTTGCCAACCTCAGCTTCCGGCTCTGCCTCGCTCTCCTCCGATTGAGAGCTGGCCTTGTCAGCCGGTGCTGGTGATTGTGGTGTATTGTCAGAAAGAGGAGAATTTTGATCTAATAGATTGACAAAGTATCTGTTTGGTAACTCGGAATTACCTTCCTCACTATCACTCGGCTCTTCATCATCCGAGTTTTCAGAAGGGGGAGGGGTGACAATCTTCCAAAACTCGTCAGTTTCCTGGGTAAAGGCAACAAAGTTAAAAGTTAGTATATGTGAGTTAGAAAAATCAATCGGTACAAAAATGGATAAGCCGGTTCTTACTGGTGGAGCCGGGTTAGAGCGGGAGAAGGGGGAGATCCCGAAAACGCTCTTGATGGTATCCATCTTCTCAGCCAGGAAATTTTTGATGACCTTGTTGATGTCCGCGGCCGGGTATGACTTCTCCGAGTATCGGAGAGAGTCGGTCAGGTGGCCCGAGTAGTCACATATGAGTTTGGGACGGATACTATTTGGTTGGATCCTACAACTGATCCAGGTCTTGATTAGGTTTAGCCCGCAAAGGCCATGGGCTGCTAAGACGACTAATTTGTGGAGGAGAGGTTGGATAGATTGTCTGTCGGCTTCTGAGGCGAAACCACTTAGGTTATCGCTAAGAGAAAGGGTCTCAGTAGAAAAACCTGGCAAAGGCTTTTCGCCGGGTCTGGATGTGTCCTTGCAATTGAAAAACGTTTTCTGCCAATACTTCACGTGGGAGTGAAGACTGAGACTTGGCATCAAGGATTTCTTGCGCCTCTGTATGGACACACCCCCACAGACGAGGAGGGGTCCATCCGTGTTCTCACGGCAAGGTTTGCATTGAAAAAGTTCTAAAAACAAGGCAAGGTTTGGAGCGATGCAAAGATAGGCCTCAGAGAGCACAATGAAATGACAGATGTTTAAGATCGAGTTAGGACCAATATCGAAAACCCGGAGTTTGTAATGATGGAGGATTTGGCGAAAGAAAGGGTGACCCGGGGGACGGAAATCCCGGGTCACGTGCTCCAGAAAGACAACAACTTCACCTGAGCCGGGCGAAGGCCGGGTCTCCTGTTCTGGTGCTCTCCAGGAGATCTCCGACTGTGCTGGGAGGACCCCAGACTCGGCCAGCTAATCCAGTTTGGCGAGTGTCACAGTTGATTTGTCCCAGTTCGTGGAAATGGACTGACCCGACTTTTGCTTCAAAGCCGGGGTCTTGCCCTTGGACTTGGGGGCGGCTTTGGGTGCCATTGAAATGGATCTAGGTGGAATCAAAAATTAAGAACAAAATAAGGAAAAAATGGAAGCTAGAAGCACATGAACACGGATTCAAGATTAAGGGGGACAAATCTAGATCTATTAGAGCTTACCAGAAAACGGCGGCGGGGAGAGGTCCGGCGTGCTCAGCGTGCAGCGGTGGCCCGGTCCTTGAAGGTGATGGCGGCGCTCGTGCGTGCGGGCGTTCCGGGTCCGAGCTTGGATCTCGAGCTTTAATGGCGCGGCGAGGTACTCGAGGTGAAGTCCAGCGATTACGGTGGTGCGGGATGGCGATGCAGAACGGCGGCCGGTAGTCGGGGTCAACGGCGGGCGCACGGGATCTGGTGGCTCACGTTTTGACCTCGAGGTCTTGGACACTAACGGCGAGCGGGAGTAAAAAGAAGAGGAATGGAGTGGTGGCGTTTGGGTTTAGGGTTCCCCCCGGGCTCTATTTATAGGTGCGATGGAACCCTGGAAACCAAACGGTAACCTGGAGAACTTTGCGGGAGGATATCAACCGGCCCGCTAATTAGGGGATAAGGATCTTGGGAGTTATTGCAAAATGGCCGAGTTACTCAAGCCCGCCAAAATAGCCGGACTTGGAAATTGTTACTCGGATCGGTTTACGGAGAAGATGAGAACCGGGTTATTATATGGACCGCCGAAAGAGCAGGCCTGGCTATAGTAAAGACAATTTAACCCATCATGTTGTGAATATAAATGTTTATTATTTTGCAGGGAATAGCGTGCTCTTCATGGTTGGTTCCAAGATGCCCAAACTATTCTGGGGACTACTGTTGGGGGGGTGATAACCCGGCAGGCCCACACCCTAGACGAGACTCGGCGAATGGGGAGCTGCGCGAGACCCTTTGCTGTGATGCTAGGCCAGATGTTATTAGTGGGCCAGCGACTGTGTAGGAGACCTAGCCCAAGGGAAGAGAGGGTCTAAAAGGCCTAAGAGGCGGTGCAAACCCCGTGACCCGTGACTTGGGGATTACGGTAGGTAATTTAGGGCTATGTATGGATCCCGAGTAGGGTTCCGGATGTATCTCATAAGGAAAGCCAGGAAGCCGGGTATTATAAAAACCGGCTTCCAGGGCCTAGAGAAGAGATTAAGAGAGATAGAAGGATCCGTGTATTGTAGATATACGAGAGAAAGTCTTTGTAACCCTAGATTGGAGTCTCGGTGACATTGCAGCCCGAGCCTCTAGATCACCAGTTAATATGATTGCATCCGAGCTAAACTCTCTCCCAAACACCAGAGTCGATTCGCCCCTACCTAAGTTACCCCCGGTAACGTCTGCCGTGATTATCCCACGACGCCTGGTGCTCCAAGAACCGGATTTGAGGTCGAAGCCTCGTTAGTAATTAAGTTTCCTCCCGAGTCATACCTGGGCTCGGTTGGCCGCGTGGGACCAGCCATGTAAACGGCAGCGTGGTGAGTTGTCTCATCGAAACCTGGCGCGTCCAATTTCAGGTCTCTTCCTAATCGGTCTCCAAAGAGCTGGTGGATCGAGCCCGTGTCATCGTGATCGTCATTGTTCCCAATTGAGGACTCGCCATCGGAGTCCACTGCCATGGTTTTCTCAGACACCGAATCTGAAAGTTGGTCCGGGTCTGAAGCTGTTGTCCCAACGTATCCAACGAAGACATGGATCTTGCCGAAGGGGACGTGAAGTCCTGAATCCACGGAGGCGAACTCGGGGCCCCACGTGTCATGATTGTAGTAGTTTCCGCGCCGGCTGCTCTTGAGCCGGCCTATCGCGAGCTTCTCGATCCCAGGTAGCGCTCCTTCCGAAATGACGACACTTCCGCGAGCAGGACCCACGGTGGGCGCCAACTGTCGTGGTTTTGTCACGGCAAGTGTCCTCATGCGAGAACTAGATTGCGAGTCCATTGCTACTAAGCGAAACTTCGAAAGGGTTGAGGTGGAAACGAGAGACGCGAGTTTACCCAGGTTCGGCCCCTCGATTGAGGGTAAAACCTACTCCTGCTTTCTTACTATCAAGGAACCAAGTCTCGATTACAAAGGGCTATTCCGGCTCTCGATGTCTCGAGTTACTTTGCTATCGACTTAGAACTTGTCTTTCTACGTCCCGGGGTCTCGCCTTATATAGTGGACGAGACCGCCGGGTTACAAGGGAGTCCGGGTCTCGCCCGTCTTCGGAGTCCTATCTCCCTCCGGTTCCTGATCATCTTAGTCCGTCTCTTCTTATGATCCGGCTACTCCTGGGCCGGCCAAGAACTGTTCTCCGGGCTCCTGGGCTTCCGCGTCGCCTGACCTGGGCCTTGGGCCGGTTCTTCATTCTGCCGGGTCACGCTCACCGTAACCCGGCTCTTCCTAGCTTAACCCGGCTCTTCCTAGCAAAACCCGGGTTACTCACCATGAACCAGATGAGGTGATTCCCGGTTCATGTCAGAGGCCGGTAAGGCTCCCTCTTACCTATTCCCCCAACAGTACCCGAGATTAAAATCACATGTTTGCTTATGGAGAATAAGTAGGATGGCAAAATCGAGTCGGCATAAAAGGAAAAGATAGACCCTTCATAGAGGTAAGCAGGTATAAATCACGTGCTAGTGCTTTTGAATTTTAAAACATATAATAGATTTTAAAATAAATTTGAGAGGTTTCTTTGTTAAGGAATGGTAATAAATAACTCGATGTTTCCCATGCTAAAGAAAGATTTTAAGAGTGGCTCCCATAGAGCAATGAGAGCATTCCTCTTCTCCTTTGTTTATCACATGCAAAGTTTGACTAATTTCTCAGAAATATTGTGTGAAGGAGAGTAAACTAGTTATTGTTGTTATTTATATTTTGTGGACTCTGCACCCATTTGTTTACTCTTTTGCAATATTAGGGACACACATATTATGAATGTAAGCTAAAGGTAAGGCCCGTCTAGCATGGGTAAATAAAGAACCATATACCACTTCCTCATGAGCTAAAAACAGAGGAACAAATATGAAGTAATAATAATGTGGAAGGTTTAAAAGTTAGCACATGAAAATTTTACTTGGAACGAGAGGCATATACCATGTTTGGTAAGGTATGGTAAACACAAATGTCATGTATATTGTATTAAGGTTTTGGATGCATGAGCAACATTCCCACTCGGCACAAAGTTTAGTCTAGCAAGGTTTCTTAGTAAACACATAATTTTAACCTGTACAGAATAATATACAATATATGATATAAATGACCAAAAGACTTCACATTTTCTTCCTTGCTCGCCAAACTTTATTCTGATGGACATACTTTACTTTTGAACTATAAAGTATGAATAATAATAATATAATTTTAAGTTTAAAGTAGTTCTTCATAATGAGCCTTATTTAAATAACCAACAAGTTTAAACATTAACTTGTTTTATATCCGAACAAAATTGCATGTATCAAGTTACTCCCTCCATTCTCTTCTATAAGGCATTTCAGTTTTGGCAATATAGATTCTAAAATGAGTGAATCTGGACTCATTTTTTATATAGATTCACTCATTTTACTACTTATGTGGTCAAAATTAGAATGGTAAGTAGTGTGACTTATAAAAGGACGGAGGGAGTAACAGAGTTCAACGATCCACAAGATTATGAATGATTTTTTTTATACCACTACCACATGCATCGTAGTTTCCTTTTAAAATTCAACCCAACACCAACCAACTTATTTGGAAAACTCTCCAAACAAATATAAATGAAGCAAGAGATTTCTAAAACACTTTCTATAAAAGGAACTAACATCTCTTAACAATATAAGCCAAACATTAGCTAAAACAATATAGTAGGAAAACTGAATACATAACAAATAAAGTGAAGCACAAGAGTGTTATAATGAAAAAGAGGAGCATATCTCTCTCCCAAAAAAGAATGCTAGGATCCAACATTGTAATGAACAACAACAAAAAAAAAATGAAAATAAAATAAAATGACGCTCCAAGGACATCACATAATACGTGAAGCAATAAAAATACAGTTCCAACGAAGACGATCTAATGATTTGCTAATGACAAAAGGGGATGCCCGGGATGCCTTGGGCACCCCCAAGCTTAGGTGCTTGGTACTTCTTTACTATAGCAGTGGGGTGTGATGCGTGTGAACACACGTTCGTTGGGAGACCCCAAGAGGAAGATATGAAGAGTGCAGCAGCAACTTTCCCTCAAAAAGAAACCAAGGTTGAATCGACCAGTAGGAGGAAGTAGTAACTTCAGAAGGTTCATACAGCTGAGATGGCAGGGCGCACTACCGGTTCAGCAGCAATGTGGAGCTTACACAACACAATAAAATCACTTTGACCCAATGAAGCAGTGAGGTTGTCAATCTGACCGGTTTTGGTGAACACAAAGAGGTTAAACGTGTGGTGTGGAAAACAGTAGGAGAACAGTATGAAAGAAGAAGTAACAGTATGAAAGCAGAGTGTGCATTATGAGTATGAGAAAAAGGACCAGGGTCCACAGTTCACTAGTGGTGTCTCTCCGTAAAAGATAAATAACATGTGTGGTGAACAAATTACAGCTGGGCAATTGAAAGAAATGAAGGCTGCACCGTAGTGCATATGCAAGACATAAATATTACTATGTGATTCATGCGGGCATTACAACAAAATACATAGACCGTCATCCAACTACATCTATGTCTAATAATCAACCCTCCGAATATCATCCGAACAAACGTTGGGTATTAAGTTGCTAGCAACAGATTATCGCAGTAAGCAATGTGTATAATGTAAACAATGTAAACTAGGTAAACACCGTTGTTTTCTCCCTAATGGCAACAACACATCCTCCATCCTTCATGTTTCTGTCACTCGAGCACAGATGCAAAGGAGGCATGAAGCCACTATCGAGCATAAATACTCCCTATTGGAGTTAATAGCATCTACTTGGCCAATGCATCTAATAATAACGGAGAGCATGCAATATCATAAATAACATAAGCATGAAGATAGCATGATAGATTGATAATCAGAAGACATAGCCTTCAACATTCATCAGATCCCAGCAAACACAACATGTAGCATTACATGTGAGGCAGCTCACGAGATCTAACCATGAGGTACAAAGTGGAGAGAACAACCATCTAGCTACTGCTATGGACCCGTAGTCCAGGGATGAACTACTCACACGTCACTTCGGAGGAGTGCATGGTGGTGTAGACCCCTCCGGTAATGAATTCTCCTCCCGGCAGGGTGCCGGGGAGAGCTCCAGAACACTCCCGGTCTCGGGATGACGATGATGGCGGCCTCTGGTGTTTCTCGGGATGAAGTGGTATATATTTAGGGTTAATATGTCGGGGGTATAAATAGGTGAAAGGGCAAAGGCGGTGGAGGCCTGGGGGCCCCACAGCACCCCATGGCGCGGCCAGGGGCGCGCCGCCCTATGGTGTGGCCCCCTATGGCCCCCCTCCGGATCTCTTTGGGACACCGTGGAACCTTCGGGAATTCTAAGACCTCCGGACTTCGAATTTTCGAATTCCGACAATATTTCAAGAACAACTTTTCTGAAACTAAAAATAGTAGAAAACGGGGAACTGGCTCTGTGGGATCTTGTCAATAGGTTAGGACGGAAAATCGATAAAAATGACATAAAGTGTATAGCAAACATGTAGGAAACAATATGAAAACAACATGGAACATCAGAAATTAAGGATACATTTATGACGTATCAACATCCCCAATCTTAGTTCCTACTCGTCCTCGAGTAGGTAAACAATAAAAACACAAAATTTCTGAGGTGACATGCTACCAACGTAAACTTGATCATTAATAATGTAAAAGCATAAGTAAGCTGAGATCATAGAACTTCAACACAATCATGATAAATAGAATTTTAACAATAAAGCATAGCAATCACCTTGCATCATGAGAAGTAACACAAACAAAAGATCATGAATAACAATGCAACGAAAGTTATACGTTTGTTAAACCATAGAGAAAACATGGCAAAGTGATATTTCGTTAGTCCTTCAGAGTGGGGAAAAACATAAATGTCGGGACACCTCCAAAGTTCATGAGGAAGACTAGAACAAATAATTAGGGAACAAGCAATAACACATCAGGAATCAATTAATAATGTTTCTGGGACAAATCCACATAAAACTCAGAATGGCAACTATGCTCTCTCAACTGTGCATAAAGTTAGAAATGGAGACTCAACATAAAAGTAAAAGAAAGTCCCTTCGTAGAGGGAAGCAAGGATCAACTCATGTCTAAGAGATTTTATTTTATTAAATAGAGGTATAAAAAACTTGACACTCCTCCCATCCATCTTACACAAACCATGGCTAACCGAATCCTTGGGTGCCTGCCAACAATCACATACCGTGGAGGGGTGTCTATTTTTTTGAGAGGTGTATGCTTATGTCAACGAATGGTAAACAGAAAATACAGTACGTCACAAGACAACTAGACTTCACAAGAGAGGCTCCCATAGAAGGACGCATATGGGTATAAGGTCATCCCTCTTTCTCTTTTGTTTACACAATTATGCGTTGACCGATAAATCAGGAGCAAAAATAGTGAAGAGAATTTGTTGTTATTAATTTGGGGCTACGCACCCCGCTCCCATTACTCTTCTATCATTGGATAAGCGGATGAAGCCACTAGTCCAGGGTGTGAAATTACAATCAACAAGTGAGATAAAGATTCTCTATTTACGTCCTCATGAGCTCAAACGGGAGCATAAAACAGGAGTAATTTTGAAAGTTTTAAATGTAACACATGAGCAATTTACTTTGGAGTGGCAGTTAAATACCACATGTAGGTAGGTGTGGTGGACACATTTGGCATACTTTGGTTTTTGGGAGTTGGATGCATGAGTAGAGCTCATACTCAGTAGAGGTGGAGGCTAGCAAAAAGACTGGGAGCGACAAATCAAGAGAGAATAAGAGCCATAATCATGCATAGCCACATAGACATCATTAATCAAAGCATAAGTGGCACCACAAGTTGAAAAACTAAATGATCATAGAGGCTATAAGTGACTGGTTCATAGTTATAAACATGGTGTGAGCATGCGCCAAGTCAACCAAATAAAACATTCGAAAGAGAACACCACAAATTTATGCTTTAATATGACAAGAACAACTCATGATTCTTTCAATGGAACATTAAACACTCTCAGCTATTTGAGGCTAATCATGGTACTAAATAAACACATGGATTTAGAATTAAAATAACATCTAGCATGATATGAAAAAGTCTATCCATAGTCTATATAAGCTTCTACTTGCACCGTTATAAATTGTACCACAAGCAGCAGTTTCTTTTCCCAACGAGTACCATACAAAACATGATTTAACAAAAACTATCTAAATGCTACCAGCAAGCAAAAATCAGAGTAATCACATAACACTACTAAAACAAACAGATCTGAACAACAGATGCAATGAAAACGAGAGCTAAACAAGAATTTTTGTAGCAACTAGAAGAAAAACTAAGAATACTAGCATAGCAAGTATTCAAACGAAAAAGTGGAGCTTTTTTCTCTCCAAAACAAGGAATTCCAGTGTACAATTATATTGTTTCAGCAAGGAAGACAAAATAAAACAAAAGAAAAACAATCAGACACTCCAAGTAAACTTCTTATGGTGTGACCGAATAAAAATATAGTTTCACTAGAAGTGACCTGATAGATTGTTGACAAAGAAGGGGATGCCTTGGGCATCCCCAAGCCTAGATGCTTGAGTATTCTTAAAATATGCTTGGATGAACCACGGGGGTATACCCAAGCTTTGACCTTGGACTCTTGTTGATCATATATATCACCCTCTTCTATTGACCCTTGAAAAGTTCCTTCACACCACACTCAAAGAGTAATTCGCATTAGAGGATTAGTGCAACAATAAAAAAAATCCACGGGTTCTGTAAGGGCAAAAGTGCTATTGATAATTTTAAACATTAGCTACATCCTCTGATGTTTCGTGAAGCAAAGAAATCCACTTGACATTGCAAAAGAGCAAATGCAAGAAAAATTGCAGAATCTGTCAAAACTAGAACAGTCTGTAAAGACGAATTTTTTCAGGGCACTTACGTTGCTCAGATCAAAAAACTTAAAGAACGAAAAAGTTGCGGACTTATCCTAGAAATAAGAACACGAAATTTCAGTTCATTCTGATTGTTCACTGATTTATACGATTTTTTACAGTGGACATCACAAATCTGTTTCTTGCGCAGAAATCCAAAAAACCAACTCCAACTCTCGTAAGAAACTTTACTTGGCACAACTAAACATGAAAATAAAGAAACAAAGGAGTTTCTACATAAGTATACAACCCCTTGAATAAAAAAAACAGATAAAAACAAAGAAAAAATAAAACCATGGGTTATCTCCCAAGAAGTGCTTTTCTTTGACGCCTTTTAGCTAGGCCCAGAAAAGTGGAATCAAGTGTTTTCAAGTGAAGAAGAATCCAAATTATACGAATAATAGAATCAAAAGGCAACTTAATTCTCTTTCTAGGAAAGTGTTCCATACCTTTCTTGAGTGGGAACTGAAATTTAATATTCCCCTCTTTCGTATCAATAACAACACCAAAAGTTCTAAGAAAAGGTCTTCCCAAAACAATTGGACAAGAAGCATTGCATTCAATATTCAAGACAACAAAATCAATGGGGACAATATTATTATTAACCATGACAAGAACATCATCAACTCTCCCCCAAAGTTTTCTTTCTAACATTATCAATAAGACGAATATCCAAATAACAAGGTTCCAATGGTGGTAAATCAAGAATATCATAGAGTTTCTTGGGCATAACAGAGATACTAGCACCAAGATCACACAGAGCATTACAATCAAAATAATTCACTTTCATAATAGGTTACCAACCATAATCTAGCTTCCTAGGGATAGAGGCTGCACATCTTAATTCATCCTCTCTAGTTCACATGAGAGCATTTGTAATATGTTTTGTCAAAGCCATATTCATAGCACTAGCATAGGAAAACTAGCAAGATTTTGCATGAACTTAATCACTTCATTTATGTTGCAATCATCAAAGTCAAGATCATTTTATCAAAGATAACGGGACCATTGCCTCCCATATTTCTAAAAATTTCAGCACTTTTATCACGAATTTTTTTAGCAGTTTCAGGTAGTTTTGCATTTTTAATAGCAGAAGTGGGAGTGTTCCCAACACAAGTTAGTTTACCATTGATAGTAGAGGGTTTTATAGCATGAGAAGATTCAGTTTTACTAGTGGTGGCATTGGTGCAAACATTACCTATATTATTCTTTCTAGCTATTTCATCTTCTCTTTCCCATCTAGCATGCAATTCAGCTAGCATCCTAACATTATCATCAATTCAAATTTGGATAGCATTAAAAGCTTTACTTTCTTTAACATCATGAGGCATAACCTTTAGTTTCAGAAAACAATATCAAGAGAAAGGCTATCAACTTTAGAAGCAAGAATATCAATTTTGCCAAATTTTTCCTCAACCGATTTATTAAAAGAAGTTTGTGTACTAATAAAATTCTTAAGCATATTCTCAAGGTCAGAGGGTACACTTTTATTGTTATTGTAGGAATTACCATAAGAATTACCATAAGCATTGCTATTATTAAGAGGATATGGACTATAATTGTTGCTACCAAAATTATTCCTATAGCACTGGTGTTGAAATTATTATTTTTAATGAAGTTCACATCAACAGGTTCTTCTTGAGAAACCAAAGAGGCTAAAGGAACATTATTTGGGTCAATAGGATCATGGCCATTCACAAGCATAGACATAATAGCATCAAGTCTATCATTCAAAGAGGAGGTTTCTTCAACAGAATTTACCTTCTTACCAGTTGTAGCTTTCTCAGTGTGCCACTCAGAATAATTTAACATCATATCATCAAGAAGCTTTTGTTGCTGACCCCAATGTAATGGACATAAAGGTTCCTACAGCAGCTAGATCCAGAAGGTTTCTTGAAGAAAAATTCAGACCTGCATAAAAGGTTTGGATGATCATCCAAGTAGTTAGTCCATGAGTGGGACAATTCTTTACTAAAGATTTCATTCTTTCCCAAGCTTTACCAACGTGCTCATTATCAAGTTGCTTAAAATTCATAATGCCACTTCTTAAATATATAATCTTAGTTGGAGGATTATATTTTCCAATGAAAGCATCTTTACACTTAGTCCAAGAATCAATTCTATTTCTAGCTAGGGAAAGATAGCAACCATTCTTTAGTTCTTGCTCTCAAAGTGAAAGGAAACAATTTCAGTTTAATAATATCTCCATCTACATCTTTATATTTTTGCGTCTCACATAGTTCAACAAAATGATTAAGATGGGTGGCAACATCATCAGTACTAACACCACAAAATTGCTCTCTCATAACAAGGTTTAAAAGGGCAGGATTTATCTCATAAAAATCAGCAGTAGGAGCAGGTGGAGCAATAGGTGTGCTAATGAAATCATTGTTGTTGATGCTAGTAAAGTACCATAACTTAATGTTCTCACGAGTAGTCATTTTAACAAGACTAAAAACAGGAATAAAACTATAGCTAGAATAAGAACTATTTTTTTGTGTGTTTTCGATAAAGAGAAGCAAACAAGACAAAACAAAATAAACTAAGCAAAACAAAAACAAAGTAAAGAGATTGGAAGTGTGAGACCCCCCTTGCCGAAATTCTCTTCCTCCCCGGCAAAGGCGCTAGAAAAGTGCTTGATGCGTGTGAACACACGTTCGTTGGGAGACCCCAAGAGGAAGGTATGAAGAGTGCAGCAGCAAGTTTCCCTTAGAAAGAAACCAAGGTTGAATCGACCAGGAGGAGAAAGGAGTAACTTCAGAAGGTTGATGCAACCGAGATGGCAGCGCGCACTACCGTTTCAGTAGTAACGTCGAATCTACACAACACAATCAAATCACTTTGCCCCAACGAAGCAGTGAGGTTGTCAATCTCACTGGTTTTGCTGAACACAAAGAGGTTAACCGTATGGTGTGGAAAATAGTAGGAGAACAATATGAAAGCAGTAGTAACAGTATGAAAGAAGTGTGTGTATTATCAGTATGAGGAAAAAGGACCGGGGTCCACAGTTCACTAGTGGTGTCTCTCCATGAAAGATAAATAACATGTGTGGTGAAAAAATTACAGCTGGGCAATTGACAGAAATGAAGGCTGCACCGTAGTGCATATGCAAGACATAAATATTACTATGTGATTCATGCGGGAATTACAACAAAATACATAGACCGTCATCCAACTTCATCTATGTCTAATAATCCACCCTCTGAATATCATCCGAAGAAACATTGGGTATTAGGTTGCTAACAACAGATTATCGCAGTAAGCAAAGTGTGTAATGTAAACAATGTAAACTAGGTAAACACCGTTGTTTTCTCCCTAATTGCAACAACACATCCTCCATCCGTCACGTTTCTGTCGCTCGAGCACAGATGCAAAGCAGGCATGAACCCACTATCGAGAATAAATACTCCCTCTTGGAGTTACTAGCATATACCTGGCCAGAGCATCTACTAATAACAGAGAGCATGCAAGATCATAAATAACATAAGCATTAAGATAACATGATAGATTGATAATCATAAGACATAGCATTCTACATTCATCAAATGCCAGCAAACACAACATGTTGCATTACGTAAATATGATCTCGATCACGTGAGGCAGCTCACGAGATCTAAACATGAGGTACAAAGTGGAGAGAACAACCATCTAGCTACTGCTATGGACCCGTATTCCAGGAATGAACTACTCATGCGTCACTTCGGAGGAGGATATGGTGGTGTAGACCCCTCCGGTGATGAATTCCCCTCCTAGCAGGGTGCCGGGGAGCTCTAGAACCCTCCCGATCTCGGGATGACGATGATGGCAGCCTCTGGTGTTTCTCGGGACGAAGTGGTATATCTTTAGAGTTAATATGTCGAGGGTATAAGTAGGTGAAGGGGCAAAGGCGATGGAGGCCTGGGGGCGCCACACCACCCCATGGCGAGGCCAGGGGCGTGCCGCCCTATGGTGTGGGCCCCCCTCTGGGTCTCTTCGGGACTCCGTGGAACCTTCGGGAATTCTAGGACCTCCGGACTTCAAATTTTCCCAGAACAACTTTTCTGAAACTAAAAACAGTAGAAAACAGGGACCTGGCTCGGTGGCATCTAGTCAATAGGTTAGTCCGTAAAATCGATAAAAGTTGTCAACAGTTTATATTGATTTTCCGGACTAACCTATTGACAAGATGCCACAGAGCGAGTTCCCTATTTTCTGTTGTTTTTAGTTTCAAAAAAGTTGTTCTGGAAATATTCTCCGAATTGGAAATTTCGAAGTTCGGAAGTCCTATTTTCCCCGGAAGCATCCAGAAGAACAAAAAGGAGTCGAAGAGGGGCACCATGGGGACCACACCATAGGGTGGCGCGGCCCCCCCTTGGCCGCGCCGGCTATCGGTGCGGGGGCCCCTGGCCTCCACCGCCTTTGCCCTTTCGCCTATTTATTCCCCCGGGATGGAAAACCCTAGACACCTGATCAAAATCCCCGAAAAAGTTCCGCAGCCGCCGTCACCATCAACCCTAGATCAGGGGAGTTCTGAAGCTTTTCTCGACACCCTACCGGAGAGGAAATCATCACCGGAGGCTTCTACATCAACATGCCTGCCTCCGGAGTGAATCGTGAGTAGTTCATCCTTGGACTACGGGTTTGTAACCATAGCTAGATGGTTGTCTTCTCCTCATATGCCTCCATGTTTAGATCTCGTGAGCTGCCTATCATGATCGAGCGTGATCTTATGTAATTCTATATGTTGTGTTTGCTGGGATCCGATGAATATTGAACTTATGCCAAGTTGATTATAGTCTTTATTGCATATGTTATTTGTGATCTTGCATGCTTTCCATTGCTAGTGGTTGCTCTGGCCAAGTAGTTTCTATTGACTCCAAGAGGGAGTATTTATGCTTGATAGTGGGTTCATGCCTCCTCATTGCCTTGCTCGAGTGATAGAAACGTGAAGGGGGAGGATGTGCTGTTGCCATTAGGGAGAAAACAGCGGTGAGAGTGCCCCCGTGCATAATCATTGCTTACATTACACACATTGTTTAATGCAGTTATCTGTTGCTTGCAACTTAATACCTAAGGGGGTTTGGATGATAACCTGAGGGTGGATTATTAGTCATAGATGCAGATGGATTTCGGTCTATGAATATTGTTGTAATCCCCGCACTAAATATCATAGTAGTCATCATGTTATATTGTGCACTACGGTGCAACCTCTATTTGTCAATTTCCCAGCTGTAATTTGTTCACCCAGCATGTTATCTTTATGGAGAGACACCACTAGTGAACCTATGAACCCCGGTCCATTTTCCTACACGGTTAAACAAACCACTACTATTTCCTGATTTCTTTACTTACTACAAGCATACACTATTTTCCACACTATATGTCTAAGCTTTTTTTTAAGCAAGACCGGTGAGATTGACAACCTCACTATATGGTTGGGACAAAGTATTTTGGTTGTGTTGTGTTCAGGTTCCACGTTGTTGCTGACACCGGTGAAGCGACAACACCACCGTCAGTGGCATCAACCTTCCAAAGATCCTCTTCCTCCTACTGGATTAATAACCTTGGTTCTTAACTAAGGGGAATTTCCTACCGTTGTGCTCATCACACCCTCCTCCTGGGGTATCCCAACACGAAGCCTCATACACTCCCAACCATCTTGTAATTTTCTAGGAATAAAAGGTTAAATTTTGAACCTTTCTTATTTACAGTTAAGAAGAGCATTGGTGATATACTCAGTTAAAGCCATATTTAGTTGATTAACATTAGGAGTTTTAGCAATTTTTTGTAAAAACATTACGATTTAACTGAGTTTGTGATTATAAAAATCAAGACCATCACCATAAAAATTAGTGGGAACATTCTCTCCTAAATTCATATTATCCTCAAGCCCACTTTCAACATTTTTCTTAATAACAGATTTAGCACCTTCCAAACTTTTGGAACTCATTCTATCTAAACTGAGACATCTCCAATCCCATTTATTTTACCATTAGCATATACAGGAAAAGTAGGAGACTCATAGGTACTGAAAGTTTGAAATCTTCATGCATTTGAATAGAACAAATTCTAGCAGTATTACTTTTAGAAAGTTTTTCGGCAATTTCATCTTCTTTTTCTTCTCTATCCCATCTATCATGTAATTTGGCCAACATCCTCACATTGCTATCAATATAAATTTCAAGAGCATTTAAATATTCATTTTTATTATCTTAAAGAGGCGATTTTATAATTTTTAATATTTCAACATCACGAGCAAGATTATGAACTTTTAGAACAAGATTATCTAGTTTCTGAAGTTTTTGTCAACAGTTTTATTGAAAAAAAATGTGGAGACAAAATATTTAAACATGTTCTCAAGATCAGAGCAGACACATATATTATTGTTGTAATCGTTGACATAAGAATCTCCATAATAATTACCATTATTAGCAGGACATGGCCTATAATTGTTACCGCCATTTTTGTTTTTATAAACATTATTGTTGAAGCCTGCAATCCCATTGTGACTGGAACCCTATGAGCACCTTGATCTGCCAGAGAAGAGTACCCATAGCCACCGTCAACCCAGTGCTTTGGCCTGGTGGGGGTGTGATACGTCCAAAATGTATCTCCTTTTCCGAACACTTTTGCTCTTGTTTGCCTCTAAACTTGTGAGTTTTGGATACAACTAACAGGGAGTAACGTTGTTTTCAGCAGAATTACCTTGGTGTCTGATGCGCGTGTAACACACGTTCATTGGGGGATCCCAATAGGAAGGTATGAAGAGCACATTAGAAAGTTTCCCTTAGAAGGAAACCAAGGTTGAATCGACCAGTAGGAGAAAGAAATCACTTCCGAAGGTTGATGCAGCTGATGTGGTAGGGCGCACTACTGGTTCAGAAGCAACGTTGAACCTACACAGCACAATCAAATAAATTTGCCCCAACAAAGCAGTGAGGTTGTCAATCTCATCGGTTTTGCTGAAAACAAAGAGGTTAACGTATGGTGTGGAAAACAGTACTTGTTTGCAGTAGATGAAAAGAGAACAGTGACGACAGTAGGAAAACAGTAGTAATAGTATGAAAACACTTTGTTCAATATGGTGGAGATTTTCCTATTGTTCAATATGCTGATGACACTTTGGTCATCTTACCTGCTGACTCGGCTCAATTTTTGGTATTTAAAGATTTGCTTAACCTTTATTCTCAGATCACTGGGTTAAAGGTGAACTATAACAAGTCTTCTATGATACCAATCAATCTATCACAACAGGAAACTGTTGATTTGGCTTCTGTTCTGGATTGTACTGTGGCCTCTATGCCCTTCACATATTTAGGTATGCCCATGGGAACCACTAAGCCAACTATCAAGAATTTTGCACCACTGATTGAGAGAGTTGAGAGGAGACTTTCTGCTACAGACTCGTTTCTTTCTTATGGGGATAGCTTGGTTCTAGTGAATTCGGTCTTACCCTCCTTGCCCTCTTATTACATGTGCACTTTAGTAATACCTAAGGGTGTCATTGACATAATTGACAAAGCAAGGAGGAGATGCCTCTGGAGGAAGGACAAAAATAAGCAAAGAGTGAATTCTTTAGCTGCTTGGAATATGGTATGCAGGCCCAAAGACAAAGGAGGATTAGGGATCATTAATCTTCAAATTCAAAATAGAGCTCTACTACTGAAATTTTTGGCAAAATTCTATAATTCTATGGATATTCCTTGGGTCCATTTAGTCAAGAATGCCTATTATTTTCAGTCAGTACCACATACTGTGACTTCCTGTGGCTCTTTTTGGTGGAGAGGCGTTATGCAACTAGATGATACTTGGTGCTCATTATCTTCTTGCATAATGGGGAATGGATTTACTGGGCTTTTCTGGAAAGATTCTTGGATAGGACAACCTATGGCACTAAAATTCCCGAGATTGTTCTCCTTTGCCAAGGATCCTTTGTCCTCAGTAAGAGATTTGATTATGTTGACAGATCTCTCGGATGCTTTTCATTTGCCAGTTTCAAATGAAGCCTTCCTGGAGTTTACTGACGTACAAGTCATTTTGGATAATGTCCAGTTGACTGACAGTGAGGATAGTTGGATTTGCAATTTCAATAAAGGGGTATATACTTCATGTAAATTCTACCAACTACAATTTGCTCAACTGCCTCCTGATGGGCCTGCAAAATGGATCTGGAAATCCAAATGCATGTCCAAGCATAAATTCTTTGCTTGGCTGATTCTAAAAGATAGGATTAATACAAAGGATATGATCAAGAGGAGGAACTGGAAGATTGAAGGCACTGATCACTGTGTTCTTTGCTGCAAACGTTGTCATGAGGACTGGATCCATCTGTTCTTTCAATGTGTTTTTAGCTCTCGGATTTGCAACTATTTGCAAATCAGTTGGAGTGATAACACAGTTTTGCACAATCTTACCTTTGCAAAAAAGTCTTTTAAAGGACCTTGCTTCACTGAGATAGTGATACTTGCATGCTGGAACATTTGGAAGCAAAGGAATGGAGTCATTTTCAAATCGGAAAGGCATTCCTTTATGGGATGGAAAGTGGGCTTCTTGTTAGATCTTCTTATGCTTAAGCATAGGTTGAGTGCTTCTGTGGCTGCTGACCTAGCATTATGGATTAACTCCCTGAATTAGATAGCCTGGGATAGACTGCCTTAGTCTATCCCCTGTATATTTGTATATAACTGTAACACTCTTTTGGTTGGCAATAAAGGGTTGTGGGGGACTCCCCTGCAGTAGAAAATGTTTCAAAAAAAATAGTATGAAAACAGTGATTGCAGTGGTTGTATTATCAGTATGAGAAAAATGGACCGGGGTCCACAGTTCACTAGTGGTGTCTCTCCAAAACAGATAGATAACATGCTGGGTAAACAAATTACAGCTGGGCAATTGACAGATATAAAGTCTGCACCGTTGTTTGCTTCCTTTTATCAAAAACACAAAAAATTAGTTCTTATTCTAGTTGTTTTTTTATCCTATTTTTAATCTTGCTAAAATGAGTACTCCTGGGAATAATAAGTTGTGTGAATTCGCTAGCACAAACAACAATGATTTCATTAGCACACCTATTGCTCCACCTGCTCGTACTGCTGATTTTTATGAGATTAAGCCTGCCTTGTTAAATCTTGTTATGAGAGAGCAATTTCCTGGTGTTAGTACTGATGATGTGGTTGCCCATCTTAATAATTTTGTTGAACTATAAGAGATGCAAAAATATAAATATGTAGATGGAGATATTAGTAAACTAAAATTATTTCTTTTCTCTTTGAGAGGAAGAGCTAAATAATGGTTGCTATCTTTGCCTACAAATAGTATTGATTCTTGGACTAAATGTCAAGATGCTTTCACTGGAAAATATTATCCTCCTACTAAGATTATATCTTTAAGAAGTAGCATTGTGAATTTAAGAAACTTGATAATGAGCATGTTGCTAAAGCCTGGGAAATAACAAAATCTTTAGAAAAGAATTGTCCCACTCATGGACTGACTACTTGGATGATCATCCAAACTTTTTATGCAGGTCTGCATTTTTCTTCAAGAAACCTTATGGATTCAGATGTTGGATTAACCTTTATGTACATGACCTTGGGGGCAGCAACGAAGCTTCTTGATGATATGATGGTAAATTATTCTGAATGACACCCCGAGAGAGCTACAACAGGTAAGAAGGTAAATTATGTTGAATAAACATCTTCCTTGAGTGATAGGCTTGATGCTATTATGTCTATATTTGTGAATGGCCATGCTCCTATTGATCCAAACAATGTTCCTTTAGCCTCTTTGGTTCCTCAAGAATAGCATGTTGATGTGAACTTTATAAAAAATAATAATTTTAACAACAATGCTTATAGGAATAATTTTGGTAGCAATAATTATAGGCCATATCCTCCCAATAATAATAATGATTATGTCAATTATTATGGAACTTCCTACAACAACAATAAAATTGCACCCTCTTATCTTGAGAACATTCTTAAGAATTTTATTAGTACACAAACTGCTTTTAATAAATCTGTTGAGAAAAAGTTTGGCAAAATTGATGTCCTTGCTTCTAAAGTTGATATCCTTGCTCTTGATGTTGATTCATGAAACTAAAGGTTATGCCTCATGATGTTAAAGAAAGAAAAACTCTAGATGCCATTCAAATTCGAATTGATGACAATGTTAGGATGTTAGCTGAATTGCATGTTAGGTGGGAAAGAGAAGATGAAATAGCTAGAAAGAGTAATATAGCTAATGTTTGCACCATTACCACCACTAGTAAAACTGAAGCTTCTCATGCTAGTAAACCTTATACTATCAATGGTAATGTAATTGGTGTTGGCAATACTCTCACTTCTGTTGTTAAACGTGCAAAATTTCCTGAAACTGCTAAAAATGCTCCTGATAAAAGTGCTGAATTTTTTAGAGACATGGGAGACAATAGTCCCATTACCCTTGATAAAAATGATCTTGACTTTGATGATTGCAACATATCTTAAGTAATTAACTTCCTACAAAATCTTGCTAGTAGTTCTAATGCTAGTGCTATGAATATGGCTTTCACAAAACATATTACAAATGCTCTCGTACAAATTAGAGAAGATGAATTAAGACGTGAAGCCTCTATCCGTAGGAAGTTAGATGATGGTTGGGAGCCCATAATTAAAATAAAGTTGAATGATTTTGATTTTAGTGCTCTATATGATCTTGGTTCTAGTATCTCTGTCATGCCTAAGAAACTTTATGAAATGCTTGAGTTGCCACCTTTGGAGCACTGCTATTTGGATATTCGTCTTATTGATAATGTTAGAAAGAAACCTTTGGGGAGAGTTGATGATGTTCTTATTATGGTTAATAATAACCTTGTCCCCGTTGACTTTGTTGTTATGAAAAATGAATGCAATTCTTCTTGTCCAATTGTTTTGGGAAGACCTTTTCTTAGAACTGTTGGTGCCGTTATTGACATGAAAGAAGGGAATATTAAATACCAATTCCCACTCAAGAATGGTATGGAACACCTTCCTAAAAAGATAATTAAGTTTCCTTTTGATCCTATTATTTGAATAAATTACAATTTGGATGCTACTTCACTTCAAAACACTTGATTCCATATTTGTGGGCCTAGCTAAAAGGCGTTGACGAAACCACTTCTTAGGAGATAACCCATGGTTTTATATTTGCGTTGTTTTTCTCTGTTTTGTTTGAGTCAAGGGGTTGTATAATTCTGTAGAAACTCCTTTGTATCTTTTTTTTCATGTATTAGTTGTGCCAAGTAAAGTTTCTAGCGAAAGTTGTAGTTAGTTTTGGATTTCTGCACAGAAAACAGATTTCTGCTGTCCACCGTAAAAAATCATATAATTCACAGAAAGATCAAAATGAGCTGAAATGTTTTGTGCTTATTCCTCAACTAATTAAGATTTTTTTTTTGAACTTTATGTTTTTTTATCTGAGAAAATTAAGTGCCCCAAAAAATTCATCATTACAGAATGTTCTGGTTTTGGAAGATTATGCCATTTTTCCTGCATTTGCTCTTTTACTATGTCGAGTGAATTTCTTTGCTTCAGGAAACATCAGTGGTAGTAGCTAATGTTTAAAAGTATCAACAACACTTGTGCCCTTGCAGAACCCATGAGTTTTTGATTGTGCACTAACCCTCTAATGCGAATTACTTTGAGTGTGGTGTGAAGGAAGTTTTCAAGGGTCAAGAGAAGAGGGTGATATAATGTGATCAAGAAGAGTGCATAGTCAAAGATTGGGGAATCCCCCGTGGTTCATCCCAAAAAATCTTAAGAATACTCAAGCGTCTAAGCTTGGGGATGCCCAAGGCATCCCCTTCTTCATCAAAAATTTATCAGGTCACTTCTAGTGAAACTATATTTTTATTCGATCACATCATATGAATTTTTACTTGGAGCACCTGTTTGGTTTTCTTTTGTTTTCCTTTGTTTCCTTTTGTTTTATTTGCTGCAATAATATTGTTGGAACTTAGAATTATTTTTGTGGGAGAGAGACACGCTCCGCTTTTTCATATGAATACTCGTTATGCTCATGTTCTTAGTTTTTCTTCTAGTTGCTGTAATTTTCCTTTTTAGCTCTTCTTTTTCCTGCATCTCTTATTCAGAGCTGTTAGTTTTAGTAGAGTTGTGTTAGTACTCTCTTGTTTCATTTCTATATATCTTGGAGAGTTTTTGGTTAGTATGAAATGCTTGGTGTTGGAAAGCAGTAGTATAGTTTTCGTGTAATAACGGTGCAATTAGAAGCTTGTATAGACTGTGGCTAGACTTTTTCATATCATGCTAGATGTTATTTTAATTCTTATCCTAGTGGTTATTTTTGTTGCATGAATTTTCTCAAATAGCTGAGAGTGTTTAATGTGCCATTGAAAGAATTATGAGTTCTTGTAGTCATATTGAAGCATAAATTTGTGGTGTTCTCCTTCGAATGCTTTATTTGGTTGACTTGGTGCATGCTTACACCATTTTTATGACTACAAAACAGTCACTTATAGCCTCTATGATCATTTAGGTTTTGAACTTGTAATACCCGTTAGGCATTGACTAATGAGTATTTTGTCGCTATGCATGATTATGACCATTATCGCTCTCTTGATTTGTCGCTCCCAGTCTTTTGCTAGCCTCCACCTGTACTGAGTATGAGCTCTACTCGTGCATCCAACTCTCAAAAACCAAAGTTTGACAAATGTGTCTACCATACCTACCTACATGTGGTATTTAACTACCACTCCAAAATAAATTGCTCATGGGTTACCTTTAAAACCAACAAAAATTACTCTTGTTTTGTGCTCTTGTTTTAGCTCATGAGGACGTAAGAAGAGAATCTTTATCTCACTTGTTGATTGTAATTTCACACCAAGGACTAGTTGCTTCATCTGCTTATCCAGTTGATAGAAGTGCTGCAGCATGGTGCCCAGCCCCAAACTTAATACATCAAATTTTCTTCACTATTTTTGCCCCTGATTTATGAGTCAAAGCATAATTGTCTAAACAAAATATAAAGAGGGATGACATTCTACCCAGATGCGTCCTTCTATGGGAGCCTCTCTTGTGAAGTCTAGTTGGCTTGTGACGTACTGTATTTTCTGTTTACCATTCGTTGACATAAGCATACACACTTCTCTAAAAAATGTTTTAAATACCTCTGTTCGGCAAAATAAAAATCCCTAGCACATGAGTGATCCATGCTTCCCTATGCACAGTTGAGAGAGCATAGTTGCCATTCTGAGTTTAATGTGAATTTGTCCCAGAAGCATTATTAATTGATTTCTATGTGTTATTATCTGCTCTCAATTTATTTGTTCTAGTCATCCACTTGAACTTTCAAGGTGTCCTGGCATTTATGTTTTGCCCCACTCTTGAGGATAAGTGAAATATCACTTTGCTATGGTTTCTCTATGCTTGAAAAAAAGTATAACTTTCAAGTGCATTATTATTCATGATCTTTTATTTGTGTTACTTTTCATCATGAAAAGTGGTTGCTATGTTTCAATGTTAAAATTATATCTGTCATGCTTGTGTTTAAAGTACTATGATCTCAGCTATAATTATGCTAATACAATTTAGATGGTCAAGATTATGTTGGTAGCATGTCACCTTAGAAATTATTTGTTTTTTATCGTTTACCTATTCGAGGACGAGTAGGAACTAAGCTTGGGGTTGTTGATATGTCATAAACTTATCCTTAATTTATGATGTTCCATGTTGTTTTCATGTCATATGCTACATGTTTTCCTTACAGTTTATGCATTTTTTATCGATTTCCTGGGACTAACCTATTGACAAGATGCCACAGAGCTAGTTCCCGTTTTCGTTATTTTTTAGTTTCAGAAAAGTTGTTCTGGAAATATTCTCGGAATTGGAAAATTTAAAGCCCAAAAGTCTAAGAACTCCCGGAGGGTCCACGGAGTTCCGAAGAGACCCGGAGGGTGGCCACATGGGCGCCATGATACGTCATAAACGTATCCTTAATTTCTGATGTTCCATGTTGTTTTCATATTATTTCCTACATGTTTGCTATACACTTTATGTCATTTTTATTTATTTTCCAGACTAACCTATTGACAAGATGCCATAGAGCCAGTTCCCTGTTTTTTTGTTGTTTTTAGTTTCAGAAAAGTTGTTCTGGAAATATTCTCGGAATTGGAAAATTTGAAGTCCGGAGGTCCTAGAATTCCCGAAGGTTCCACAGAGTCCCAAAGAGGCCTGGAGGGGCCACATGGGGGGACACACCATAGGGCGGTGCGCCCCCTGGTCGCGCCATGGGGTGGTGTGGGGCCCCCATGCATCCACCGGCTTTTCCCTTTCGCCTATTTATACCCCTCGATACGTCAACCCTAAAAATATACCACTTCATCCCGAGAAACACTCGAGGCCGCCGTCATCGTCATCCCGAGATCGGGAGGGTTCTAGAGCTCTCACCGACACCCTGTCGGGAGGGGAATTCATCACCGGAGGGGTATACACCACCATGCCCTCCTCCGAAGTGATTCGTGAGTAGTTCAGCCCTCGACTACGGGTCCATAGCAGTAGCTAGATGGTTGTCTTCTCAACTTTGTACCTCATGTTTAGATCTCGTGAGCTGCCTCACATGATCAAGATCATCTTTATGTAATGCTACATGTTGTGTTTGCTGGGATCTGATGAATGTTGAATGCTATGTCTTCTGATTATCAATCTATCATGTTTTCTTCATTCTTATGTTATTTATGATCTTGCAGGCTCTCCGTTATTAGTAGATGCTCTGGGCAAGTAGATGCTAGCAACTCCAAGAGGGAGTATTTATGCTCGATAGTGGGTGCATGCCTCTTTTGCATCTGTGCTCGAGTGACAGAAACGTCACGGTATTAGGGAGAAAACAACAACACTTTGTCTAAGGATGATGTTATTCTTTACATTACACAATTTTCTAACTGTGATTATCTGTTGCTTGCAACTTAATACCCAACGTTTGTTCGGATGATATTTGTAATGTCCCAGCGTTTAGGAACTCACGGGGGGTAGAATATTAATGTGTGCATCTGCATGCATGTGTTTGCAAAACCTGAATAATTTTTTCGCAAAGTTAAAACCCTGGAGTGAATAAGGTTCCACCCAGTAACTGATGCTTTGATAGAAGTTGTTACTGGTAGTTGGTGGAATTTCGACATGACCTCCGGGTTATATTTGAATTTGAGATACAATAGTTTGAATTATTTGAATTTAGGAAAATTAGAATTTGAGTTTGAATTGTAATGGAATTTGAAATCAAATTGAATAAGACAAGATTATATCTTAAGTAAAAATAATTAGACCCACAATTGATATAGCAAATATGGAAATATTCCTAAATATTAACAAGTACAAATATGGAAAAACAATTACACTTTATTGATAATACAAAAGATACAATGTTTTTACAATGGGGTCCAAAATATAGATAAATTACAACAACCATACAAATGAGCTATTACAAGGAACTAAACCTAGAACTAAAACTATCTAATCCATTGCACCTAATTTCTTCAACACCTGCAAATCAAAAACATTAAACCAAAACAGATTGGTCAGGGGGGGCGGTTAGTACCCTCAGGTGGTCAGTGAAGTGCACTGATTAAATCTTCACAGGGTTTAAGCCAAATAGGTAGTATCTGTTCTGTTAAGTAGCCTCAGACCAACATCATGGGCAAGGGTTAGGAAATACAACTGGCATCATAAGAAAAATACCAGATAGGATAAGACCAACCGAGTGCCTGGGAAAAGATCTTCTCACTCGGTAAGCAGGCACACAGCACAGTCACACATAAGAACATAGCACACTCAGGCACCAACTTTTGTGCTGTCAAAACCCCACTTAGGGTATAAAAACCCCAACAGCCGCATGAGGGGAAAACACACCTCACTTTCCCCTGCTCAAGCACACAAGAACAGGAGAAGAACACCACCAAATCAATCACTCCACTAGATACTGGAGCAATTGATTGCAAACCTGCAATCAAGCATACAAGGCCAAGGTACGAGGGAGCAAAAGGAGACAAGCAAGAAATCCACAAGCACCAAAATCCACCAACCATTTTGATCAACACATAAGGTGAATATTCTTGGTACCCTCTAGGCCATCCACTGGCTAGTTGCACACAAGATGGGTTGGGATACTAGTACCCTCAGAGAATCATAGTGATGTTATGCTAAAATCATCATTGGGATATATTTATCAAGTCCAGTATATGTTCTTATTTAGAAATGGCCTCAGGCTATGCATCATTGACTTGAGGGCAAAGAAAACAAGTGCAAGTATTTGTTCTTAATTTATAAGTCTCAAAGAAGGAAAAGAAATCATGTGTAGTGCTCTGTTCTTATTATGTGATACAAAGAAGCATCAGATCCACAAGATATAAAGGTTTTAGCAAAGGGATCTTGAGTCAAATCAGTAGCCAAGGTTCACTGTATCATGTCACACACACACAGGGTTGCTTGGCACCAGATCCAAAGATCTGATACCACAGAACCATTGCATCATGACAATAAAACAGTAAATGGAAAACAATAGTTGATGGCATATTCTCTGAATAAATATTCAGAGTAACACCTATCAACAAGTAAGCACACCCATGGAACATTGGAAATCATATACATGCTACCAGGATTTATTATCAGATAGCCAACAACAGAGTTTATCACAGGGAGCAACCATAGGGTGTCATCACACATAAATAGCACTGGAAGTAAATCCCAGATCAGTTCCCACTACCAGCACAAGGACAATAACTAGCAACATCTCATAGTACATATAAACAGAGAGCTAACCTAGGAGCACAATAAATCCTTAGATCATCACAGAGCATAGCATGATCTCCACATCCTCCATATCAAATAAATCATGGGGAAAATTCCAAAGCTAATCCAATCAGTCACAACTTCACCGAGAGAATCACAGAGGGGCATGGCATGAGATAGAACGAAGGCTAGGCTCCAGAGCAAGGGGGAAGAAGGAGTCAGAGAGAGAGAGAGAGAGATGAGGGGGCAGAGAGAGAGGAGAGGAGAACTTACAGGTGGTCACCTTCGAGGTGACCACAGCCAGTTGGAGAAGCGATGTACAGCGGAGAGCCGCGGTTGCCTCCAGGAGGCCGTCCTGGCGGCGTCGACTCCGCAACCCTAGCACTTGACCAGCAGCAGCACCTCAGCCAGCAGGAGCGTCCAAGATATCACCTCGAGGAGCATAGGTCACCGGCGAGGTGGTGGAGCACCCGGGTACCCGAAACCTAGGGTTAGGGTTAGGGGTTGTCCACGGGAGACACAGAGGGGCAAATCCAGATCGAAAAGGAGGGAGTAGTAGAGGTCAAGGAGGAGCGTTGATGGCGCTAGGTCACGGCGGCAGGGTTGGCCGGAGAGGGGCAGGGTAAATCGCCGGAGAGGAGGGCGATGGGTATCGCCTCTGCGTCGCCCCGAGCGAAAGGAAGAGGAGAAGAGGAGAGGGCTCGGGCGTGTGCGCGTCTGGTCTGGTCCGGCTCGACCAGACCAGCGGGTTAGGTTCAACCCTAACCCAAGGACCACCTGTCAGCTCTAGGGGCAGAAGGGTAATTGCCCTAAATCTTTAATAAAAGAGTTATAAAAATAGTATAAAAATAAGACATAAATTCTACAAATTTCAGTTAATTAGAACATAAATACTTATTAAATCAGTAAAAGTTTTTGTGTATAAAAACTATTAAGTATAATAACACAATAATATTTATAGTCTTAAAATTGATTATTTTGAAATAGTTAATTTATAATAAAAACTTGTTTTAGAATAATTAAATCAAATAAGATTATATCCTTTCAAAATTCTATATTTAGTCCTTTCAAAACATTTCATAATTCATGTCCCTGAGAAAACAATAAGTATCCAATCAATTAATTAAATTAATAATAAAAAAATAACATCAATAATCATTAATCATGAAGGGTTGTGTAATCAAACAAAACGAGTATTATAAAAGATTTAGTATACCAAATGATCCTTTAAAAAATTGCATACATCCCTTCATTATGCATAATAGCATCATTTGCTTCTTTAAACATTGTCTTTACCAGACAATGATGGTATTTTGTAGAACAAGGAAGTCGGGATCCACCTCAAGTCAAACTTCGATACCTGTCCGTATCCAGGCAAGTTCATCACTTGCTCATGTCCTTTGAACTATATCATAACAACTATTTTCAAAACCCTATCATAATACCATCTCCACTCAAAAGAATGCATGATACTAATTTCTATAATCATATGACTAATTGAATGACTACCCGAGTGGTAGTGTTCTGTTTGGTGGGCGGATGGAGCCATGGTAAGATGAATAGGTCTAAGGAAGGTTCCATCTACATGGGAAAGTATTACCTAGGATTAATCACAACTGCCGTCAGGATTCTTGCGCCGTAAATTCGCGTTAACCATGGGTCTTCTATGGGGGGAGTAAGTCAGCTGTGATCTTTTCTCGTTCGCATGTCAACCGGCTGCCAGAGACGTACGATGTAGGTTCTGCGGGACTATATGCACATGGGTGGGATCCCTTAATTCCCACGGACTCTGCGGGTCTATGATGGTCTGCCAGGGGCGCGTAGATATCCATCGTGAGGGGTGGAATCAGGCGTTCAACCTGCTGGCAGAAATGGGTGGGCATGCGTTGTGCGGAGAAGCACGGTTTGGCTTGGACCAACAACCGGGGCCCACACCTGAGTGGGAGTGGACAGGATCGCGCGCCTGGTTGTGCAACATGGTCTTGGTCGTCCATGGGTAAAGTAACACACCTCTGCACTGTGTAAAAGGATGTGGCATGTTACCCCTTGTTCAGGGATGGAACTGCGAACGCCGCAGGAAAGGCAACTCCATGAAAGTTCTAATCCTGTGAAGACTGGCGGGCATAGTTTTCAGTATTAAAAGAAATCTCTTGAAGAAAGTTTTGACAAAACTTGCATCTGTCTAGACTCCTTAGAGTCGAGGACCGTAGTTAGTGCATCCATTACTTCTGTACTTAACAAACTTGCTGAGTAACGCTCATTACTCATTCAATCCCGTTTGACCCCTGCTTAGGCTATGAGAACTTAGAAGAAGCATCCTTCAATATCCTCGGAGGCCAAGAAGACATCTTCTATGAAGAACCGAACCTCTCTGGTGGAGTGGAAGGAGTCGACGATATCATTCAGTACGGAGTTGACCCCGATGGGGATGAGTCTGACTAGGTTTAGCCTAGTCTAAACAAATACTTATCACGGTCGAATCGAGCAGCCATGGTCTCTCTTGTTGGATGTTGAGTTCCGGTGTTAGCACATGTTTTACTTTTCAGTTGGCGTTCTAACTTCAATAATGGATGTCCTCGACGTGAGCTCATCCTCTTGTCAGTACATTTTGTTTTGTAATATATTTGTTGTATGACAAACAGACCCGCAATGTTTCTGCTGTACCACCCTGAGGGATGTAATATTCGCGGAACGGTGTTCTGTGAGTGTTATATCAACGACTGGCGTACTACAACTTGCAGTGGTATGCCGGGTCACCACAATATTAGAAGGGTGGATTATTAGACATAGATGCAGTTGGATGATGGCCTATGTATTTTGTTGTAATGCCCGCATGAATCACATAGTAATCTTTATGTCTTGCATATGCACTATGGTGCAGCCATCATTTCTTTCAATTGCCCAGCTGTAGTTTGTTCACCACACATGTTATTTATCTTTCACGGAGACACACCACTAGTGAACTGTGGACCCCGGTCCATTTTCTCATTCCGATAATATACACACTGCTTTCCCATAGCTTTCATACTTCTGCTATGATGCGCGTGATACACACGTTCGTTGGGAGACCCGAAGAGGAAGGTATGAAGAGCACAATAGCAAGTTTCCCCCAGAAAGAAACCAAGGTTGAATCGACCAGTAGGAGGAAGGAGTAACTTCAGAAGGTGAAGCAGCTGAGATGGAAGGGCGCACTACCGGTTCAGAAGCAACGTGGAACCTGCACAACACAATCAAATCACTTTACCCCAACGAAGCAGTGAGGTTGTCAATCTCACCGGTTTTGCTGAACATAAAGATGTTAAACGTATGGTGTGGAAAACAGTAGGAACAGTATGAGAGCAGTATGAAAGAAGTAGGTGTTTATCAGTATGAGGAAAAAGTACCACGGTCCATAGTTCACTAGTGGTGTCTCTCCGTGAAAGATAAATAACATGTGTGGTGAACAAATTACAGCTTGGCAATTGACAGAAATGAAGGCTGCACCGTGTGGGGCATATGCAAGACATAAAGATTAATATGTGATTCATGCAGGCATTACAACAAGATACATAGACCGTTATCCAACTGCATCTATGACTAATAATCCACCCTTCGAATATCATCCAAACAAACGTTGGGTATTAAGTTGCAAGCAACATATAATCGCAGCTAGAAAAGTGTGTAATGTAAAGAATAACATCATCCTTAGACAAAGTGTTGTTGTTTTCTCCCTAATGCTGTCACGTTTCTGTCACTCGAGCACAGATGCAAAGGAGGCATGAACCCACTATCGAGCATAAATACTCCCTCTTGGAGTTACTAGCATCTACTTGGCCAGAGCATCTACTAATAACGGAGAGCATGCAAGATCATAAATAACATAAGCATGAAGAAAACATGATAGATTGATAATCAGAAGACATGGCATTCAACATTCATCAGATCCCAACAAACACAACATGTAGCATTACATAAAGATGATCTTGATCATGTTAGGTAGCTCACAGGATCTAAACATCAGGTACAAAGTGGAGACAACAATCATCTAGCTACTGCTATGGACCTGTAGTCCATGGATGAACTACCCACGCATCACTTCGGAGGAGGGCATGGTGGTGTAGACCCCTTCGGTGATGATTCCCCCCTCCGGCAGGGTGCCGGGGAGAGCTCTAGAACCCTCCCGATCTCGGGATGACGGTGACAGAGGCCTCGGCTGTTTATCGGGTAGAAGTGGGATCTATTTAGGGTTTACGCCTCGGGAGGAATAAATAGGCGAAAGGGAAGATGCGGTGGAGGCCTAGGGCCCCACATCACCCCCTTGCGCGGCCAAGGGGGGGCGCCACCCTATGGTGTGGGCCCCCTGAGACCCCCCCCCCCTCCGGATCTCTTCGGGGCTCTGTTGAACCTGCGGAATTTCTAAGATTTCCGAGCTTCGAATTTTCCATTTCCGAGAATATTTCCAGAACAACTTTTCTGAAACTAAAAACAGCAGAAAATAGGGAACTTGCTCTGTGGCATCTTGTCAATAGGTTAGTCCAAAAAATCGATAAAAATGACATAAAGTGTATAGCAAACATGTGGGAAACAACATGAAAACAACATGGAACATCAGAAATTAGGGATACGTTTACGACGTATCAACATCCCCAAGGTTAATTCCTACTCGTCCTCGAGTAGGTAACCGATAAAAACAAATAATTTCTGAGGTGACATGCTACCAACATAACTTGATCATCATAATGTAAAAGCATATGTAAGCAAGGATCATGGAACTTAAACACAAACATGATAATAGAACTTTAATATAAAGCATAGCAATCACCTTGCATCATGAGAAGTAACTCAAATAAAAGATCATGAATAACAATGCAAAGAGAGATATACGTTTGTTTCAAGTATAAAGAAAGCATGCCAAAGTGATATTTCGCAAGTCCTTAAGGGTGGGGGAAAACATAAATGCCAGGACACCTTCAAAGTTCATGAGGAAGACTAGAACAATTAATTAGAGAACAAGCAATAACACATCATGAATCAATTAATAATGTTTCTGGGACACATGCACATAAAACTCAGAATGGCAAAAATGCTCTCTCAACTGTGTATAAGTTAGAAGATGGAGACTCAACATAAAAGTAAAAGAAAGGCCCTTCGCAGAGGGAAGCATGGATCAGTTATGTGCTAGAGCTTTTATTTTATTAATAGAGGTATTAAAAACATTTTTTATTAGAAAGGTGTGTGCTAGTGTCAACGAATGGCAAACAGAAAATACAGTACGTCACAAGCCAACTAGACTTCACAAGAGCGGCTCCCATATGAAGGACGCAGAAGGTCATCCCTCTTTCTCTTTTGTTTACACAATTATACTTTGACTGCTAAATCAGGGGGAAAATAGTGAAGAGATTTTGTGAGTATTAATTTTGGGCTGGGCACCCCGCTGTCAGCTCTTCTATCATTGGATAAGAGGATGAAGCCACTAGTCCAGGGTGTGAAATCCAATCAACAAGTGAGATAAAGATTCTCTATTTACGTCCTCATGAGAAAAAACAGGAACACAAAGCAGGAATAATTTTGAAGGTTTGAAAGGTAACACATGAGCAATTTACTTGGAATGACTCTTAAATGACACATGTAGGTAGGTATGGTGGACACAATGGGAAAATTTTGGTTTTAGGTAGTTGGATGCACGAGTAGAATTCCATACTTAGTACAGGTGGAGGCTAGCAAAAGACTGGGAGCGACAAATCAAGAGAGCATAAGAGCCATAATCATGCATAGCGACGTAAACATCATTAATCAAAGCATAAGTGGCACCACAAATTATAAAATTAAATGATCATAGAGGTTATTAGTTACTGGTTCATAGTCATAAACATGGTGTGAGCATGCACCAAGTCAACCAAATAAAACATTCAAAGGAGAATACCGCAAATTTATGCTTCAATATGACAAGAACAACTCTTGATTCTTTCAATGGCACATTAAACACTCTCAGATATTTGAGGCTAATCATGCTACTAAATAACCACAAGGAGTTAAAACTAAAATAACATCTAGCATGATATGAAGAAGTTCTAGCCACAGTCTATACAAGCTTCTACTTGCACCGTTAAAAATTCCACTTCAAGCAGCAGTTTCTTTTCCCAACAAGCACCATACAAAATATGTTTTAACAAAAATGATCTACATGCTACTGCAAGAAAACATGAGATTACTCACATAACACTACTAAAACTAACAGCTCTGAAAAAGATATGCAATGAAAACAAGAGCTAAACATGATTTTTTTTGCAGTAACTAGAAGAAAAACTAAGAATACTAGCATAGCAAGTATATAAATGAAAAAGCGGAGCGTGTCTCTCTCCCAAACAAGGATTCTAGGTCCAATGATATTATTGCAGCAACGAAAACAAAAAAAACTAACAGACACTCCAAGTAAAGTTCATATGATTTGACCGAATAAAAATATAATTTCACGAGAAGTGACCTGATAGATAGTTGATGAAGAAGGGGATGCTTTGGGCATCCCCAAGCTTAGATGCTTGAGTCTTCTAAAAATATGTTTGGATGAACCACGGGGGCATCCGCAAGCTTTGACCTTGCACTCTTCTTGATTACATATATCACCTCTTCTCTTGAACCTTGAAAACTTCCTTCACACCACACTCAAGCAGTAATTCACATTAGAGGGTTAGTGCAACAAATAAAAATCCATTGGTTATGTATGGCACAAGTTCTATTGATACTTTTAAACATTAGCTACAGCCACTGATGTTTCCTGAATCAAAGAAATCCACTTGACATCGCAAAAGAGCAAATGCAAGCAAAATGGCAGAATCTATCAAAACCAGAACTGTCTCTAAAGACGAATTTTTTCGGGGCACCTACATTGCTTAGATCGAAAAACTTAAACAAAAAAAAATTGTGGAATTAGCTGAGGAAAAAGCACGATTTTTTTAGATCATTATGATCATCCAGGATTCTATAAGATTTTTTACGGTAGACAGCAGAAATCTGTTTCCTGCGTAGAAATCCAAAAACCAAATCCAACTCTCGTCAGAAACCTTACTTCGCACTACTAAAACATGAAAATAAAGATACAAAGGAGTTCCTAGAGAAGTTTACAATCCCACTCTTAAGGACTAGCGAAATATCATTTTTCTATGTTATGTCTATGCTTGAAACAAACGTATATCTTTAGTTGCATTATTAATCATGATCTTTTATTTGTGTTACTTCTCATGACGCAAGGTGATCACTATGCAATATTGTTAAAATTCTATTTATCATGCTTGTGTTGAAGTTCTATGATCTCAGCTTACTTATGCTTTTACATTATTGATGATCAAGTGTATGTTGGTAGCATGTCACCTAAAAAATTATGTGTTTTAATCGTTTACCTACTCGAGGACGAGTTATGAACTAAGCTTGGGGATGTTGATACGTCATAAACGTATCCTTAATTTCTGATGTTCCATGTTGTTTTCATATTGTTTCCTACATGTTTGCTATACACTTTATGTCATTTTTATCGATTTTCCGGACTAACCTATTGACAAGATGCCACAGAGCCAGTTCCACATTTTCTGCTGTTTTTAGTTTCAGAAAAGTTGTTCTTGAAATATTCTCGGAATTGGAAAATTCGAAGTCCGGAGGTCCTAGAATTCCCGAAGGTTCCATGGAGTCCCGAAGAGGCCCGGAGGGGGGCCACACCTTAGGGCGGCGCGCCCCCTGGCCGCGCCATGGGGTGGTGTGGGGCCCCCAGGCCTCCACCGCCTTTGCCCTTTCGCCTATTTATACCCCCTGATACATCAACCCTAAAAATATACCACTTCGTCCCGATAAACACCCGAGGCCATCGTCATCATCATCCCGAGATCGGGAGGGTTCTGGAGCTCTCCCCAGCAGGAATTCATCACCGGAGGGGTCTACACAACCATGCCCTCCTCCGAAGTGATGTGTGAGTAGTTCATCCCTAGAGTACGGGTCCATTGCAGTAGCTAGATGGTTGTATTCTCCACTTTGTACCTCATGTTTAGATCTCGTGAGCTGCCTCACATGATCGAGATCATGTTTATGTAATGCTACATGTTGTGTTTGCTAGGATCTGATGAATGTTGAATGCTATGTCTTCTGATTATCAATCTATCATGTTATTTTCGTGCATATGTTATTTATGATCTTGCATGCTCTCCGTTATTAGTAGATGCTCTGGCCAAGTAGATGCTAGTAACTCCAAGAGGGAGTATTTATGCTCGATAGTGGGTTCATGCCTCCTTTGCATCTCTCCTCGAGTGACAGAAATGTGACAGATGGAGGATGTGTTGTTTCCATTAGGGAGAAAACAACGGTGTTTACACAGTTGACATTGTTTACATTACACACTTTGCTTACTGCGATAATCTTTTGCTTGCAACTTAATACCCAACGTTTGTTCGGATGATATTCGGAGGGTGGATTATTAGACATAGATGCAGTTGGATCACGGTCTATGTAGTTTGTTGTAATTTCCAAATGAATCACATAGTAATCTTTATGTCTTGCATATGCACCACGGTGCAGCTTTCATTTCTGTAAATTCCCAGCTGTAATTTGTTCACCACACATGTTATTTATCTTTCACGGAGAGACACCACTAGTGAACTGTGGACCCCGGTCCATTTTCTCATTCTGATAATATACACACTACTTTCCTACTGTTTTCCACAATATACGTTTAACCTCTTTGTGTTCAGCAAAACCGGTGATATTGACAACGTCACTGCTTCGTTGGGGCAAAGTTATTTGATTGTGTTGTGTAGGTTCCATGTTGCTTTTGAACCGATAGTGCCCCTTGCCATCTCAGTTGCTTCAACCTTCTGAAGTTACTCATTCCTCCTACTGGTCGATTAAACCTTAGTTTCATACTGAGGGTCAACTGTTGTTGTGCTCATCATACCTTCCTCTTGGGGTCTCCCAACGGGTGCAAGATCTGCACCTTCAAGCCACACCATAGGGCGAAGCCCCCTGGCCGCGCCTAGGGGTGGTGTGGGCCCCCTGGCCGCCCACCGACATCGCCCTTTCGCCTATTTATTCCTCCGAGGCGTAAACCCTAAAAATCTAAGCCTTTTCCACGAAAAACACCCGAGGCCGCCATCATCATCAACTCGAATTCGGGAGGGTTCTGGAGTTCTCCCAGGCACCCTGCCGGGAGGGGAAATCATCACCGGAGGGCACTACACCACCATGCCCACCTCCTGAGTGATGCGTGAGTAGTTCATCCTTGGACTACGGGTCCATATCAGTAGATAGATAGTTGTTCTCTCCACTTTATGCCTCATGTTTAGATCTTGTAAGCTACCATACATGATCAAGATTATCCTATTGTAATTCTACATGTTGTGTTTGCTGGGATCCGATGAATATTGAATGCTATGTCTCTTGATTATCAATCTATCATGTTATCTTCTATGTGTATCTTATTTATGATCTTGCATGCTCTTCGTTGTTAGTACATTCTCTGGCCAAGTAGATACTAGCAACTCAAAGAGGGAATATTTATGCTCGATAGTGAGTTCATGCCTCCTTTGCATCTGTGCTCGAGTGACAGAAACGTGACGGATGGAGGATGCGTTGTTGCCATTAGGGAGAAAACAACGATGTTTACATTACACTCTTTGCTTAATGCGATTATCTATTGATTGCAACTTAATACCCAAGGATTGCTCGGATGACATACTTAGGGTTTATTAGTCATAGATGCAGTTGGATAACAATCTATGTATCTTGTTGTAATGCCCGCATGAATCACATAGTAATCATCATGTCATGCATATGCACTACGGTGCAGTCCTTATATCTTTTAATTGCCCAGCTGTAATTTGTTCACCACACATGTTATTTATCTTCTATGTAGAGACACATCTAGTGAACTGTGGACCCCGGTCCTTTTTGCTCATACTGATAATACAACTACTCCAATCTATGTATTCATACTACTGCTATTGTTTTACTACTGTCATCACTATTCTCTTTCATCTACTGCAAACAATACTATTTTCCACACAGTACGTTTAACCTCTTTGTGTTCAGCAAAACCAGTGAGATTGACAACCTCACTTCTTCATTGGAGCAAAGTGATTGATTGGGTTGTGTAGGCTCCACATTGCTTCTGAACCGGTTGTGCGCCCTGCCACCTCAGTTGCATCAACCTTCGGAAATTGCTTATTTCTCCTACTGGTCTATTAAACCTTGGTTTTTTCTGAGGAAAAACTTTCTTGTTGTCCTCTTCACACATTCCTATTGGGGTCTCCCAACGAGTGCAAGATCTGCACCATCAGGGGGTTTGTCATATTCCAGAGAAACACATCAGAGCGCCGCCACCACCTCAAAACTCAATTTGGGGACCAGAAGTTCCTATCGTGGCACCCTGGCGGGACGAGGATTCGGAGGAGATCATCGCCATCGTCATCGCCACCACTTCTCCATCAATCATCCATGATTCCCCCATACATGTGTGAGTAATCCCTACTGTAGGCTGAGAGGGATGGAAGGGATTGGATGAGATCGTTCATGTAATAATGTCAGATTGTTAGGGCATAGTGCCTAGTATCCGTTGATAGTGCTTTATATCGTTGTTGAAACTCGTCATGCTTAAGGATTGTCACTAGGGCCTGAGTGTCATGATCTCAAATCTGAACATATTATTGTTTCATTAGTATAATTATGTTTCTTGATCATATCTGCAAGTTGTTTACACATGTCATTGTCCGGAACCCGAGGCCCCGAAGTGACAGAAATTGGGACAACCGGAGGGGATGGCTGTGATGTGAGGATCACATGTGTTCACGGAGTGTTAATGCTTTGCTTCGGTGACTTATTAAGGCTTATAAATATTTTTTGGCTCCCCTTGTGTCAAATCAATAAATTTGGGTTTTATTTCCCTCGAAGACTGTTGCGATCCCTTATACTTGTGGGTCATCAGGGTGGACTAGGGAGGGGGTGTGCTAGGAGGGTACTCATGTTATCGTTCGGGTCGGTCACCCAAAGGTTATTTTATTATGAGGTTCATTTATCAGATCCTTGTCTCAAAACACGTGAATATAAATAATAGAATTAGAATGTCATGTCCAGTTGAATCCTACATATTTATAACCGGCAATGATTTTTTTTGTCAAGAAAAGTTTTTATCATAGAAAAAACAAATAAATTGTAATATAAGATTTGAGTGGATGGAAATGTTCCTCCCAAATTTAGTGCAAAACAATTCTATGAAAAAAATTACTGATCCTACGAATCAAACTATGCACATAGGAAAGATTCTTAAGGATCAAAATCTCTCAAAAATTTCTGCGGGGATTGTTTAAATCATGAGCTCTCAGTCAACAAGTCATGACTATTTCAAATCAAACATCAGTTTAAAGTTACTATTAATCCTTTTGAAGAATTAATGGAGCTAAATTATCAGGACATACAATTGCGAGAGCTAAAATTTTAAACTTTTTATATGCAAAGGCTAGGGAAACCCATTTTTTTTAAAAATCTTGCAAGAGGCTACCGTTGGGTATTGTTACAAACAACGCAAGTCATGAATCAGGATTCCATTCTGTAACGCGTGGGCTGTGTATAGGCCAGACACCGGGCACGGTAACCACACTTAACCCAAATTGGAACTTGTTCTCTAAAAAAACCCTAAATTGGTAGCTTAGATCATCTGCACTGGCACCCCCCGAACGACCCCTCAATGGGTCATTGGGGGTCCGGACCAAAAAACCGACCACATCGGCACCACCGATGGTTTCCACTCGTAAAATTAATGTTCGGATCCCCCAGCCCACTGTTCAAACTTGGGGCCTTCCTGGGGCGCCGAACCCCCAATGGGCCCCGCGTCAAAGAGAGAAGCTGCCATAGGGCGCTAGTCATTTGCCCCCAATATTTTTGTTGTTTCCTCTTGATAGTGATTTGCACCATCGCCGCCATTCTTGTTGTCGCCATCTCCCCGGAGGAGTTGAGCACGCACAATGTTTGCCGTTTTTTCGTCACTCGCCGTTGTTCCTTGTCGGTTTTGTGCGCCGCCATATTCCATTAAGCCGGATCTACCTCTTCCTCGCTGCCACCCCGCAGGTAAGGTGTTCGGCCGTTTCCCATAGGTCGATGAACCACCGTTTCATTTCTCTGGATCGCGGCTAATGTTTCGATTTTGTCCAATAGAGTGTGGATAGTGACAACGAGATGATGTTTTGTCAAATGATGGGAGAGGAGACTGCCCTTGCAGACGACAACGAAAATGTGCGGGTCATGGTGACTCTGTTAGAGGCGCTTGCCAAGAAGCAAGCCGATCTAAAGCATGGAGGATCAAGGAAAGGGCGCATGGCGAACAAGAATCCTCAAAGGACAACTGGCCACATGGTTTTGTGGGACGACTATATTTCGGTCATGCCGGAAAACCTACCTCATGAATTTCACCGGCGTTTTAGGACGATCAGAGAAGTATTTAAGCGAACTATGCACGGTGTTTGGAATTATGATGACTATTTCGAGCTGAAAAAAGGATTGCACTTGGATTCATGAAATTTTCATCCCTTTAGAAATGCACGGCTGCGATACGAAGTCTTACATATGGAGTTCCCGTAGATTCGTTGGATGACTATCTTTGTATGTCTGAGACAACCGCTATTGAAGTCACATTTCTGTTTTGCAAAGAAGTACTTGCAGTGTTTGGTCCGAGTATTAGAGAGCACCAGATGCATCAGGCAAGGCTCGTCTCCTTGCAAAAAGAGAAGTAAGAGGATTTCCTGGGCTGCTTGGAAGTATCGATTGCATGAATTGGACTTGGAAGAATTGTCCATTCGCTTGGATAGGGATGTACAGAGGTGATCATCATGGAAAGTGCACTGTTGTGCTTGAGGCTATGGCTGATTATTACCTTTTGATTTGGCATTCATCTTTTTTGGCATGGTTGGTTCTCATAATAACATCAATGTGCTACAACGCTCTCCAGTGTTTAGGGACTAGCTGAAGGATACACTCCGGAGTGTAATTATTGGATAAATGGCCATGAGTACGACAAAGGGTAATATCTAGCGGATGACATATATTCCAACTGGTCGACATTTGTGAAGACAATCCGTGACCCTATCGGTGATGCAAATGGAAATTTTCCAAAAAAACAAGAGGCTGCCTGAAAAGATGTGGAGCGGGCATTTGGTGTACTCAAGGCACACTTTGGTGTGATCAGATACCCTTGTCTATCATGGTCGATAGATCAAATGTATGATATCATGAACTCTCGTATTATCATGCACAACATGATCATCGAGAGTGATCGAGACAATATTATGGTGTTCGATGAGTAGTTCGACTTTCAGGGCCCTCTTGTGGATCCACGGCCGGGCGTGTCTACCGAGTTTGATGATTTCCTCAGTGTTTATTAGGAAATTCGTGATGAGGAAACTCACGAGCAACTAAAAACCGTTCATGTGGCGCACTTGTGGGCTATCAGAGCTAACGAGTAGTTTCATCACGATGATTTGATTGTACTTACAAATTTAAATAATTTGAAATCTTGTAATAACTATTGAACGGCAAACCCATCCCCCTCCCCCAAATAGGACCAATTTTGGTCCGCTTTTGGTCCGTATAGGATGGTACGAGGACCAAACTGGGTCGGACCACCAATTTGGGATCACCCCATCCCAACGGCGCTCCCCCTAAAATTCGGTGCCTCCATTTTTTCTTTTCTTTCTCTCATTTGTAGTTGATAGAAAATAAAATAAGCAAAGAAATATACATAGCAAGGTTTCAAAATACACGACAAATAGTTGAACATACGAATTGTTCGAATTTGAAACATGCACATAAAGAGGCACACAAAGATCAAGTGTATTGTTCCCGAATCTCCTTTTGCCTTTTGATCATCCAAACTCTTTTGTTCCAAGTCCATGGAGCTTAATTCAGCCATCATGATTCTGTTCTCCTTAGACATGATGACAAGCTTGTGCCGGTTCTCCTCGGCCTTCATAGCAAGCTTCAAGCGGTTGTCCTCGGGCACAAAACCAAGATGAATCTCACTTTTCCTCGCTTCGGCCGTGGCGGCATCTACATCTAGCTTCATCTTTTGAGCATCGAGGTAGTTCTTTAATGCCTCAGCCTTGTACTTCCGTTTGTGCTCCTTCTTCTTGGCGCTTGCTTTCTCCTTCTCGGCGAGCATCCCCTTGAGTGTTTTTTTGCAACACTAGCGCCGAGGCCTCCCTCTTTGCTTCAAGCTTGCTTGCTTTCTTCCCCTTCGGCCTTGTGGCACTTGGACCCCCTCATCATCGGGCACTCCCTCCGCCCCATTGTCAGGCTTGGTCCCTTCTTCAAGGAGTCGTAGAGGCTTTTACACTTGGGACAATCCTTGATATCTTCCCAACAACGAAGCAAGGTGAACTTGATGTCATGGCAAGCCTTGAAGTATTTCACCGCTTGAACGATGGCGCCGTGGACGCCAAGGCCGCTCTCGGGCCTAGCAAGGATATGCTCATAGGAACCTTGAACTTGTTGCACTCTATTGGATGTGTACCCATCTCTTGTTGAGGGAGTTAGAGTTCCGGTCACTATCAATGTCCCACTTCTTACACTTGCGGTGCTCATGGAAGCATCACCAAACCTTTTTCCAATATGTTTTCCCTTTTTGATGTGCTCTAGTGACGAGGTTTTGTACCTCGATCATCCAAGCCTCGCACACCACACGGTCCTCGGTCTCCGTGTAGCTACTCCCCTTCGGCCTCTTCCCCGTTTGCGCAAGCTCATAGTCTCCATATTTCATCTCTTGATCCTTGTCGCCATCACCAAACAATGGCGCCCCGTCGATGGAAATGGCTTCATATTGGCTGCCTGGTTGGGTCTCCGCATCTTTGATTGATACAGCATCATGGCCGCCGGTGGACTCCATGATAATGTCTCCCATGGTCTCCTCGTGGCCCGGGTACACCTAAAGTTGCACATCCATCACAAACAACACAATGCGCAAATGACGGACCCGTGCAAACATGAAATCCATACCGGGTCGGCTCTGGTCATGGCGGGCAATTTTTGAACAGCTGCCGGCCCTGGGGCATGTTCTCCACGGGCACCACCCGTGGCGCTTTGTTGTGGATCAGCAGGGCCCGAGGAGTCGCCTCAAGCAACACAGGGGTCATGTTGAGATCGATGCCCGGCAGAGTGGTCCCAAAAGGCTGAGAGCTGATCTCCACACGTGTCCTGCGATGACACCCTGTGGCGCGAAGTACCCGCACTCACTGGCGGCGCGGTTGGGAATATGCACGCTGGTAAGGCCGATCCCGAGAGTGGCGGCCTGGCCGCGGACGCAACCGAGCTCCAGGATGGCACCGACACCGGCACACACGGACGGAGGGACCTCGTGGGCAGATGACGCCATACGTCCCCCCTTCATCATGATGACGCCCATGTCTACTGCGGTCAGAGCATCAGCGTTGACGTTGGCGCGGTTCTGCTGCTAGGCTAGGATGCAGGGCAGCGCGGCGACATCCTCCTTCTCCTTCTGGGTCTTCCTTTACCTCATCCGCTGACCCTGCCACTTGTTCGACTCAAGATTGGGCGACAGCCGTGGTGTGGGAGTTGGCTTGGGCGTCGCGGTCGTGGTGCTATCTGTCTTCGTCATTGCCAACTAGCGGCCGCCGATTTTGCCCTCCCTAGCAGAGACGGCGAAAGTTGGAAGCGGAGTGGGGGAGTGCAAGGGTTTGGAAAGGATGGCGCCCTGTGTGTGACGAGCGGGCTAGAAAGGGCACAATAGTGTCGTGAACCAAATTTGGGCCATGTTTGTGGGAAACTCGGCATGTACCCCTCGGTCCGTTTAGAGAGCGAGTTGATTATAGCATGTGCGACCAACTGCACATGTACGTTGTCTGAGGCGGGCAGGTCGCTGTGGGTGTGTGATTGCGGCGTGTCCGTGCACGTACGCGCGGGCACGTGTTGTTGTGTCTCCCAGCAGGCACTTTGGCATTACTCCTAGCATAGCTTGCAATTGCCGAAACCCAACCGAACGGGATTGACTCTGGTCCGAACCGTTTTAATTCTTTCCTTTGTTTAAGTCTCAAGTCACGCAGTCACATGATGTTGGCATCTTTGACAACTGAATCGAGCTAATGAGCTATGCCTGTACGGAGCTTAAAAAGAAAAACCTGGCTATCACGCAGCTGCACTGAAGTACAACAGGCGATAGAAAGTAGTGGTTCCATCTCATTCTCGAGACGACAGAAAAAAGGCTATCATGTCGTCGGTCTACACCTGATGAGTAGCCGTCGGGTCACTTTTCGTGTTCATCTCGAAGGCGGTAGGAAACGAGCCGTATGGTTGGCACGCAACGCGATTCACGTTTCGTGTTCCTGTGAAACACACTACACTCCCATCCATCGAATGATCGCATCCAACATTATTTGCAGCGACCAGGCAAGCTAGCAAAATCCCCAAGCCACTCACTCGGATTCTTCACTTCTACTCATACAACCTGGTCCCCGAAGTGTTAAGCACATCCTAGGATTAAGAAAAAAAGAAAAACCCCGATGGTGGATGCCAACGAGGAAGGAACAGAGACAGCGCAGCTTAATCAGTTACCACTGTTTTGCTAGTGCGAAGGCGAGGCCGCAGGTGCTTTCGCGCACCCACTACCCACCATATCAGACCCAGATGCACGTGGATATCTGGACCAGACAGGCCGCCACTAGACTAGCTGGACCTCTCTCGGCATTGCTTTGCTTGTTTCTTGCTCCTGGGCCCTTGTTAAATATTGTTCGTCCCTTATCACAGTGCAAGACTTTTGGCCATGTTAGTTCGAAAAGTCGCTTTGCCGCCTGTGCTTATAGTGATTCCTTTGATTCTAAAACTAGCACAATAATATCCGTGCTTCGTCACCGTTTGACACGAAGAAGCACAGAATGTAACTAAGTGAATCAAATATCAAACAAAGGATTAAGACACTACATATTTTTGTAAGGATATTAATTTGTTGAGTGATTCATTTGTTTTGTTGAAACAGTTTGGTGGCCGTATGAGATGTAAATGACAACGGCATATCTACAAATGTGTAGCGAAATATGGGTGTCTTTTTGTAAATTGCCATAGATTGCTTCTTAGCCTTTAGATATAAATCGATCAAGATGACATTGTCACACCATCGTCACCAACTGTGAGATCATTTGGCGCCTCGACGTTGCTCAGGAGAGCCGCACCCTGTCTACGCATGAGCGCACGCTTAGAACCAATATTAAATCCTAGCTCCTCGGTCTCAATGTACGCCATGTGCTTAACTCGAAAATCAAGCCCTATATCGTTATAAGAATAGAATTACAGAAAAAAATACATATGTTTGCAAAAGACATGATTGATGACTCTTCCAGATTTTTGAAACACTATATATGGAAGAAATAAAGCAAAATTAAAGGGATTTGCATTGTTGTTTTATTGAAGTATTGAAAGAATTGCTAATTTCCCGGTGATTATTACAGGTCAAACTGCTATAGTGCTGCTCCTGTCGAGAAGAGACCTCACGACCCATCTCCACCGAATTGCCGACCTCTATCAACCAATCACGCCGCATAGAGGAGGTCAAGAACATTAGACGGATTGGCAGCCTGGTGCTCTAGTCATGGCAGTTCTCCCCTCGATACCCTAATCGGTCGATTCTCAAGATTAATTTTATGATGGGGGTATTGAAAATTTGTGAACTTAATGTTCACTGAAATAAATGTTTCACCAAGGATGCTCAACAGAAAAAGGAGCTATCGAGCAACAGGTGCATAGTGAAGCATGCATTGGCCTGCTTGGCCTCAAGTACGAACTTAACAACTGACCTAGTACTCATAGCAGCACATATCCTCGCTTTGGCCTTAGTTTTTTCTTTTACGGTGCGCTTTGGCCGCAACTAAAACAATGAAGGAAAATGCTTCTTAGCCTCTGGAGGATCTGCATCCTCCCTTCCTCCGCCTCGCGAAGGTGACGCGTGTCTGGGGACAGCGATGGGTGAGGTGGGTCCACCACCGAAACCTTATCTCCATCCCTATCGCCTCCTCTACTCGTTCTCTGTCTCGCCTCCCCACTTCTTCCCTGTCTCGCCTTCTCAACCAACCACCGTGCCATCCCCTGCTCGTCCCGCAGAAGAGCCGCCGTCGGACTCCTCCCCCGACCTCTCGTCTCGACTCCTCCAACCACCACCGCGACGTGCTTGCCCCGTCGGAGCGCCGCCATCAGGCTCCTCCACCGGCCTCGCGTCTCCACTCCTCCAACCACCACCGCATTGTGCTCGTCCCGCTGGAGCGCCGCCGTCCGGCTCCTCCACCGGCCTCCTAACGAAGGGACGCCCGGTGACCCCTGCGGCCTGTTGTGCCGACACTTCGCCTTTCGTTCCAACCATGGGTACGCGTGATCTGAGAGGCGCACGCCCCTGGGTGAAGGTCGGAGGGACTGCTGCATGCGGCGGGGGAGCAAATTTCTCCATAATTTTTGTGCCTTTTTTCGTTTTTTTGATTTGATGCGGTGCAAATTTGTGAAAGCTTTGTAGCAATTGTTTTCCTTTTCTGGTGCAAATCGACAAATCAATTGTAGCAAATTCTTCTTCGCCATAATTCTTTTTGATGTTGTGCAAATTTGTTAAAGCTTTGTAGCAACTGTTCTTCGTTTCTAGCGCAAATTTACAAATCAATTGTAGCAAATTCTTGTTAACCGTATTTTCTTTTCGATGCGGTGCAAATGTTTGGAATGTTTGTAGCAAAACAATCGCCCGTCTGATGCAAATTCGTGGAACAATTGTATTAAACTCTTTTTTATATGATGAAATTTATTTTCAGCATGTGCGAATCTTTTAAAAGTTTCAGTAGAAAAGTTCTTCCTCTTCTGGAGCAAATCTATGTATGTGTCATAGCAGAAATTTCTACATCTTTTTCAAGCAACACATGGGGGCGCCACTGAGCAGCGCAGACGATGGACGAAGTTGGGAATGGAGACATGTCTCTCCCAAAGCACAACGGCGCTGCTGCGAGGGGTGGATGCTGATGCTCTCGGGGACACAACGATGTGCGGGTGATGCTCCCGACGGAGCGCTGCTGCTACTGGCGGAGCTGTAGAGACTTCCATCTCCGGCGAGCAGTGGAGGAGCGATGCGGTGTTGCGCCATGGGGACGGCGCTTGACTTTTTCTGCGGAGGTTTTTTTTCCTGTGTTGGCGGTTCCGTACGCGTGCGCGCTGGTATGTGTGTATGAGTGGTCCGCGGGACACATGTCGCATGCTGCATGTGGAAGATAAAAAATTTTGATCCCCGGGGGACGCCCAACGCTGTCCAACAATGAAACCACGATAATGTAACTGGTAGAGTACATACGAGAGCTGACTGACCGAGAAATAATCACGATCAACGCACACCCACCAGGCAAAGTCTCAAATGCGATTGCAGCCCAGCGGGCTGTGGGGATGTGGCCCAGCGTTCATGCACTAGCCCTATTCCCTTCTAATTCCTAGCGCTTGGTATATAGGCTTATATAAAAAAAATGGGCCCCCAAAATCTATGGTCCATGTACGGGCCGCACGTTATCCACAACTATGGGATCGGTCCTGCTATTCAGTAATCCATGATACGACAACGCTCGTGGCTCACTTGCTTTAAAAATGGAGACGCAAACTCCAAGCTCTTCCATATCACTAGGAGTGTGAGACGCCGCAAAAACTTCACTCAAGTTCTATATTCCGCAAAGAGCACGCTTGCCATCACCAAGGAGGATGAAGAGCGAGAGCTCATAGTTTGGCATCCTATCGACGAAATTGTTTGCTTAAATCGGAACGAGCTGGGATATGAAGATTGATCACGAGAGAGTTGAGCATATTGTAAGTATGTCCTAAAGAAAATTATTGTGTGAACATTGATGTTTATCTTAAAGATATCATTATAATGAAGAGAGAATAAAATATATAAGGTTGATCAAGTTACAAATAGTGGATCAACACACAAAGTTAGAAGATGTACCAAGTGGGATCGAGTGATCTCGGGGTATCGTGGTGATCGTCATTAAGGTTGTGAAGTGCAAGTCTAAGAGGAACATTTCAAAGAGATAACATATTTGGATCTTGCCACCATTTTGGAGATAATGGCTAAGTGAAGATGGAATTAAGAGAGCATCTCTCATAGTGGCGTGTGGGGAGCAATATATGGGTCTTCACCGAGAGGAGCGAAATAAATAAAGGTTCCAAGTTGAGGCGGTGAATATCTTCATCACCTAGTTCAAGTGGAATGCTCAAAGTAAAGGTATAATATTGATAGATTTTCTATTTTACCGGTCTTATGATGGGGGAACGAATTATATGATAGATAACCATATTATCAAGAGGGCATCTCATAGTAGCAACTTGATCGTATCATTCGGAAATAAATCAAACCTTTGCATACTTAATATCATATTTCTTGGTTCATGTTTGGATTTTATCCTTGTGGGGTTTTGATGCTTGTCATGATCTTCATGACAAGCTTAAGTTTATTGTGAACACATTTCGTAAGAAAAACTTGTTCTATTTTCGATGTCGGAGGTTTTACTAGTTGTTACATCATAGAGAGGTCAAAACTTTCATCATTTGGTTTTATCCTCTGATGCTGACATGATCACACGATCGTTGGGAGACCGCAAGCGGAAGGTATGATGTAGTGTAGCGGAAATTCCCCCAGTTACGTAACTAGGATTTATCGAACCAGTATGACTTCTTAGTCTTGGAGAAGATTGCTTGTTGTCTAGCGCGTCAACAAGCGTGAAACCTGCACACAAACACATATTCTCTCTTGCCCCAACTTTCCGTAAGGTTATCAATCTTCCAATCTTGCCGAAAACTAGAGAATTAAACATATAGTCTTGAAAAGTAAATAAAGTAAAAACAGAACAGAAAGGAAACAATTATGAAAGTTCTTTAAAGAAGGTTGCAAATATGAGAAATTAGGACCGGGGGCCATAGATTCACTAGTTGTGTCTCCAAAGAAAACAAACATGCTGGGTGAACAAATTAAACTTTGACAATTGACAAATCATGTACGTATCACAATACTATTATGCCAAGATATTTACATCAAGGCATACGGAACGCTATACACCATGCATTCATATCTAAAAATCCAACTCAAGAAAGCTATCCAGCAATTTTCTATGTTATTAAGTTGCAACAACGAAGTGATTTATTTGTTTGCAATAAACAAATGCATTAAGAACAATACGTAATGTAAGCAGTGGTCCTCTTCCGTAGACAAGAGCAACGTTGTTTACTCCCTAGTAGCAACATCACATCCCCCATTTGTCACGTTTCTGTCACTCGAGCATAGATGTAAGGGAGGCATGAACCTACCATCTAGCATATGAACCCTCTCTTGAGGTGAAAACAACGACGTGGCCAAGGTAATCATAAACACTGGAGATCATTGCAAAACATGATTAAAACTCTCTACGAATATAAGTGAAGCATCTCGGATTGATATGAACAAAATAATCATAATCTCATGGTTCATTGGATACCAGCAAAGACAACATGCACAATTACGTAACAGTGGTCTTGATCATGTGAGGGAACTCACGAGACTCTAAACATGGAGGTATACGGGAGAGAACAACCATCTAACTACTGTTATGGACCCGTAGTCCCGAGATGAAATACTCACACATCTATCCGGAGGAGATCATGGCGATGAACAGGCCTTCGATGACGATCCCCCGCTCCAGCAGGGTGCCGAAACAACGCTGCAGAATCCCTAGATTGGTCTTTTGAGGTGACGACGCATCTTTGAATGTTTCATGGAAAATACCTCTGTCCCCGATGTTTTTAGGTTTAAGGGCATCTTATGGGCGAAGAGGCGGCGTGAGGCGGTGTCCAGGGCAGTCAGGGGCCCATAAGGCGTGGCCTAGGGTGGGGCCACGCCTGGCACCTCCATGGCCCCCCTGGCCCCCTCCGGCTTTTCTTTGAACTCAGAGTTCGTTCCGGATAAAAAATATCTCCGTGGGGTTTCAGCCCTTTCCGAAAATATTTCCTTCATAACTATTCTAAAATAGAAAAACAAGAAAAAACAACAACTGACCTGGGACATCTTGTTAATAGGTTAGTATATGAAATCATTCGTAAAACGAAGGAAAACATGAAAATAACATAAGGGCATTGGATAGAAAACACGCATGGAGCATCAAAAATTATAGATACGTTTGCCACGTATCAGCAGCCCCAAGCTTTACTCATGCTCGTCCTCGAGTAGATAAGTGATAACAGAATAATTTTTGAGATGAGATCAAGGCAACACAAATCTTGATCAACGTTATGTAAAAGCATTGCAAGCTGAGATCAAAGTACTTTAACAAAGGCATGATAAATATTATTTGAACTAATCTAAACTTAGAAACTATGTTGCACATAAAAAGTAATACGAATAATTGACAATAGATAATGAAGAATTTAAATCAGTAAGTTTGTTTCAATCATAAAGAAAAAACATCATAAAGTGGTGTTCCGCTTGTCCTTCGTGTGGTAACAAAACATAAACGCATGACACCTTCAAAGATTAAATGGTGACTAGATACAAATAATTTAAGAGCAATCAATACAATGATCATGAATCAATCAATAATAAATTTTGGGACTATGCACATTATACTCAGAATCACAACTATGCTTACTTAACTGGTGCGTAAAGTAAGAATATGAAGACTCGGGATAAAAGTAAAAGAAATGCCCTCAGCAGAGGGAAGCAGTGATTACTATTGTGCTACACCTTTTTATTTAATAAAACAAAGATATTTAAAACACTTTTGAGAGAGGTGTATGTCTATGTCAACACATGTTTTCAAATGATCCATCATCTTTTCATGTTTAATGGCTTCAAGAGCGGCTCCCATAGGAGAATCATAACATTCCCCTGTCTCCTTTGTTTTCACAAGCTAAATTCATGATTTCTCAAATCCATAGTGTGAGAAGATTTTAACGTTATTGTTGTAGGTTACTTTGGGCTGGGCACCCAGATACCGGATCTTTTTGCAAAATGAAGGACTAGCAGATTATTCATGCTAGTCAGGTTTGAAGTCATCAAACATGAAAACATAATAAATTATTCAATACTTCCTCATGAGATAACATAGGAACACAAACCACGACTACTACGATACCCACAATCTCAGCCGGTTCTCGTACGAAGGCCCGACGCGGTTCCCCCCGGCCGGCTCGCTGCATAAGGTGCTAATAATTAGGCCCACGGGAGCCGGTTTCAAGGGCCTCCTAGGAAACAACATCCCTCACATGGTGTTGAAAAAGGGCAGCCTCTAATAAGGTCTACATCGTAAGCGGCTGAATCAAATGCCCGTCACGCAACTTAGAGACGGGCCGTTATGATGGCTGACTCCACCTGCGTCAGAATGTTCGATTTTGGTTAGACGGTCCAGCGTTTGTATGGTCTAAGGTTTTGCAGATGGTCCACGGAACGGGGCCGATTCAAATAAAGGGCAGCCTCGCGATAGACAGAGACGGATTCAGTTTGTACCAGCTCTTCATTAATTGGAGAGTTCACGTTTATTTGGAGGTTGTACATTTGTTTTTGGCACCATCCTAGAGTCAGTTATTTAAACCAGCTTTGTTAAGTTCGGATGCACCATTATTATTCGGAATTCACAGCCTGCTCCGGATGGAGCAAATGCATGTCAGCATGCCAGCTATTTTGAGATTATACCAATTATTTAAACTAAACAACGAATTTATAAATATATTTATAATTAAGCTCAATTCCAGATCAGTACATTCACGGTAACGTTGAGTTTACGACAGGAATTAACAGTGCATGAACCAAAGTGTAGAACATTCGAATGTCGTCACAAAATCACAGATTGGAACATCATGATTACTCCGTAAGAAGAAATACATTGTCACATGTCATCAGGGCCTTCAGTCATCACCTTTCGAACCAAGAAATAAGACATGTCGTCACGGAGCATTCGTAGCTTGCTGATTGGCAGTTGCTTAGCTTCGAGTCCCGGATGATTTTCATAATTTTTTGCAGTCTAGTGAGCATGATATAAATAACATAAAACCGTAAGATGTTTGGAAAATGAAAATAGAAGTTGTTTTACTTCCTCTAATTCCGTATCCAGGGACCAAGCCATTATCAAGTTCATATGATGGGCAACATCGAACCCCCTTAACTGCATATTTTGCTGGTACAACTAGTCATGGTACGCGCCAAACTTGTCGAATTCCGGCGGGTGTTGGTGGCACTGGGCAAAATAGATTATATGTTTATTTATAAGGCTTTCATATCCAACAGAAAAGCAGATTTCATGCATTAGAATGTGGTAGGTGGAACTAACCTGATATTTCACGAGGTGGGTAAATCTGGTATAACCCTTCTGACTTGGGTGCTGCCGGACATGATAATGCTGTTTTTTCTGCCATGGAGGATGATGGGCTGGGGAGGAACGCTGCAGGGCAGAGGTGTGCTGCCGATAGTGTTCTCCTTACTGCCGTCGAGGACGAGGGGCCAGTGAGGACCTTGTAGGGATTGTGTTGTTGTGGGAGGTGCGGTTGATGATGTTTTTCTCGATGCTTCTACTAGGACGAGTGGTAGTATATGCCAGGTAATGGGGCCAATGTTCGTTCCCTCGGGAGAGTTGTGCAGCCACGGGTCTGTGGTGGATGTGGAGGATCAGACTGCAGCTGGTATGCCTTCTGTTTCGGGTGCGTTTCCTCCTGATGCAATTATAACTAAAGAAGTGATTTTGTGTGACGTTGGTCCGATGGTGCAAGCCGGGCAGCTTCCCTTTGTTTGTTGAGCTAACGTAGTGCAAAGGAGAATTCTCGACAGTCCTGTGCCATTGGGGTCCGGGGACTCGCTTTATTTGAGGGGTGATAATATTCATGTGGTCCCTGCTTCTACTCCTTTGTCTAGTAATCTCTTCGAACATTTTTTTATTTTTGATGGTGGTGTATCAATTATTAATGTATCTTCAATACCCAATCCTCTTCATCACATTGGTACATGCATGATGAGCCTAGGTGGAGGCTTGTCTCCACCTGCTAGGCCTTCGCGTGAGCAGGTCATTGCTTTTGGGGGCATCCCAGAGCCCACCTCGGCCGGGTTGAGATCGATTTGCTGCAATAGGGCGCAACCGAATGCAAATGTACCTATCCAGGAGAGGGCTTCGCTTCGCGCGGAGAGGAGGGATGACATACTCTCAGGTAATAATGTTAAACATCATTTATCCTTTGTAGATCTTCCCAATGATATTATTGTTCATAGGGTAGACTGGTAGTTTCTTTTCGGGATTCTGTTTCTTCGGTAGATAACGCGGTAAATAATCTGAAGTCTATCGAAACTACACGTAATTTGGTCCACTTGGCTAATGATTTAGGATCGGATGAGGGAGGGGAATCAGAAAGTCTTGTTATGCATCGATCATCTAACCTTTCTGAGGATTGTGAGACAAAGAATGATCTCGGTCTTGATAATCAGGTTGAGTCTTTGATGGTCTCTAAAATGAAAATCACTAAGTCCCATAAAAAAGGTTAGTAATACTAATCGGGCGACTCGTAGGAGTGTTAGAATTAAAAAATTGTCTATCAAGTAAATATGAAAGGACTTTTTTGGAACTCAGACGGGTTTGGTGACATAGAAAAACACTTGGCTGTTAATGAGGCAGTTCGTGAGCACAATATGGGTTTTATTATTTTTTTGAAACATGTAGATCTATTTTTTATGCTTCTTTTTTGTCCCATCTTATTGGTGGTCGTGATTTCAGTTGGTATTGTTTAACCCCTCATGGTAGATTCGGGGGGGGGGGATTTTAGTTGGTTTTAACAACATAGTTTTGACCGTTCAAGGTGTTAATACGGGGGATTTTTGTGTTAAGTTTCAACTGAAGTCAAAGGAAGATAATTTTCTTTGGGCTTTAGTGGCTGTATATGGTGCAGCACAAGATGATAAAAAACCAGATTTCTTGGCTGAATTAGTAAGAATTGCGGAAAGGGGAGTCGCTACCTATTTTGTTAGGTGGAGATTTCAACATTATCAGGAAGCAATGTGAAAAAAGTAACGATAACTTCCATCCTAGATGGCCTAACATTTTTAATGCGATTATTCAAAGTTTAGATCTAAAAGAGATGGAGATGTCAGGTAGGCAATACACGTGGGTCAGTAGGCGTGATACTCCGACTTTTGAGGAGTTAGATAGAGTATTAGCGAGTGTGGAGTGGGAGCAAAAATTTCCATTGGTGACAATTCATGCTCTCACTAGGACATGTTTAGATCATGTCCCTTTATTGCTTGAGTCTGGTTCTCAAGCTCACATTGGGAACACATCAGTGTTTTCCTTTGAGACTTCTTAGTTAAAGAAGAAGATTTTTTTTGGTGAAGACAGAATGGCAGGCCATTTTGAATGGGTTGTCACCGACTGAGATTTGGAAGAATAAAATTAGGCATCCTAGAAGTTTTTTGCATGGTTGGGCTAAGCATATTAGTGGTGAATATAAGATTCAAAGAGATCGTCTCTTGCTTCTTATAAATGAGCTTGATTTAAAAGCGGAGGTAGATCCTCTTAGTGAGGATGAGAGACGTGTTAAGAAGGAGGCCGATGATTTTTTGGAAAAATTACGGCGCAATGAGGAGGCTAAATGGGCTGAACGGGTTAAAGTTAGGCATATTCAGGAAGGGGGGATAATACTAGGTATTTTCACCTTATTGCTAATGGTAAGAACCGGAAGAAAAATATTTTTCAATTGGAATAAGATGAGTGTACGATAATTGAACAAGAAAATCTTAAAGTGTTCATCTCTGAGTACTACAAAAAATTATTTGGGCCGTCGGTTACTTCTTTTGTTTCTCTATTGAGAGTAGAACAGAGGATTTAAATCTGGTTTCTGTTGAGGAGGGTCAATTTTTAACTTCGCCTTTCTCTGAGGAAGAAGTCTTTGAGGCTATCTCTTAGATGGAGCATAATAAGGCATCGAGACCTGACTGCTTTCGTGCTTAGTTTTATCAGTCCTTTTGGGAAGTTATGAAAATTGATTTGATCCGTCTCTTTGAGCATTTACATTCCGGAGGTCTATTCTTTTCAAGACTTATCTTTGGAATTATAACCCTCCTAACAAAGAAGGAAGATGCTAGCAGGATTGAGCAATATAGTCCTATTTGCCTTTTAAATGTAAGTTTCAAGATTCTCACGAAAGTTAAAACTAATATAGTTACTGGAATTGTTCAGGACGTTATTTGACCTGCCCAATCTGCCTTCTTGTCGGGTAGAAATATTTTAGAAGGAGTTGTTGTCCTTAATGAAACTATTCATGAATTACATAGGAAAAAATTGGATGGGGTACTTTTTAAGATTGATTTTGAAAAGGCTTATGACAAGGTGAATTGGTCGTTCTTACAACAAACTGTACGGATGAAAGGTTTTTCCTCTAACCGGTGTGAATGGGTTGCTCGCTTTGTCCAGGGAGGGAGTGTTGGCATTAGAGGTAACGATGATATTGGTCATTTTTTCAGACTCTAAATGGTTTAAGGTAGGGAGATCCTTTGTCACCCATTCTTTTTAACTTAGTGGCTGACATGCTCGCTGTTTTAATTGCTCGTGCGAAAGAGGATGGCCAGGTGGGTGGACTTATACCTCATCTAGTTGAGGGTGGCCTATCTATTCTTCAGTACGCCGATGAAACTATTTTGTTTCTCGAGCATGATTTAGACAAAGCTGTTAATATGAAGTTGATTTTGTCTATTTTTGAGCAACTTTCTGGGTCTAAAGATTAATTTCCATCAAAGTGAGACCTTTTTTTTTGGTAAGGCTATGTAGCATTTACCTCAGTACCGGCGCATCTTTGGGTGCGACATTGGGAGCCTCCCATTTCGTTATTTGGGAATTCCAGTTCATTATCGTAAACTACTCAACAACGAGCGGAAGCCGGTTGAGGAAGGCTTTGAACATAAACTAAGTTCTTGGGTGGGTAAACTATTTTCGTATGGTGATCGCACGATTCTTGTTAATTCGTATTGACTAGTCTACCGATGTTTATGCTTTCTTTCTATGAGATGCCTGTTGGGGTTTGTAAGAGACTTGATTTCTTTAGATCTTGTTTTTTCTGGCAAAGTGATCAACTAAAGAGAAAATATCGGTTATCTAAATGGAATATCATTTGTAGGCATAAGGATCAAGGTGGTTTGGGTATTGAATTATTAGATGTTAAGAATAAGTGTCTTTTGGCTAAGTGGTTGTTTAAACTGCTATCTGAGGATGGGGTGTGGTCTGAATTATTGCATAATAAGTATTTAGGTGCAAGAACCTTAGCGCAGGTTGAAGCTAAGCCTACTGATTCTACTTTCTGGAAAGGAATTATGGGGTGAAACAAGAGTTTTATCATATTTTTGAATTTTATGTTGGTAGTAAAGTTGACACTAGGTTTTGGGAGGACGTGTGGCTTGGAAACACTTCTCTTGCAGCCCAATTTCTAGCTCTGTATGAGATTGTTAGGCATAAGAATACCTTGGTTGCTGAGGTATTTAATCATGAACATCTGAATATTCAGTTTAGACGAAACTTGGTTGGTAATACCTGGTCAGCTTGGATGAATTTGGTAGAAAAGCTCATGGGGGTGACTCTTACAAATAGTCCAGATAAAGTTAGATGGAAATTAACACCTACGGGTATTTTCTCCGTCAAATATTTATATTCTGATTTTTTGAATGGTTCCACCGGTATTTTGCGTTCTTATCTTTGGAAATTGAAAGTGCCTCTTAAAATAATTTTTTATGTGGTTCTTATCTAGAAAGGAACTCTTGACCAAAGATAATCTGGCTAGGAGAAAGTGGAGTAGTTGCACTGTGTCTTTTGTGACTCACAGGAGACGGTTCAACATCTTTTTTTAGATTGTGATTTTGTTAAAAATATTTGGCGTCTCATTCACTTTACTTTTAGTATTGCATCGTCTACTTCTATTTCACATATATTCGGCAATTAGTTAAATGGGTTGGACAAGCAAGCTAAAGCAGTAATACACATAGGAGTATGTGCTTTTCTTTGAGTGATATGGAATAGCCGTAATGGGGTGGTGTTTAGCAATGAGATGGTGGGAAATCGAGTTGTTTACTAGATCAACTTGTGGTCCAACCTGGTTCCTCCGGAGCAGCGCGAACGTTTGAACTCTGGCTGCACTCGGCTGGTTGCGCACTAGGAGATTAGTCTATGGATGATAATGTTTTGTCGTTTTTCCTTTGGCTCATTGATGTTGCCACGTTGTCTGACTCTTGATTTGTATCGACAGAAATGCTTTATGTACGTTGTTCTAGTTAACGCTTATTATGTTTAAAATAAGTCGTATGCATCATCCTAATGCAGAGGCTGGGTTACCCATTTAAAAAATGATAATGATGCCTTTACCGAGTTCTATCCCATTCTCAACGTTTTCAAATGTAAAGGACCAAGCCACAAAGAGGCTTCTTCTTCACGGTAGAAGCTAGGTGGTCTCTACCCGGTGCCAAGCTCATGTCTGTCTTCAGCGTTCCGTCGGCAAAGCCTCTCTACTATCAAGCTCACTTGAGACCACTGGGCATATTGACACAGGAGGCTCGGCCACCCTTCATCTAGCATCGCGATTCTATCATTAGGTCCAATAAACTCGCTTGTGCACCGTATAGTAATTCCTTAGTGCGTGATGCTTGCCAACGTGCAAAAACTCATCGGCTACCCTATAATAATTCCACTCATGAAACGAAATCTCCCCTGAACTTGTGGACATGGATGTGTGGGGACCAACTCGTACGTCTGTTGGAGCTTACAAATACTATGTGTTTTTTCTTTGGATGATTTATAGTCGTTTTACTTGGATCTACTTAATTAAACACAAATATGATGTTGAGTAGACTTTCTATGCTTTTCATTAGTGAGGCAAGACCTAACAAAGTATGAGATTGTACAATTTATCTCATGAAAAAAGGGAATGTTGCCAAGGTTTTCTCTCAGGGTTGGAGTGCCCTTAATATTAGAAGGAATCTGTATGTGGAGCTGGCTGAGATGTCGAACAATTTACAAAACCTATGTGTTGGCGTGCGAATGGTAGATGTAGAGGATAGATGTAGTTGGATTCTAAACAAATAAGGAGAATTTACGATAAAGTCTTTGTAAACAGCTCTTAAATCTTCTCAGGTAAAGGTAACTTATAGGAAACTATGGTTCGTAAGAGCTCCGTTAAAAGTAAAATTTTTCCTGTTGGTTAGCTTTCAAAAAATGCATTTTAACTAAAAGTGTGCTGCTGTCAAGAGGTTGAAAAGGTTCGGATAGATGCATGTTTTGTGTCAATATAGAGACTATAGATCATCTCTTTTTAACACATGTTCAGTTGCTAAGTACATTTGGGGCGTGGTTAGTTGTGCTCTCAGTCTTCAGTCTGTACTTGCTAGTTTTGATGCTTTACCTTGCTGTAAAGGATAGGCTTCTGATTTCTTCGGGAATAGCTGCGTTATTTTGGGTAACCTGAAAGACCCGGACAATGCCTGCTTTAATTTAGTTATTCTGCAGGACCCTACGACTAAAGTATTCCTTATGTCTCGCTTTATTTCCTATTGGGCCGGTTTGCAGAGAATAAACTTGCGAAAAACACAACACAGGGGAGCAAAACTGCTATTGCTTGTGGCAACTGAATTTTTTCGCAGGAAGCAAGGTTGGGGGGCCGATGGTGCTGCGGCTAACTGAGGCGTGAAAAGTTAGAGATAGTGTTAAGGAAATGTCTTTAGTACTGGTTTAAGTTGTTTTCTTTGTCTATACTTCGTAAGTGTGTGCCTCAGGGAGTGTGTGCAGGAGTTTCATATGAAAAGAGTGATGGATGTCTTTAGGTTTTTTGTATCCCTCTGCTGCGAGGTTGAAATACCTGCTTCTTTCTCTATAATGGCGGCATTGTGAGGCTGTGGGCTTGTCACTTTGAGTGTTGGATGGCCCTGTAAAGTTAAACTGAACCTTGTATTATCAGCTTTCGTGAAAATGAAAACTGGTAGCCGTTGGCTCCCCCTCTCGGAAAAAAAATGACTGAGATGCTTTGCTGCATTTTGGTACAAATGCCACAAATAAAGTTGATGGATTGTGTTTAAAAATACCATTCCAATTGTATTTATAATTGCAGTATGTTAGAGAGATCATGTGTATATTTATAGTTTTCCTATCACATAGGGATTTCCTGCATATTTGCCATATACATGTAATATATATACTATGGTGTTTGGCCCCGTGGAATACAAGTTGTGTTCCTCTATTCGTAACATGGTATCAGATTAGGGTTCCTACCACCCACGCGCACGCCCGCAACTCGTGCCCTCTCTCTCCTACCACAGATCGATCTCAACTGTGCTTCGTCGCGCGCTCGCACAGGTTGTCCTCTGCCTTGTACAGGACGTCCTCTGCCTTCCTCGCGCCCCTGCTTGTACAGGACATCCACTGCCGTCCGCCTCAATCCCGTCCGCCACTGTCTGCCCCTGCAGCGCTCCGGCCCGTCCAGCTGCCGGCGTCCTCCGTCGTCTCGCCGGCCGCTTCCAGCCCCGTACCCGGCCACCACATGCCCCGTCCCCGGCCACCGTCTGGCCGTCTCCGGCCTCGCCGGATCGCCGCCTGGCCACCGCATGCCCCGTCCCCGGCCGCCGGCTCGCCGCCTGGCCACCGCCTGCCTTGTCCCCGGCCACCGTCTGCCCGTCTCCGGCCGCTCCTGCTGTCCCTGTTGATTCCGACCGGCCACCTCTGTTGGTTCCTATTCCGGGCCCTCGATCGATCCAGTGAATCGAAGGCGTTTGCGTGCGGTTCCTGCTGGTTGGTGGAGTTGACCGAAAAAAAAGTCCGTGTCCTATGCTGATGCTTAACTTTTTGGTGCTCCTCCACGGTTCTTGTTCCCTGTTCCGACACCTTGTGGCTCTACTGCGTCTTCATCCCCACCGCCTCGTGGCTCTACTTCGTCTATGTCGACACGCCACTATACGTCGCCTCTCGCGACTTCTGTACGCGGTTGTGACCGTTGTATGTCGACTCCGTCTATGTCGACTCGCCGCTCTACCCCGACTCTCGCGGATTCTGCCCGCGGTTGTGACCGTTGTACGTCGACTCCGTCTATGTCGACTCGCCGCTCTACGTCGGCTCTCGCGGCCTCTGCCCGCGGTTGTGGCCGCTCTACATCGACTTCGTCTACGCCGACTCGCCGCTCTACGTCGGCTCTCGTGGCTTCTGCTCGCGGTTGTGGCCGCTCTACGTCGACTCCGTCTACGCCGACTCGTCGCTCTATGTCGACTCCGTTTGTGTCGACTAGCCGCTCTACGTCGACTCTTGCGGCATCTGCACACGGTCCGGGTCGCTTATTGTCGGCTCCTCGCGTGGCTTGTGCACGCACTTGTGACCCCTCTCCGTCGACTCCTCGCATGACTACCATGTGTGCTGATGATTGGTCCTTGTTGGTTGACGCGTCTACTTCGACTCCTTCAGCCGATTGTTTGATTACACATGAGATTGCGCAACTCAGATGCATGCTTTCTACTTGGGACTCTTCACTGACAGGTACTACTGGTTCTGCGGCTGACTTTTTTGGCATTGAGAGACCACCTTCTTCTCATTCAGGTACATCCTCTTGGATTCTTGATACCGGAGCATCTTTTCATATGACTTATGATTCTTCCGCTTTGAGCTCTGTTCTACCTGTCGAGTCTCCCATCTCTGTTTGTACTGCGGATGGTACTCCTATCCCCGTTGCTAGTCGAGGCACTCTTAGCAGTTCCGCATTTCATGTTCCTTCTGTTGCTCATATTCCCCGACTCACCATGAAGCTCTTCTCTGGTAGTCAGATTGTTGATTCTCGTTGTAGGGTCACTCTAGATTTCGATTCATGTTCTGTTCAGGATCGTTGTACGGGCGCTTTGCTTGGTGCTGGCCCCCGACGCCATGATGGCCTATGGGAGCTTGACTGGCTTCGTCTTCCTTCCGCTGCCACCGCCACCAGTCTCTCGTCCCCTATTGTCGCAGCCACCAGCTCATTTCAGCAGTGGCATCATCGTCTAGGCTACTTATGTGGTTCTCGTCTCTCGTCTCTTGTTCATCATGGTGTTCTGGGGTCTGTCTCCGGAAATACTTCTTTGGATTGTATGGGTTGTAGGCTTGGTATAAGCAGATTCAGCTACCATATCCTCATAGTGATTCTGTGTCTGAGCGTGCTTTTGATCTCATTCATTCAGATGTTTGGGGTCCGGCTCCCTTCACTTCGAAAGGGGGTCATCGATACTATATCATTTTCATAGATGATTACTCTCGTTACACTTGGGTTTACTTTATGTCCTCCTGTAGCGAGGTTCTCTCTATCTATAAGCGCTTTGCTGCCATGGTTCACACTTAGTTCTCTACACCTATTCGTGTGTTCCGTGCTGATTCTGCTGGTGAGTATATCTCCAAGCATATACGTGGTTTTCTTGCTGAGCAGGGCACTCTCGCTCAGTTCTCTTGTCCCGGTGCACATGCTCAGAATGGCGTTGCTGAACGTAAGCATCGTCATCTTCTTGAGACTGCTCGTGCGATGATGATCGCTTCTTCTCTCCCGCCTCATTTTTTGGGCCGAGGCTGTCTCTACCTCGGCCTATCTCATTAACATTCAGCCTTCTGCCGCCCTTCAGGGTGGCATTCCTCTTCAGCGACTTTGTGATCGCTCTCCTGACTATTCTGTGTTGCGTCTGTTTGGTTGTGTTTGCTATGTTCTCCTCGCTCCTCGTGGACGCACCAAACTAATTGCTTAGTCTGTTGAGTGTGTTTTTCTCGGATATAGTGATGAGCATAAGGGCTATCGTTGTTGGGATCCCGTGGCTCGTCGGATGCGTATTTCTCGGGATGTGACTTTTGATGAGTCTCGACCTTTCTATCCGCGATCGACCTCCTCGACCTCCACTATGGAGGATCTTTCTTTTCTTACTCTTCCCGATTCTCCTCCCTTGGTTCCTCCTATTTCTTATCCTCCTTCTCATCATGTTACTCCGGAGCCATCTACACCTACATTATCCTCTTCTCCTTCATCGCCACGTTCTTCACCCTCTTCATCGGTGTCTTCTCCCTCTCCATCTCCTCCTACCATTCCCTCTCATCCTACTTTTCCCTTTTACTATACTCGTCGTCCACGTGTTGTGAACGAGTCCTCGGATGCACCATCTACTTCTGGCGCACCGTCTCAGCCGACTTATTCTCTTCGCAGTCGGCCTTGTACTACACCTGATTTCTATAATCCCGCCAGTTACAGTGTTACTGCTATTCCGGAGCCGACTACGTACTGTGAGGCTGTTGTTCATCCCGAATGGCAGCTTGCAATGGCCGAGGAGATCGCTGCACTCGAGCGCACTGGTACATGGGAGATTGTTCCTCTCCCTCCTTCTATTTGCCTATCACCTGTAAGTGGGTCTATAAGGTGAAGACTCGCTCTGATGGGTCTCTTGAGCGTTATAAAGCTCGTCTAGTCGCTCGTGGCTTTCGGCAGGAGCATGGCCGCGATTATGATGAGACTTTCGCTCCTGTCGCTCACATGACCACTGTTCGTACTCTTCTTGCCGTCGCATCTGTTTGCCATTGGTCTGTGTCTCAGCTTGATGTTAAAAATGCCTTTCTTAATGGTGAGTTGCGTGAGAAGGTCTATATGCGACCACCACCTGGGTATTCTGTTGATGATGACATGGTCTGCCGTCTTCGTCGCTCTCTCTATGGCCTTAAGCAAGCCCCTCGTGCATGGTTTGAGCGTTTTTCTTCTGTGGTCATGACTGCTGGTTTTTCTCCTAGTGCTCATGATCCTGCGCTGTTTGTTCACTGCTCTCCTCGTGGTTGCACTCTCCTTTTTCTATATGTCGATGACATGATCATCACCGGTGACGACCCTGAGTATATTGCCTTTGTTAAGGCTCGTCCAAGTGAGCAGTTTCTTATGTCGGATCTTGGTCCGATTCGTTACTTTCTTGGGATTGAGGTTTCTTCTACTTATAATGGTTTCTTTATCTCCCAAGAACGGTATATTCATGATATTCTTACTCGTGCCGCTCTTACTGATGAGCGTACTGCTGAGACTCCCATGGATCTCCATCTATCTCTTCGTTCTTCAGATAGTGATCCCCTCTCTGATCCGACTCGTTATCGACACCTTGTCGGGAGTCTTGTCTATCTAGCTGTTACTCGTCCAGATATTTCTTATTCTGTTCATAACTTGAGTCAGTTTGTTTCTGCTCCTACCTCGGTTCACTATAGTCATCTTCTTCGTGTTCTACGCTATCTTCGTGGGACGATATCTCTTTGTCTCTTCTTTCCTTGTTCTAGCTCGTTACAGCTCCAGTCCTACTCTGATGCTACGTGGGCTAGTGATCCTATGGATCGCCGGTCACTGTCTGCTTACTGTGTTTTTCTTGGTGGTTCTCTTATTGCCTGGAAGACGAAGAAGCAGACCGCAGTTCCCCGTTCGAGTGTAGAGGCTGAGTTGCGAGCGATGGCTCTTTTGACTGCTGAGGTGACTTGGTTACGGTGGTTACTTGCAGATTTTGGTGTCTCCGTTACGACACCCACTGATCTATTGTCCGACAATACAGGTGCTATCAGTATTGCACGTGACCCGGTGAAGCATGAGCTTACCAAGCATATTGGTGTTGATGCTTCTTTTGTTCGTGCTAGTGTGCATGATCAGATTATTGCGCTCCAGTACGTGCCTTCAGAGTTACAGTTGGCGGACTTCTTTACAAAGGCCCAGACTAGAGCAGAGCATAATTTATTTCTCTCCAAACTCAGTGTTATCAAACCACCATGAGTTTGTGGGGGGGTGTTAGAGAGATCACGTGTATATTTATAGTTTCCCTATCACATAGGGGTTTCCTATATATTTTCCCTGTACATGTAATATATATATATACTGTGGCCTTTGGCCCCGTGGAATACAAGTTGCGTTCCTCTATTCGTAACACAGTACACTGATCAGTAATTTTTTTTTGGCTGTTTACAATACATTGCTTGCATGAAAGTGCTAAGAAGCCCCAAAAATAATTGTCTTCTTGTGATAGTTAACACCAAGAATAGGAGCAAATGGCATTTCAAACTTATTTGTTGAAAATGCGGTATCAAAGAACTAGCATCTCCAGAAGAAGAATAATCCATTACTGAATCGTTTTAGCATATGCATTAATTATAGAACTTGTATGCCTCTTGTTGAGATTGAAAACACATTTCGTCTGTTGGTACATTTTTATTTGAAGATGCATTTGGATTATCCTGCTTAACACATGGAATATACCAATGTCAATATGTCATCAGCCAAGTAGTACAATTACTTCACAACATTCAGTACATTTGTTTGCTATAATCAAAACTATACACATTAGCTCAGTTGGACAATTTGCTTCTCCCGTAGAACCATCGACGACCTGTGATAAGTCAGGGCCATGGCTCATGAGTCAACATGCTGCTAGTAGCGTTGTCTTTCCTCGACATCACAAGCTCACGGATGCACCTGCTAAGCACCGCGTCTTTCGATTCAGAATTCACCACGTCGGCATGTCTGGTCCCCTCTAACCCTTCTGTAGCTGTGCGATTCATGGGCATAGTCTCAACAGATAGCGTCGTTCTTCCTTGCTTTGGAACTTCATAGTCTAAAATAGTATCAAAAGGATTTATTTCATCACAAAACTAATGGTAGGAGATTTTGTCATAGCAAATGACTACTAAAATCAATCACCAACGTAGCAACCTCTATGCAGACGACGGATACGTATGTTGTATTTTTGTTTCACTCTGACCATAAGTGAAGTACTCCTTGAGATCTTGACGGACATGGCCCTGAGATCGGCACTTGCACATTCAGCCTGGCGCTTGCCGCCATGACCGGCAGCGGCCTGAAGGAGACGTGCCGCCGTCGTGGACAAGAATGCCTCGTACTGTCTCGCCGCAGCCGACGAGGTCCGGCAGCGGCTTGAAGGAGCAGCTCGATCCGTCTTTGCCGAGTCGCGCCACGAGAATGCATTTCTTGTCGCATCGCTGCTTCTGATGAGGACCTCCATGGACAAGAGCAGGGAGATAAACCATAAGTGGGTAGTTAGTACTAGTAGTTAATATCTGATACTGAGCAAGCGATTAATTAATCAAATTCTAGTATACATATCTAATCAGCATCAGCAAGAAACCGAAACAAAGGCTGGAAATCAGGAATAGCGTCGCTGAACTGGAACCAAGAAATAAGTGGGACCGGGTGCCTTGAGATTGTGACGGATAGGTGTCAACGATCCGGGTGGGTCTATTGTGCTGGGTTTTTATTTTTGAGAACTGTCCATTGTGCTGGGTGATAGACCCAGGCTCATGGCCTTTTTTTTCCTACCACTGCACGGGCCCCACATCCATGCTGCCGACGGAGCAAAACCAATCAATAAGGTTAGCTGGTGGTATCTCGGCACTGAATGGTCAGTTTGTTGGGTTAGCTATCTTTAGAATATTTTACTTTTTCTACGAATAAATAAATTTCGCTAAGAAGTGTGTCTTACAAAAATGGATAGAGAATACTTTGGTCGGTAATGAATCACTTTTCTCTTTCTGTAGGTAAGTAGGGCCATACCTAACTCTTTCCTTACTCCGCATGCAAAGGGTACAGTTCTCCTTGCTTGTGGGTCTTTTGGCTTATGTATTTTGATGGGGAGAAACTTCGATACGAGGAAAACTTCTAAAAACTATTCTTCCAAGCATATTTGATGGATTATGTTGTGCATACCACTTGTATATCAAACATAAGCTAAAATGATGTGTCAGTGTTGCTCATTGCGTAATTCATATGCATACAATTACCTTTAGATCACCTTTAGATGGAACTACATCTTAAACGAAAAGAACGTGTAAACTTTGATCTTTTTACATACATATATAGTACTTTGCTCTGACTATCAAGCTCGTACAAACTGTTAATTAACATGAACAAATCAGTATAGCAGTCGCATCTGCCAGTAGCGAAACAATTAAAGTTAGAGACCGTCGACATATATCTGGCACTAGACAACTAGTGTAGAAATCCAAAATAAAAAAAAACATTTTTTTCGAAGTAGACATATACTGCATGTCAGCATAGTGCTAACACTGAACACCCTACCTAGACCGCGCATCCGAGGGTTAACGACAGCACCAAACACGCGGATCTGTCAAGTTGTTTGATTTCATATCCTCTAAACGGTCACTATAGTGCTATCTACTAGCTGATAAGACCCAGGCTCATAGCCTTTTTTTGAATTGCACGGGTCCCACATCCATTCTGCTGATGGAGAAAAAACAATTAATAAGGACTTTTATAATCTTTTTCTATTTCTATAAAGTAGGATAACTTTTGGTACAGTATTACTTGGTGGGTATATAATAGAATCATTTTCCTCTTTGTATAGGTAAGGACCACTATACTTCCTTTATACATGGGACCATCCGCAACTCTTTGCTTATTCCACATGCAAAGCCTATTGTGCTTTGCTTGTGGATAAGGAACACACATCTTTTGACTTGGATTATGCTATGCGTTCTGGTTGGAAGAAACTTCGGTACGATTACCATGGGTAAGGAACACACATTTTTTGGCTTGGATTATGCCTTTTGGTGGAGAGAACTTGGGTAAGGAACACACCTCATGCAAATCACGTGGGTCGTATCCTCTAAATAATCACTATAAAATTATCATGGGTATCTCTATTTAAGTTGTATTTCAGACATTGGGACCCATACAGGTTTGCCACGTAACAGCTCTGATGTGCCACTATTCGAGCTGTGAACCACCCAATACCTATAGTGCGTCGAGGTTCAGCTACGAGTACAATACTCGGGTAACAGGTGCTCAAGTGGCGTGTTCTGCGAGCTGATGGCTTGCAGCAACGGTCCTATAGCCTGTTATACAGTACCCCAGCTGCAATTAAAAAATGGCAGAACGGTGCCAGTCAAACCATTCGTACCGATATTCTTCGTGACGAAACATCCTACCTGCCATTGCTAACATAGCACACATGTCATTGTGCGCTAAAACATCTCAAATCCCAGACGGAAACCAACTACAGTACATGAACGCTGTCCGAGGCGTGAATGCGGCGTGCGTGCACGTGTTATCTCCCAGCAGGCACTTTGGCTTGCGATTGCCGAAACCCAACCGAACGGGATTGACTCTGGTCCCAAACCGTTTTCTTTCCTTTGTTTAAGTCTAAAGTCACGCAGTCACATGATGTTGGCATCTTCGACAACTGAATCAAGCTAATGAGCTATGCCTGTACGGAGCTTAAAAAGAAGAAAAAACCTATCACGCAGCTGCACTGAAGTACAACGCGCGAAAGAAAGCAGCGGTTCCTTCTCGCGAAAGAAAGACGACAGAAAAAAAGGCTATCTACACCTGATAGCACGCAACGCGATTCTGTGAAACACACAGCACACTCCCATCAGTCCATCACACGATCGCATCCATTCATCGATCTTGTCCAACATTACTTGCAACATCACTTGGATCCTTCACTTCTACTCATACAACCTGGTCCCCGAAGTGTTAAGCACATCCTAGGATTTAAAAAAAAAACCGATGATGGATGCCAACAAGGAAGGAAGAGAGACAGCGCAGCTTAATCAGTTACCACTGTTTTGCTAGTGCGAAGGCGATGCCGCATGTGCTTTCGCGTACCTACTACCCACTATATCAGACCCAGATGCACGTGGATATCTGGACCAGACAGGCCGCAACTAGAGTGAAAATTAACAAAAATAACCTTAAAATTAATCTTCAGCACAAAATAAACCTATTTGTAATCTATTTCTAAAAATAACCCTTTTGTGGGGCGCCCGCAACTGGGGTGCCACGTTATGCAGTGTGACTCTCCAGACTGGGGTGCCACACTTTCCGCCAGCGTGGCAGCATGGGACCCGCGCTTGTAAGTGTGGCGCCGGCTTCCGGGGAGTTACACTATGAAGCGTGGCTCCGTTATATAGGGTGCCACACCCTGTGAATGAAACTGCCCCGTTTGGGTGCTCACGGGTAGAAAGTTTTTAAGTGTGACACCCTAGTCTAAGGTGCCACACTCTGAAGTGTGGCTCCATTGCTCAGGGTGCCACACGGTGAAATTGTAACCGTTTTGCTATTGCGAGTGAAACAATCTCAGAAGGACTAAAATTCAAAGAGTAGTAACAGTGTAAAAAAGAAAACCATAGAAATAGAGTTCACAACATTAGATTGTAAGGTTCACATAAATCTCGAAGTTCACGGCGATACAAAGTTCGCAACAATGGCATAAATTTAAAGTCATGGCAAAGTTCGAGCGAAGTTCACGAGATAGCCAATGTCCATGGCGACATCAATGTTGGAGACTCTAATCAGTCCAACATGGATACTTGCCCTTGCGGTTGCCCGCTTCATCCTTCTCTTGCGTATGGCGAGTTAGCTCACGCTTTCTTTCCAGCCCTCTTAACTTCACGCTTCTTTTTCTCTTTCTCCAAATGTTCCGTCTCCATACGTTCATTCATCTTCTGTTTCCTCTCTTCGTCTTGGCGGTGCTCCTCCAAACGGCATTTTATCCTTAGCCTCGTTCCTATCTACCTCATTCTTGTAGTAGCTACCTTGAAATAGGTCTATCCACTCGAAATAGCTGCAAAGGGGCGGTGATGACTACAAAGAGACAATAATCATTAACCACCTAAAAAACGTCCCGTGCAAACATGGATACAGATGATACATACCTTGAGACGGTCATAGGTAGATTTCTGTTCTTCCTTGTCCGAGGCATAGTTGGGACACAACCAAAACTTTCTTTGTCCTGTGTCATCACAACCATCGGAATGTTTGGCCGTGCAAATGTCTTGGCACCAACACTTGAGTGGATCCTCCTTGGGAGTGTCAATCGTATTCATGTGCTTGAACTTTGTCATGCTTTAAATTTGTGCCCATTGTTGCGAATTTTGTAATGTCGCGAACTTCGAAATTTATGTGAACCTTGCAATCTAATGTTGTGAACTCTATTTCTACGGTATTATTTTTACACTGTTACTACTCTCTAAATTTTAGTCCTTTTGAGATTGTTTCACTCGCAATAGCAAAACGGTTACAATTTCATCGTGTGGCACCCTGAGCAATGGAGCCACACTTCAATGTGTGGCACCTTAGACTGGGGTGTCACACTAAACTTTCTACCCGTGCGCACCCAAATGGGGCGGTTTCACTCCGAGGGTGTGGCACCCTGTATAACGGAGCCACGCTTCAGAGTGTAACTCCCTGGTAGCCGGCACCACACTTATAAGCGCGGGTCCCATACTGCCACGCTGGCCGAAAGTGTGGCACCCCAGTCTGGGGAGTCACACTGCATAACGTGGCACCCCAGTTGCGGGCGCCACACAAAAGAGTTATTTTTAGAAATAGATTACAAATAGGTTTATTTTATGATGAAGATTAATTTTGAGGTTATTTTTGTTAATTTTCACGCAACTAGACTAGCTGGACCTCTCTCCGCATTGCTTTGCTCGTTTGTTGCTCCTGGGTCCTTGTTAAATATTGTTCGTCCCTTATCACAGTGCACGACTTTCGGCCATGCTAGTTCGGAAAGTTGCTTTGCCGCCTGAGCTTATAGTGATTCCTTTGATTCTAAAACTAGCACAATAATATCCGTGCTTCGTCACCGTTTGACACGAAGAAGCCCAGAATGTAACTAAACGAATCAAACATCAAACAAACGATTAAGACACTACATGTTTTTGTAAGGATATTAACTTGTTGAGTGATTTATTTGTTTTGTTGAAACAATTTGGTGGCCGTATGAGATGTAAATGATAATGGCATATCTACAAATACGTAGCGAAAATGTGGGTGTCTTTTTGTAAATTGTCATAGATTACTTCTTAGCCGTTAGATATAAATCGATCGAAGACTACAGTCACACCATCGTCACCAACTGTGAGATCATTTGGCGCCTCGACGTCGCTCAGGAGAGCCGCACCCTGTCTACGCGTGAGCGCACACATAGAACCAATACAAAATCCTAGCTCCTCGGTCTCAATGCAATTCAACGGGGCCGGCAAAACCCGACGCCATGTGCCAAACTCGAAAGTCAAGCCCTATATCGTTAGAAGAATAGAATTATAGAAAAAAAAAATACATATGCTTGTAAAAGACATGATTGATGACTCTTCCAGATTTTTGAAATACTATATATGGAAGAAATAAAGCAAAATTAAAGGGATGTGCATTATTGTTTTATTGAAGTATTGAAAGAATTGCTAATTTCCCGGTGATTATTCCAGGTCAAACTACTATAGTGTTGCTCCTGTCGAGAAGAGACCTCACGACCCATCTCCACTGAATTGCCGACCTCTATCAGCCAATCACGCCGCATAGAGGAGGTCAAGAACATAAGATGATTGGTAGCTTGGTGCTCCAGTCATGGCAGTTCTCCCGTCGATACCCTAATCGGTCGATTCTCAAGATTAATTTTATGATGGGGGTATTTGAAAATTTGTGAACTTAATATTCACCGAAATAAATGTTTCACCAAGGATGCTCAGCGGAAAAAGGAGATACCGAGAAACAGGTGCATGGTGAAGCATGCATTGGCCTGCTTGGCCTGAAGTACGGACTTAACAACTGACCTAGTACACATAGCAGCATATATCCTCGCTTTGGCCTTAGTTTTTTTTAGGGTGCGCTTTGGCCGCAGCTAAAACAATGAAGGAAAACGCTTCCTAACTTCCGGAGGATCTGCGTCCTCACGTCCTCCGCCGTGCGAGGGTGACGCGTGTTCGGTGATAGCGATGGCACTACAGGAAATATGCTGATACGTGACGCTCAATTTTCGTCACTAAATCGTCACCAAATTTCATCCATGACGATCTTGTGACGAAAAACAAATTGTTGAAAACCGAGCGTCAGTAATGGTTCACCACGACGATTTTGTAGGAATCGTCATGGACATCCACGACGATATAAGAACGTTATTAATCTATGACGATCCAAAATCGTCGTGAGCAATCCGGCCAGGACAGCTCAGCGCCGACGTGGCCAATCCTACGTGGCAGAATAGTGACGAAATGAAATCGTTGTGGATTAAATTTGGCCAAGTCCATTTCGTTGGTGTACGTGGGCCTAGCCCGATAATTTCGGCCTTTGCTGGTCATTTTCTTACTTGGGCCTGAGCCTTTTTTAGCCTTTTCATTGATCGATCCAATCCATTTTGTGATCCATTCTATAATTTCTTCTTTTTCTGGAATGTTTTTAATCATGTAATTTGGGTTGTGGCCTTTTAGGAGCCCATCTAACTTTTGTTCCAGTACTGTATTCGGTCCTTTTTAGTTTTTATTTACAATTTAAATTAGGACATTGTTTGGGCCAAGAAGTGGCCTTTGGTGGTCCATTAACTTCTGGACCAAGCTCACATAGTTTTCAATCTATTTTTTCATCGGTAGCACATAGGAAATTGAATACAACCCATACATATATATTTATTTCAAGCAAATATTCAGGAATAAGAATAACCTGCAAATTACATTCAAATAGCAGCGTTTGAATAATCGGCATTACATTGACAGTACATAATTCAACATTTGAATAGTACATTGAACATCATAGTTCAACAAGTACTAGTTCACCAAAATGGTCAAGTTCCAATTTCCTACAGAAATAGATTTAGCAAAATCACCAAAATGGGCAAGTTTCATGTGCGCTTCTCCTCGAGCTCCTGATGGTTGTTAAGCATTATTGATAAACAATCACAAAGATGGAAAGCTAAGTTTGCTAGTAGCTACCATATGTATAGAGTAGTAAAGTTCATGACAATGAGTATCAGATGCTCTATATGTACAAAATATTTGCTAGTAGCTACTATATGCGCATAGTAATATTTTCTAATAGCTACTATATTTACAAAGTATTTGTTGGTTAAACATCACCAGGTGGGATCACAGGCCCAAATCTAGATAAAAAGCAACCAAGCAGTTGAAACTGCTAACAGAATGCAATCACCGGTAAAACAATTTCCCTCGGTCACAACTCGGAGTAGTATGACAGGTTGCTAAGAATATATAAAACGCAAATAAACCAAAGGATGGCATGATCTGTCACAAGTAGCTAGTTTGCCAGTTAGATACATGGAGGGTACCAAGATATGGACAACATGGACATACTTGAGTGCAGCATAGATGATAGATGACTAACAGGGGCAGATGCCATAATACATAACTAGAACCGAGTTTCATATCTAGCAAGTGATTCAAAGCCTAAGAGTCATGCAGTATATACCAGAATCAAATAGCACACAAAACAAACATGACTAAGATGGATGACACATGACAGAGGAGGAACCAAGGTAATCGAAGGATCACATGTCCATTTCCCGAGAACATTATGCTACCTAATGCAAGTGTCAAGACCATCCTTGTTCCGGGAACGTGTCCATCTTCTGTCCTGGTCCCGCATTGATAATCCAGCAGTAGTATGCACACTCCAACCTAAACAGAACTTTGTCATTCATAAGAATGCAGCAAACCTATCCAAACCACTTACTCAGGTTCATAAGGCAGACCAACATATATAGATACACATAAGAATTGGTTAACAGAGCCAGCTACACTTCAAGAAATCATATCTTCAACTATAAATGAGTACTTGGCAGTGCACACTAGCGACTGGTGACTGGTTATTTTGGAAAAGAGGATTGAAGCCCAACCTCCACATCAATGGATGCAAACTGTCTATTTATTAAAAGTTTCCATAGTTCTGATTTCAGCTGAGGATTCAAGGTCAACAAGTGAAACATCAAATGGAAAAAGGGTTTTTTTGTGAAGCACCTACCAAAAATATGACACAAAATTGTACAAAGTAAAATTCTAAATATATTATGTAATATTTGATCTACAAATAACAAACTTACTACCTCTCAATACCTCAAAATACACCTCTTTTGAAAAAGACAAATTTCTGCCGATTCCGTTGAAACCGGGCCAAATTTGAACTACAGGTGCCTCATAGTTTGCTCATGATTTTTTGTGAAAATCATTTTTAGATACAAAAGTACCTATTTCTTCAGAGATACACCAAAAGTTTTTCAATATTCAACCTCTAGCTATGAACGACCATGCACGCCGTCTTGACTTTTTCCTAAAACCGGCATAGAAAAATTCCAAAAAAATCAAAAAACTCGAAATGATGCAAGACCTTCGCGTGGTGTCATTATATATGTGCTATTATCCACCAAAAATAATAAACTTGGAATACGACAACTGGGTTGAAAAAGGTGAGCATAGAAACGAGGTATCTCCTCCGAAGATTCTTGGGTTTCGGGCCAAATGACGGATGTTATGGCCACACTCATGGCATAGTTTATTGAAATGTGCACATATTATACACAAGCATGCATAATGGAACAACTAACAATGTTCACGAAGAAACTTTTATTTTTCTTTGAATAAAAACATCATTTTCCATTTTCGGAGTGTCAAAAAGGGTTTGTTTGTGAAGCACCTACCAAGAATATGCTACAAAATTATACAAAGTAAAATTCTAAATATATTATTTCATATTTGATCTACAAAATACAAATTTACTACCTCTCAATACCTCAAAATACACCTCTTTTGAAAAAGACAAATTTCTGCCGATTCCGCTGAAACCGGGCCAAATTTGAACTACAGGTGCCTCATGGTTTACTCATGATTTTTTGTAAAAATCATTTTTAGATACAAAAGTACCTATTTTTTCATAGATACACCAAAAGTTTTTCAATATTCAACCTCTAGCTACGAAAGGTAATGCCCGTCGTCTTGCCTTTTTCCTAAAACCGGCTTAGAAAATTCCAAGAAGTTCAAAAAATCTTGAAATGACGCAAGGCCTTAGCGTGGTGTCATTATATACGTCCTAGTATCCACCAAAAATAATAAACTTGGTATACGACAGCTGGGTTGAAAAGGTGAGCATAGAAACGAGCTATCTCCTCCGAAGATTCTTGGGTTTCGGGCCAAATGACGGATGTTATGGCCATATTCAAGGAATAGTTTGTTTAAATGTGCCCATATTCTACACAAGTATACATAATTGAACAACTAACAATGTTCACGAAGAAAATTTTATTTTTCATTGAAATAAAAACATCATTTTCCATTTTCGGAGTGTCAAAAATGGTTTTTTTTTGTGAAGCACATACCAAAAATATGTTGCAAAATTATACAAACTAAAATTCTAAATATATTATGTCATATTTTATCTACAAATAATAAATTTAAAACCTCTCAATACCTCAAAATACACCTCTTTTGAAAAAGACAAATTTCCGCCGATTCCGCTGAAACCGGGCCAAATTTGAACTGCAGGTGCCTCATAGTTTGCTCATGATTTTTTGTAAAAATAATTTTAGATACAAAAGTACCTATTTCTTCAGAGATACACCAATTTTTTTTTCAATATTCAACCTCTAGCTACGAAAGGTAATGCCCGCCGTCTTCCATTTTTCCTAAAACCGGCATAGAAAATTCCAAAAAAAACTCGAAATGATGCAAGACCTTCGCGTGGTGTCATTATATATGTCCTAGTATCCACCAAAAATAATAAACTTGGAATACGACAATTGGGTTGAAAAGTTGTTCAAAGAAATGAGCTATCTCCTCCGAAGATTTTTGGGTTTCGGGCCAAATGACGGATGTTATGGCTACATTCATGGAATAGTTTATTTAAATGTGCCCATATTCCACAAAAAGATTTATATTGGAACAACTAACAATGTTCACGAAGAAATTTTATTTTTCTTTGAATAAAAATATCATTTTCCATTTTCGGAGTGTCAAAAATGGTTTTTTTTGTGAAGCACATACCAAAAATATGTTAGAAAATTGTACCAAATAAAATTATAAAGCTATTATGCCATATTTTATCTACAAATAACAAAGTTACTACCTCTCAATACCTCAAAATAAATCTCTTTTAAAAAAGACAAATTTCTGCCGATTCAGGTGAAACCGGGCCAAATTTGAACTACAGGTGCCTCAAAAATCATATTTAGATACAAAAATACCTATTTCTTCATAGATATACAATTTGTTTTGCAATATTCAACATTTATATAGGAACAATCATGTCTCCCGTTTAGACTCCAAAGCGTAATTCAAAATCCCTTAAAGTCTCAATAAATATATGCTCGTGGATATGATTGTATATTTTCACAAAATGGATGAAAATGATCTATATTTACTATGAATTATTTATTTATTTATTTCAAAATTGATTTCGGTTAATTTGAAGGCCAAATTTGTATTATAGAAAATGAAAACAGAAAAAATGAAAAAAAATCGAGCCATCCCTGTTAGAGCCCATGCCAGCACTTGCTTGATAGGCCGAATTTGAGCCCATGCAGCGACGGAGGTAGAGCATGGCCCATGTTCCTGCGCTCATGTTTGGTGGCCCATGTTCGCTTGTGGCCGAGTCAAGTAGGTGCGGTGCGCTTAGTTTTCAACAAGTAATGTTTGGCATAGTGGTTAGGCTGTGTGGTGGTGAATGTGAGGTCACGGGTTCGACTCCCGGCTCAGCCTTATTTTGCGACTTTAGTCCCGAATTTGACCAGATTTCGGGCGGGTCCGACATGGCAGGTCGTTGTGTGTTAACTGTTAAGTACATGCTTGCGGGTCCCACATGCCAGGTCGCTGTGTGCTGTTGCGGGTCTAACTAGACGAGTCCCACAATGCTGGACATGCCGGACATGCCAGGTCGCTGTGTGCTGTTGCGGGTATAGCTGGACGGGTCCCACAATGCTGGACATGCCGGACATGCCAATTCACTGTGTGGAGGTTACAGTACAGGTTGCTTGTGGGCCCACATGTCAATGATACCTAGAGGACAGGTGCCACGTGTTTGGAAATTGATTATGTGGACATCCAATAGACATGACACTTAGGCGGGGTTGATGATGTGGCCATCCAATAGACATGACACGTAGGCAAAGTTGATGATGTGCTCGTCTAGTCATATCAACAGAGCCATATTTACTATGTCATGACGATTTAAATTCGTCGTGAATGGTTGGAAATAAGTGCATGATGGTTCATGACGATATCATTTTATTAAATTATGACGTTTCTTAGCCAAATCGTCGTGAAAATTCAGTGTTTTGATCCCCTCTAACGGCTAACGACGATTTGACACAGAATCGTCATAACTTTATGACGATATCATTCACCGTCATTGCGAGAACGTCACGTATCAACACATTTCTTGTAGTGTGGGTGCGGTGGGTCCACCACCGAAACCTTATCTCCATCCCGATCACCTCCTCCACTCGTTCTCTGTCTCGCCTCCCCACTTCTTCCCTGTCTCGCCTCCCCACTTCTTCCCCGTCTCGCCTTCTCCACCAACCACCGTGCCATCCCTTGCTCGTCCCGCCGAAGAGCCGCCGTCCGACTCCTCCACCGTCCTCTCGTGTGACTCCTCCAACCACCACCGCGGAGTCCTTGTCCCGTCGGAGCGCCGCCATCAGGCTCCTCCACCGGCTTCGCGTCTCCACTCCTCCAACCACCACCGCATTGTGCTCGTCCTGCCCTAGCGCCGCCGTCCGGCTCCTCCACCAGCCTCATAACGAAGGGACACCCGGTGACCCCTGTGGCTTGTTGTGCCGGCACTTCGCCTTTCGTTCCAACCATGGGTATGCGGGATCTGAGAGGCGCACGCCCCTGGGCGGAGGTCCGAGGGACAGCTGCGTCCGGGGGGAGCAAATTTCTCCATAATTTTTGTGCCTTTTTTTATTTTTTTTATTTGATGTGGTGCAAATTTGTGAAAGCTTTGTAGCAATTGTTTTCCTTATCTAGTGCAAATCTACAAATCAATTGTAGCAAATTCTTCTTCGCCGCAATTCTTTTTGATGTTGTGCAAATTTGTGAAAGCTTTGTAGCAACTGTTCTTCGTTTCTGGCGCAAATTTACAAATCAATTGTAGCAAATTCTTGTTCACGATATTTTCTTTTCGACGCGGTGCAAATGTTTGGAATGTTTGTAGCAAAACAATCACCCGTTTGATGCAAATTCGTGGAACAATTGTAGCAAACTCTTTTTTATATGATGCAATGTTTTTTCAGCATGTGCGAATCCTTTAAAAGTTTCAGTAGAAAATTTCTTCCTCTTCTGGAGCAAATCTATGTATGCGTCGTAGCAGAAATTCCTACACCTTTTTCAAGAAACCCATGGTGGCGCCACTGAGCAGCGTAGACGATGACCGAAGTTGGGAATGGAGACATGTCGCTCCCAAAGTACAACGGCGTTGCTGCGAGGGGTGGAGGCTGATGTTCTCAGGGACACAACGGTCTGCGAGTGATGCTCCCGGCGGAGCACTGCTGCTACCGGCGGAGCTGTGGCGACTTCCATCTCCGGCGAGCAGTGGAGGAGCGATGCGGTGTTGCGCCATGGGGACAACGCTTGACTTTTTCTGCGGAGGATTTTTTCCCTGTGTTGGCAGTTCCGTACGCGTGCGCGCTGGTATGTGTGTATGAGTGGTCCGCGGGACACATGTCGCACGCTGCATGTGGAAGATCCAAAATTTTGATCCCCGGGGGACGCCCAACGCAGTCCAACAATGAAACCACGATAATGTAACTGGTAGAGTGCATGTGAGCGCTGACTGACTGAGAAAGAATCACGATCAACGCACGCCCACCAGGCAAAGTCTCAAATGCGATTGCAGCCCAGCGGGCTGTGGGGATGCGGCCCAGTGTTCATGCACTAGCCCTATTCCTTCTAATTCCTAGCGCTTGGTATCTAGGATTATATAAATATATTTTGGGCCCCCAAAATCTATGGTCCATGTACAGGCCGCACGTTATCCACAACTATGGGATCGGCTCTACTATTCAGTAATCCATGATGCGGCAACGTTCGCGCCTCACTTGCTTTGAAAATGGAGACGCAAACTCCAAGATCTTCCATATCACTAGGAGTGTGATACGTCGCACAAACTTCACTCAAGTTCTATATTCTGCAAGCAGCAACCTTGCCATCACCAAGGAGGATAAAGATGGGGAGCTTATAGCTTGGCATCCTATCGACCAAATTGTTTGCTTAAATCGGAACGAGCTGGGATATGAAGATTGATCACGAGAGAGTTGAGCATATTGTAAGTATGTCCTAAAGAAAAAAATTGTGTGAACATTCATGTTTATCTTCAAGATATCATTATAATAAAGAGATAAGAAAAGGTATAAGGTTGATCAAGTTACAAATAGTGGATCAACAGACAAAGTTAGAAGATGTACCAAGTGGTATCGAGTGATCACGTGGTATCGTGGTGATCGTCATTAAGGTTGTGAAGTGCAAGTCTAAGAGGAACATTTCAAAGAGATAACATGTTTGGAGCTTGCCACCATTTTGGAGATAATGGAAAAGTGAAGATGGAATTAAGAGAGCATCTCTCATAGTGGCGCATGGGGAGCCATATATGGTCTTCACCAAGCGGAGCGAAATAAATAAAGGTTCCAAGTTGAGGCGGTGAATATCTTCATCATCTAATTCAAGTGGAATGCTCAAGGTAAAGGTATAATATTGATAGATTTTCTATTTTACCGGCCTTATGACGGGGGGATAAATTATATGATAGATAACCGTATTATCAAGAGGGGATCTCATAGTAGCAACTTGATCGTATCATTAGGAAATAGATCAAACCTTTGCATACTTAATATCATCTTTCTTGGTTCATGTTTGGATTTTATCCTTGTGGGGTTTTGATGCTTGTCATGATCTTCATGATAAGCTCAAGTTTATTGTGAACAAAATTCGTAAGAAAAACTTGTTCTGTTTTCGGTGTCGGAGGTTTTTCTGGTTGTTACATTATAGAGAAGTCAAAACATTCATTATTTGGTTTTATTCTTTGATGCTGACATGATCACACGCTCGTTGGGAGACCCCAAGGAGAAGGTATGATATAGTATAGCGAAAAATCCCCCAAGTTAAGTAACTAGGATTTATTGAACCAGTATGACTTCTTTGTATTGGAGAAGATTGCTTGTTGTCAGGCGCGTCAACAAGCGTGGAACCTGCACACAAACACAAATTCTCTCTTGCCCCAACTTCCCGGAAGGTTATCAATCTTCCGATCTTGCTGAAAACTACAGAATTAAACATATAGAGTCTTTAAAAGTAAATAAAGTAAAAAACAGAACATAAAGGAAACAATTATGAAAGTTCTTTAAAGAAGGTTGCAAATATGAGAAAAATAGGACCGCGGGCCATAGGTTCACTAGTTGTGTCTCCAAAGAAAACAAACATGCTGTGTGAACAAATTAAACTTTGACTGTTGACAAATCATGTACGTATAACGATACTATTATCACGCCATCCACCATGCATTCATATCTAAAAATCCAACTCAAGAAAGCTATCCAACAAATCTCTCTGTTATTAAGTTGCAACAACGAAGTGATTTATTTGTTTGCAACAAACAAATGCATTAAGAACAATACATAATGTAAGAAGTGGTCCTCTTCCATAGACAAGAGCAACGCTGTTTACTCCCTAGTAGCAACATCACATCCCCCATCTCTCACGTTTCTGTCCCTCGAGCATAGATGTAAGGGAGGCATGAACCTACCATCTATCATATGAACCCTCTCTTGAGGTGAAAACAACTACGTGCCCAAGGTAATCATAAACACTCGAGAGTGTTGCAAGACAAGATTAAAACTCTCTACAAATATAAGTGAAGCATCTCAGATTGTCATGAACAAAATAATCATAATCTCATGATTCATTGGATACCAGCAAAGACAACATGCACAATTACGTAACTGTGGTCTTGATCATGTGAGGCAACTCACATGACTCTAAACATGGAGGTATAAGGGAGTGAACAACCATCTAACTATTGTTATGGAATCATAGTCCCGAAATGAACTACTCACACATCTGTCCGGAGGCGATCATGGCGATGAAGAGGCCTTCAATGGCAATCCCCCGCTCCAGCAGGGTGCCGAAACAACGCTGCATAATCCCTAGATTGGTCTTTCGAGGTGACGACGCATCTTTGAATGTTTCATGGAAAATACCTCTGTCCCCAATGTTTTTAGGGTTAAGGGCATCTTATAGGCGAAGAGGCGGCGTGAGGGGTTGCCAGGGCAGTCAGGGGCCCACCAGGCGTGGCCTAGGGTGGGGCCACGCCTGGCACCTCCATGGGCCCCCTGACCCCTCCGGCTTTTCTTTGGACTCAGTGTTCGTTCCAGGTAAAAATATCTCCGTGGGGTTTCAGGCCTTTCCGAAATAATCTCCTTCATAACTGACCTGGGACATCTGGTTAATAGGTTAGTATATGAAATCATCCGTAAAACGAAGGAAAAAATGAAAATAAGATAAGGGCATTGGATAGAAAACACGCATGAAGCATAAAAAATTATAGATATGTTTGCAACGTATCAGCATCCGCAAGCTTTGCCCATGCTCGTCCTCGAGTAGGTAAGTGATAAAAAAATAATTTTTGAGATGAGATCAAGGCAACACAAATCTTGATCAACGTTATGTAAAAGCATTGCAACCTGTCATCAAAGTACTTTAACAAAGGCATGATAAATATTCTTTGAACTAATCTAAACTTGGAACTATGTTGTACATAAAAATTAATACAAATAATTGTCGATAAATAATGAAGTATTGAAAGCAATAAGTTTGTTTCAATCATAAAGAAAACCATAATAAAGAGGTATTCCTCTTGTCCTTCGTGTGGTAGAAAAACATAAATGCATGACACCTTCAAAGAGTAGATGGTGAATAGATACAAATAATTTAAGAGCAATCAATACGGTGATCATGAATCAATCAATAATAAATTTTGGGACTATGCACATTATAATCAGAACGATAACTATGCTTACTTAATTGGTGCGTAAAGTAAGAATATGAAGACTCAGAATAAAAGTAAAATAAATGCCCTCAACAGAGGGAAGAAGGGATTACTATTGTGCTACAAATTTTTATTTAACAAAACATAGATATTGAAAACACTTTTGAGAGAGGTGTATGGCTATGTCTACACATGTTTTCAAATGATCCATCTTTTTTTCATGTTTAATGGCTTCAAGAGCGGCTCCCATAGGAGAATCATAACATTCCCCTGTCTCCTTTGTTTTCACAAGCTAAATTCATGATTTCTCAAATCCATAGTGTGAGGAGAATTTAACATTATTGTTGCAGCTTACTTTGGGCTGGGCACCCAGATACCGACTCTTTTTGCAAAATGAAGGACTAGCACATAATAAATCATTCAATACTTCCTCATGAGATAACATAGGAACACAAAACAACACTACTACGATACCCACAATCTCAGCCGGTTCTCGTACGAAGGCCTGAGGCGGTTCCCCCGACAGGCTCGTTGCATAAGGTGCTAATAATGAGGCCCACGGGAGCCGGTTTAAAGTGCCTCCTAGGAAACAACATACCTCAGACGGTTTTTAAAAAAGGCAGCCTCTGATAAGGTCTACATCGGAAGCGGCTGAATCAAATTCCCGACACGCAACTTAGAGACGGGCCGTTATGACGGCCGACTCCACCTGCGTCAGAATGTCCGATTTTGGTTAGACGGTCCAGCGTTTGTATGGTCCGAGGTTTTGAAGATGGTCCACAGAACGGGGAGCCGATTCGAATAAAGGGCAGCCTCGCACTAGACAGAGACGGATTCAGTTTGTATTAGCTCTTCATTAATTGGAGACTTCATGGTTATTTGGAGGTTGTACATTTGTTTTTGGCACCATCCTAGAGTCAGTTTTTTAAACCACCTTTGTTAAGTTCGGATGCACCATTATTGTTCGGAATTCGCAACCTGCTCTGGATGGAGCAAATGCATGTCAATATGCCATCTATTTTGAGATTATACCAATTATTTAAACTAAACAACGAATTTGTAAATATTTATAATTAAGCTCAATTCCAGATCAATATATTCACGGTAACGTTAAATTTACGACAGAAATTAACGGTGCATGAACCAAAGTGTAGAACATTCGAATGTCGTCACAAAATCACAGATTGGAACATCATGATTACTCTGTAAGCAGAAATACATTGTCGCATGTCATCAGGTCCTTCAGCCATCACCTTTCGAACCAAGAAATGAGACATGTCGTCACAGAGCATTTGTAGCTTGCTGATTGGCGGTTTCTTAGCTTCGAGTCCCGGATGCTTTTCATAATTTTTTGCAGTCTAGTGAGCATGATATAAATCGCACAAAACCTTAAGATGTTTGGAAAATGAAAATAGAAGTTGTTTTACTTCCTCCAATTCCGTATCCAGGGATCAAGCAATCATCAAGTTCATATGATGGGCAACATCGAACCCCCTTAATTGCATATTTTGCTGGTACAACTATTCATGGTACGTGCCAAACTTGTTGAATTCCGACGGATGTTGGTGGTACTGGGCAAAATAGATTATATATTTATTTATAAGACTTCCATATCCAACAGAAAACCAGAGTTCATGCATTAGAATGTTGTAGGTTGAAACTAACCTGATATCTCAGGTGGTGGGTAAATCTGCTATAACCCTTCTGACTTGGGTGGTGCCGGACACGATAATGCTGTTTTTTCTGCCATGGAGGATGAGGGGATAGGGAGGAACGATGCAGGGCAGAGGTGTGCTTCCGATAGTGTTCTCCTTACTGCTGTCGAGGACGAGGGGCCAGTGAGGACCTTGGTAGGGCAGAATTGTGCTGCCGTGGGAGGTGCGGTTGATGATGTTGTTCTCGATACTTCTACTAGGTCGAGTGGTAGTATATGCCAGGTAATTGGGCCAAGGTTCGTTCCCTCGGGAGAATTTTGTAGCCACGGGTCTATAGTGGATGTGGAGGATCAGACTGCAGCTGGTTTTCCTTCTGTTTCGGGTTCGTTGCCTCCTGATGCAATTATAACTAAAGAAGTGATTTCGTGTGACGTTGGTCCGATGGTGCAAGCCGGACAGCTGTCCTCTGTTTGTCGAGCTAACGTAGTGCAAAGGAGAATTCTCGACAGTCCTGTGCCATTGGGGTCCAGGGACTCGCTTTATTTGAGGGGTGATAATATTGATGTGGTCCCTGCTTCTACTCCTTTGTCTAGTAATCTCTTCGAACATTCTGTTATTTTTTATGGTGGTGTATCAATTATTAATGAATCTTCAATACCCAATCCTCTTCATCACATTGGTACATGCATGATGAGCCTAGGTGGAGTCTTGTCTCCACCTCCTAGGCCTTCGCGTGAGTAGGTCATCCCTTTTGGGGGGATCCTAGAGCCCACCTCGACCGGATTGAGATCGAGTTCCTGCATTAGGGCGCAACCGAATGCAAATGTACCTATTCAGGAGAGGGCTTCGCTTCGCGCGGAGAGGAGGGATGACTTACTCTCGGGTAAGAATGTTAAACGTTATTTATCCTTTGTAGATCTTCCCAATGAAACTATTGTTCATAGGGAATCTAGACTGATAGTTTCTTTTGGGGATTCTGTTTCTTCGGTAGATAACGCGGTAAATAATCTTAAGTCTATCAAAACTGCACGTAATTTGGTCATCTTGGCTAATGATTTAGGATTGGATGAGGGAGGGGAATCAGAAAGTCTTGTTATGCATCGAGCATCTAACCTTTCTGAGGATTGTGAAACTAAGGATGATCTCGGTCTTGATAATCAGGTTGCGTCTTTGATGGTCTCGAAAATCACTAAGTCCCGTAAAAAAGTTAGTAATATTAATCGGGCGACTCGTAGGAGTGTTAGATTTAAAAATTTGCCTAGCAAGTAAATATGAAAGCCCTATTTTGGAACTCAGACGGGTTTGGTAACATAGAAAAACACTTGGTTGTTAATGAGGCAGTTCGTGAGCACAGTTTGGATTCTGTTGTTTTGTTGGAAACATGTAGATCTAATTTTTATGCTTCTTTTTTGTCTCATCTTGTTGGTGGTCGTGATTTCAGTTGGTATTGTTTAACCCCTCATGGTAGATGGGGGGATTTTAGTTGGTTTTAACAACATAGTTTTGACCGTGCAAGGTGTTAATACACGGGATTTCTGTGTTAAGTTTCAATTAAAGTCAAAGGAAGATAATTTTCTTTGGGCTTTAGTGGCTGTGTATGCTGCAGCACAAGATGATAAAAAAACCCAGATTTCTTGGCTGATTTAGTAAGAATTGCGGAAAGGGGAGTCGCTGCCTATTTTCCTAGGTGGAGATTTCAACATTATCATTAAGTAATGTGAAAAAATCAATAATAACTTCCATCCTAGATGGCCTAACATTTTAATGCGATTATTCAAAGTTTAGATCTAAAAGAGCTGGAGATGACAGGTAGGCAATACACCTGGGTCAGTAGGCGTGATACTCCGACTTTTGAGAAGTTAGAGAGAGTATTAGCGAGTGTGGAGTGGGAGATAAAATTTCCGTCGGTGAAAATTCATGCTCTCACTAGAACAGGTTTAGATCATGTCCCTTTATTGCTTGATTTTGGTTCTTGAGCTCACATTGGGAACACATCGGTGTTTTCCTTTGAGACTTCTTGGTTAAAGAATAAAGTTTTTCTTATTTGGTACAGAAAGAATGGCAGGCCATTTCGAATGGGTTGTCACCGATTGAGATTTGGCAGAATAAAATTAGGCATCTTAGAAGTTTTTTGGGTGGTTGGGCTAAACATATTAGTGGTGAACATAAGATTCAAATAGATCGTCTCTTTCTTCTTATAAATGAGCTTGATTTAAAAGCGAAGGTAGATCCTCTTAGTGAGGATGAGAGACGTGCTAAGAAGGAGGCCGATGATTTTTTGGAAAAATTACCGCGCAATGAGGAGGCTAAATGGGCCGAAAGGGCTAAAATTAGGTATATTCAGGAAGGGCGGATAATACTAGGTATTTTCACCTTATTGATAATGGTAAGCACCGGAAGAAAAATATTTTCCAATTGGAACAAGATGAGGGTACGTTAATTGGTCAAGAAAATCTTAAAGTGTTCATCTCTGAGTACTACAAAAAATTATTTGGGCCGTCGAATACTTCTTTTGTTTTTCTGTTGAGAGTAGAACAGAGGATTTAAATCAGGTTTCTGTTGAGGAGGATCATTTTTTTAACTTAGCCTTTCTCTAAGGAAGAAGTATTTGAGGCTATCTCAGATGGAGCATAATAAGACGTCGAGACCTGACCGTTTTCGTGGTGAGTTTAATCAGTGCTTTTGGGAAGTTATCAAAATTGATTTGATGTGTCTCTTTGAGCATTTACATTCCGGAGGTCTGTTCTTGTCAAGACAACTTTGGGATTATAATCCTCCTACCAATGTAGGAAGATGCTATCAGGATTGAGCAATATAGGCCTATTTGTCTTTTATATGTAAGTTTCAAGATTTTTACGAAAGTTGGAAGTAATAGAGTTACTGGAATTGTTCAGAACGTTATTAGACCTTCCCAATCTGCCTTCTTGTCGGGTAGAAATATTTTAGAAGGAGTTGTTGTCCTTCGTGTAACTATTCATGAATTACATAGGAAAACATTGGATGGGGTACTTTTAAAGATAAATTTGAGAAGGCTTATGACAATGTGAATTGGTCGTTCTTACAATAAACTCTATGAATGAAAGGTTTTTCCTCTAAATGGTGTGAATGGGTTGCTCACTTTGTCTAGGGAGGGAGTGTTGGCATTAGAGTTAACGATGATATTGGTCATTTTTCAGACTCTAAAAGGTTTAAGGCAGGGAGATCCTTTGTCACCCGTTATTTTTAACTTAGTGGCTGACATGCTGGCTGTTTTAATTGCTCGTGCGAAAGAGGATGGCCAGCTGGGTGGACTTATAGCTCATCTAGTTGAGGGTGGCCTATCTATCCTTCAGTACGCCGATGAAACTATTTTGTTTCTCGAGCATGATTTAGACAAAGCTGTTAATATGAAGTTGATTTGGTCTATTTTTGAGCAACTTTCGGGTTTAAAGATTAATTTCCATAAGAAGCGAGACCTTTTGTTTTGGTAAGGATATTGAGCATTTACCTGAGTATCAGCGCATCTTTGGGTGCGACATTGGGAGCCTCACATTTCGTTATTTGGGAATTCCAGTTCATTATCGTGAACTACTCAACATCGAGTGGAAGCCGGTTATGGAACTCTTTGAACATAAACTAAGTTCTTGGGTGGGTAAACTATTGTCGTATGGTGATCGCACGGTTCTTGTTAAATCAGTATTGACTAGTCTACCGATGTTTATGCTTTATTTCTATGAGATTCCCGTTGAGGTTCGTAAGAGAACTGATTTCTTTAGATCTCGTTTTTCTGGCAATGTGATCAACTAAAGATAAAATATCGGTTATCTAAGTGGAATATCATTTGTAGGCATAAGGATCAAGGTGGTTTGGGTATTGAGTTATGTTGGGAATATGCCCTAGAGGCAATCATGTATGATGTAATTCCCAATGTATTCATAAAGTTATTAAGTTGTCCTTGTTTTGAACATCTGATATATGTTATTGAATATGTGATTTGATTGTGGAAATATATATTCATGTTGTTCATACTAGATTGTCCTTGGTCATTAAGGTTGTGCTGGACACACACCCTAGACTAATGTGAGTGTTGGCTGATGACACGGTTCCACTTGTCATGGGCATGGTGATGCCATTCCAACGCTCACAGACTTGGCTAAAGAGTTTAGCAAGTCGGACTGACCCATATTGAGATGCAACGAGCAAGTCGTCATTTCCATGTCTCAACCAATGTAATCCTTAGACCTGAGGTTTTCGCACAATCCGAGTTGTCGATCACCGACTTAGGTTCTGTCAAACGTTGTTCTGTGACAAGGCAGCTATAAAGGCAGAGTTCGGGTCGAATGAGAAGCAAGTTGCGTGATGTGGATAATCAAGATGGGATTTTGCCCCTCCGAATGGAGAGATATTCTCTGGGCCCTCTCGAGTGATATGATTCAGGAAGCATGGCCATGCGCGACTCAGTTAAGTGTTAACTGTGTCTGTTGACTAAGAGTTAGTCAGATGAATCACATATCACGGATCTAGAAAAGAGTCAAACTATTTAAGGGATGACGATAATTCGCCTATAGTTCGACAACTTATATCGTGAGGCAAAAGGGACTAAGATGTAAATCACATTGAAAGGTATGTCGTCATGACTCGGGACTTGGGAGTCGGCATGTTCTGCTAGGAGCCGCTATCGATTGATCGATTGGGAGTCGGACTCCAAACGTGTCCAAGTCGCCATGAGCCTGCAGGGTCGCACACTTAAGAGCAGGAGCAAATGTATTGGTCGGGTTGGAACCGAACCGGAATTAGACCGAGTTTGTGAGTCGGACACACATAGGGAATGGGCCACAAGTGTTGTGAAGCCCACTACCATTCCCTATGTAAAGAGGGGCGCAGGTTGCCCAGCGGGCACGTTAGTCCACTCCCATGCGTTGGGAACCCTAGCCCCACTTAGTCCACCCATCACACCGGACTTAGCAATCCGCCGTCGGAGCTCCTCCTCGTACGTGTGGATACCGGCAGAGGTGTTGTACGTTCAGCACTTCGACGTTCGTGGGATCGGATCGGCTGGATCGGATCGTGGGACTACACTGCCCCGACGCGCTTCATCGATAATCCGTAACCGCGCGTCTAGTGGTAATCCTCGTGGCCTTCTACCTCGGCTAGATCTTGGAAGTACCTCGTAGAAAAGTTTTCGTTTATCTCTACGCGTTCCAACAGTGGTATCAGCGCGGTAGCTTCTGGTATTAGGCCCGAGATCCGTACATATGTGATATGTAGTTAGCATTAGATTGGATCTAAGTGTTGTTTTGGTGGTCGTTCTATAAGATAGATCGGTTTTGTACAATGTTGATTAGATCAATCGTACTCGGGGTTAATGGACGATTAGGTTTCCGTGATCATACTGCTAAGGTCGTAGAACAACATACCCCTACCGGTCGGTTTCCTCCATCGGGGTATACCGTGACACATAAATCCAGTTGCGGTGATCGAAGATCAAAGAGTTTGATCGAATCGGAATACGGATCAGATTTGGGTAAAATTGTTTTATCCGATGAAGAAATCCATGTTCGGAATCCATGTTCGCCCTGTCGTAGCGCCTTAGATGTCGTTGCGAGTTTCACAACGCCGGTAGATATCGTATATATGCATAACTTTTTTTTGAAGCAAGTTGTGAATGGTATGGCTTATGTGCATGTGATGTGTGTAATCCATACATGATCTGCGTATCATGTTCTTGTCAGCCGGCTGGAGCCTAGGTGCTGTCGTTTTATTGTCTACCGGCCTGCGTGTCGGATTCTCTATGTAAAATTTAATTTACTAGCTTGTGTAGTTTGTTGGAGAACCCGGATGACATGCAAGTCGATGTACAAGTCGGCTACATGGAGCAAGATGGCATGTGACAAGAGTTGACACAAGTCGACTTGCAAGCTTTATGGAGATGGAGATCACCATGAAGAGAGCCATACCATTTCACATTATAATTTTTTTATATGTGTTATTGTTATGTGTCTGCTTACCTCTATTTAGATAGTTGGTAGATGTTTAATCCCTGAAAGAAGGTCTAGTCGGTCGCCCTACCAGTGCTGCACCATCACAAGTCGGACATTCTTGGTAGTGGGCTCATAAAATTCAGGTGCTACCAATTTTTTCCGATTAGGTGGGTTTGAGTCGGACTCTTACAAGCGGAAGCACTTGGTAATCTAGACGAGTCCATCACAACGGTTGTGGGACTCGGGGCGAGGTAGGTTGGGAGCCGGGGCATGTGATGCCACCCAACTAACAGGAGTCGTATTGGATACGATTGGCAAGGTGTTGCCTACCTAGATCACTTGAAGACTAGCGGTGATGCTAAAGCTCACTAGTCGGATTGCTTATTTAGGATCTTGAATCACTTAGCAACCATCAGAGGGGTGTTGGTTCTAGTGGGAGCATAAGTATTAAAGTGTTTAATATGCTTGATCTTTTATGCATACATGTCTTAAGTGTTTTTGCATATTTTCTGTTGTAGATCAATGGCAGCTAACAACCTTCCTCAGTTGTCCACTTTTGCGTTGAGGTCAATCCTAGAGAAAGATAAGATTAATGGAACTAATTTCATCAACTGGTATCGTAATCTGAGGATAGTCCTCAAACATGACAAGTAAGAACATGTTCTAGAGACTCCACTTCTAGAAGAGCCTGATGATGATGCGACTGTCGCAGTCATGAATGCCTAGCGTAAGACTAGAGATGAGTCTACGGAAATTAGTTGTCTTATACTTGCACACATGGAACCGGACTTGCAGCAGCAGTTCGAGAATGTTGAGTCCTACGATATGATCGAAAGCCTCAAAAGTATGTTCCAGGCTCAGGCAAATACCGAGAGGTATCAAGTCTCTCAAGCTTTGCTGTGCTGTAAGCTGAAAGACGGCGATCCACTGAGTGTGCATGTAATCAAGATGATTGGTTACGTGCAGTATCTGGATCGGTTGGGCTTCCCAATGAACGAAGAGTTCGCTACTGATATAATTCTAAACTCTCTTCCTAGTGCGTATGGTACGTTCATCTCGAACTACCATATGCTTGGTATGGATAAGAGTATCACTGAATTACATGGGATGCTCAAAACGGCAGAGGCTGATCTCAAGAAAGGAGCTAGTCAAGTGTTGATTGTGCAGAATAAGGCTAAGTTCAAGAAGAGTTCTTGGACTAAGAAAAAGGATAAGTCAGGAGGTAGCGCCCTTGGCCCTGTCCAGAGTGCTTCCTCAAAGACTAAGCCATCTCCTACAGCCGGAGCCAACTGCTTCTATTGCAAGCAGGAAGGTCACTAGAAAAGGAACTGCACCAAGTATTTGGCTGACAGAGCCAAGAGTGGAGGTGTGACTTCCAACTCAGGTACGCTTGTGTGCAACGTTATAGACATTTATCTTGCTGATGCACCTAACAATTCTTAGGTAAATGATGCAGAGACTAGTAAGAACTATGAGCGTGGCAAGAGGAGAAGTTGATAGTCGGGTCGGCAACAAGGCGAGAGTCGCTGCGTTGGAAGTCGGCACGATGCAACTTCATTTACCTTCAGGATTTTTGGAACTAGATAATTGTTATTATGTTCCAGTGCTTAGTCGAAACATTATTTCGGCCTCATGTTTGATGAGACAAGGTTATGGGTCGAATATTAAGAATAATGGTTGTTCTTTATATTTGAAAGATATGTTTCATGTCTTTGCACCCGTTCAGAACGGGTTATTTATTTTGAATCTTGATAGTGAATCGGTCTATAACATAAATGTTAAAAGGTTGAAACCAAATGATCCAAATATGACTTACTTTTGGCACTGTCGGCTTGGTTATATAAGTTGGAAGCGCATGAAGAAGCTCCATAATGATGGACTTCTAACTTCGTTCGACTTAGAGTCATTCGAGACATGCGAATCATGCCTACTAGGTAAAATGACCAAGACACCTTTTGCAAGGAGTTGCGAAAGGGCGTCCGACTTGCTGGAATTAATACATAGTGATGTATGTGGTCCAATGAGCATGGCAGCCAGAGGTGGTTATGAGTACTTCATTACCTTCACTGATGATTTGAGTAGGTATGGATATATCTATTTAATGAAACACAAGTCGGAAGCCTTTGATAAATTCAAGGAATTCCAGAGTGAAGTACAAAATCAACTCGGCAAGAAAATAAAGTTTCTACGGTCGGACCGTGGAGGCGAGTACCTGAGCCATGAGTTTGATGACCATCTAAAGAGTTGTGGAATAGTTCCTCAACTCACTTTGCCAAGTACACCACAGAGAAACGGTGTATCAAAACGGAGAAATCGAACCTTGTTGGACATGCTACGATGAATGATGAGTCGGACAGATCTACCTTTATCATTTTGGGGTTATTGTCTAGAAACTGCAGCGTTCACACTAAACAGAGTACCATCAAAGTCAGTAGAGAAGACACCAAATGAGATGTGGACTGGCAAAAGACCAAGTTTTTCTTTTCTTAAGATTTGGGGTTGTGAAGCATTTGTCAAGCGACTTCAGTCGGACAAGCTCACGCCCAAGTCGGATAAGTGTATTTTCGTGGGGTATCCGAGGGAAACCTTGGGGTACTACTTCTACAACCGGGAAGAGGGCAAAGTGTTTGTCGCTAGGAATGGTGTCTTCCTTGAGAAAGAGTTTCTCGGTCGGGAAGTCAGTTGGAGCACAGTGCAACTCGAAGAAATTCGAGAGGAACCAGCTAGGGGCGAGTCGGCGAGCGCCTTGGAAGCTGAGCCGGTCGTGGTACCTACACCGGTAACAGCACCTGAACCACGGAGATCTGCCAGATTACAAAATGCTCGTGATGTTTTACTGTTAGACACTAATGAGCCGGGAACTTATTCGGAAGCGATGGTGGATCTGTTTCCGAGTCATGGCTTGGAGCCATGAGATCCGAGTTACAGTCCATGGATGAAAACCAAGTTTGGAATCTGGTTGATCTGCCTAACGGTGCGAGACCCGTTGAGTGCAAATGGGTCTTTAAGAAGAAAATCGATATGGATGGAAATATTTCCGTCTATAAAGCACGACTTTTCGCGAAGAGGTTCCGACAGGTTCAAGGAGTTGACTACGACGAGACCTTCTCGCCCGTAGCGATGCTTAAGTCAGTTCGGATCATGTTAGCCATAGCAGCCTATTTCGACTATGAGATATGGCAGACGGATGTCAAGACGGCTTTCCTTAATGGAAATTTAACTGAGGACGTGTATATGATACATCTCGAAGATTTTGTCGATCTAGTTAACGCTGACAAGTTATGCAAACTTCAGAAATCCATTTATGGGTTGAAGCAAGCATCTCGGAGTTGGAACATTCGCTTTGATGAGGTAGTCAAATCGTTTGGCTTCATCAAGAGCGATCATGATTCTTGTTTATACAAGAAGTTTAGTGGGAGCAAAGTAAATTTTCTAAGCTTATATGTGGATGACATATTACTGATTGGAAATGATGTCATGATGTTGCAAGAAACCAAAGAATCATTGGAAAGGAGTTTCTCAATGATGGATTTGGGTGAGGCGACTTACATATTAGGAATCAGGATCTATAGAGATAGATCAAGGCGGCTCATTGGATTGAGTCAGAGTACATATCTGAACAAAGTTTTGAAGAAATTAAAAATGGAAGAGTCCAAGAAGGGATTCTTACCGATGTCCCATGGTATAAAACTTAACAAGACTCAGTATCCTTCGACGACTGATGAGCGAAGTCGGATGAGTGTGATCTCGTATGCTTCGGCAATCGGATCCATCATGTATGCCATGATTTGTACTAGGCCAGATGTTTCCTATGCTCTAAGTGTTACGAGCAGATACCAGGCTGACCCTGGCAAAGCCCACTAGGCAGCGGTTAAAAATATCCTTAAGTACTTGAGAAGGACTGAGGAAATGTTCCTAGTTTATGGAGGTGATGAGGAATTCAGTGTAAAGTGTTACACTGATGCAAGTTATCTCACCGACTCAAATGATTCTCGTTCGCAATCTGGATACATGTTCGTAATGAACGGAGGGGCTGTGAGCTGGAAGAGTTCCAAGCAAGATACGGTGTCTGCATCTACAACAGAGGCTGAGTATATTGCTGCCTCAGAGGCGGCAAAGGAAGCTGTTTGGATCAGGAACCTCCTGATAGATCTTGGTGTGGTTCAGAGCGCGTCCAATTCTTTGGACGTATATTGTGACAACAATGGTGCTATTGCACAAGCCAAGGAACCTAGACAACACCAGAAGAACAAACATATACTCATGCGTTACCACCTAATTCGCCAGTTTGTCGAACAAGGTGATATCAAGTTATGCAAAGTACACACGGATGCAAACATTGCAGATCCTTTGACAAAGGAGCTACCACAGCCTAAGCATGAGGCGCACATGAGAGGTATGGGCATTCAATGCCTAGGCATATAATGCCAAGATGATTGACTAGTCCAAGTGGAAGACTGTTGGGAATATGCCAAAGAGGCAATCATGTATGGTGTAATTCCCAATGTATTCATAAAGTTATTAAGTTGTCATTGTTTTGAACATCTGATATATGCCATTGAATATGTGATTCGATTGTGGAACTATATATTCATGTTGTTCATACTAGATTGTCCTTGGTCATTAAGGTTGTGCTGGACACACACCCTAGACTAATGTGAGTGTTGGCTGATGACACGGTTCCACTTGTCATGGGCATGGTGATGCCATTCCAACGTTCACATACTTGGCTAAAGAGTTTAGCAAGTCGGACTGACCCATATTGACATGCAACGAGCAAGTCCTCATTTGCATGTCTCAATCAATGTTATCCTTAGACTTGAGGTTGTCGCACAATCCGAGTTGTCGATCACCGACTTAGGTTCTGTCAAACGTTGTTCTGTGACAAGGCAGTTATAAAGGCAGAGTTCGGGTCGAATGAGAAGCAAGCTGCGTGATGTGGATAATCAAGATGGGATTTTCCCCCTCCAAATGGAGAGATGTTCTCTAGGCCCTCTCGAGTGATATGATTCAGGAAGCATGGCCATCCGTGACTCAGTTAAGTGTTAACTGTGTCTGTTGACTAAGAGTTAGTCAGATGAATCACATATCACGAATCGAGAAGAGAGTCAAACTATTTAAGGGATGACGATAATTCGCCTGTAGTTCGACAAGGTATATCGTGAGGAAAAAGAGACAAAGAGGTAAATCACATTGAAAGGTATGTCTTCATGACTCAATGGGACTTCGGAGTCGGCACGTTCTGCTAGGAGCCACTATCGATTGATCGATTGGGAGTCGGACTCCAATCGTGTCCAAGTCGCCATGACCCTGCAGGCTCGCACACTTAAGAGTGGGAGCAAATGTATTGGTCGGGTTGGACCCGAACCGAAAATGGACTGAGTTTTGAGTCGGACTCACAGAGGGAATGGGCCACAAGTGTTGTGAAGCCCACTACCATTCGATATATAAAGAGGGGCGCAGGTTGCCCAGCGGGCACGTTAGTCCACTCCCATGCGTTGGGAACCCTAGCCCCACTCAGTCCAGCCGTCGCACCGGACCTAGCAGTCCGCCATCGGAGCTCCTCCTCGTGCGTGTCGATACCGGCAGAGGTACTGTACGTTCAGCACTTCGACGTTCGTGGGATCGGATCGGATGGATCAGATCGTGGGACTACACTGCCCCGACGTGCTTCATCGATAATACGCAACCGCGCGTCTAGTGGTAATCCTCGTGGCCTTCTACCTCGGCTAGATCTTGGAAGTACCGCGTAGAAAAGTTTTCGTTTATCTCTACGCGTTCCAACAAGTTATTAGATGTTAAGAATAAGTGTCTTTTGGCTAAGTGGTTGTTTAAACTGCTATATGAGGATGGGGTGTGGTCTGAATTATTGCATAATAAGTATTTGGGTGCAAGAACCTTAGCGCAGTTTAAAGCTAAGCCTACTGATTCTCCTTTCCAGAAAGGAATTATGGGGGTGAAACAGGAGTTTTTTCATATTTTTGAATTTTCTGTTGGTAATGGAGTTGACACTAGGTTTTGGGAGGACGTGTGGCTTTGCAGCCCAATTTCTAGCTCTGTATGAGATTGTTAGACATAAGAATACCTTGGTTGCTGAGGTACTTAATCATGAACATCTGAATATTCAGTTTAGACGAAACTTGGTTGCTAATACGTGGTCAGCTTGGATGAATTTGGTAGAAAAGCTCATGGGGGTGACTCTTACAAATAGTCCAGATAAAGTTAGATGGAAATTAACACCTACGGGTATTTTCTCTGTCAAATCTTTATATTCTGATTTTTTGAATGGTTCCACCGGTATTTTGCGTTCTTATCTTTGGAAATTGAAAGTGCCTCTTAATTTTTTTTTATGTGGTTCTTATCTAGAAAGGAACTCTTGACCAAACATAATCTGGCTACGAGAAAGTAGAGTGGTTGCACTGTGTCTTTTGTGGCTCACAGGAGACGGTTCAACATTTTTTTTAGATTGTGATTTTGTTAAAAAAAATTGGCGTCTCATTCACTTTACTTTTAGTATTGCATCGCCAACTTCTGTTCCACATATGTTTGGCAATTGGTTAAATGGGTTGGACAAGCAAGGTAAAGCAGCTATACACATAGGAGTCTGTTGAGTGATATGGAATAGCCGTAATGTGGTGGTGTTTAACAATGAGATGGTGGGAAATCGAGTTGTTTACTACATCAACTTGTGGTCCAACCTGGTTCCTTCGGAGCAGCGCGATCGTTTGAACTCTGGATGCACTCGGCTGATGGAGGTCGTTCGGGCTATCTTCAACCAGGGTGGCTGGTTGCGCACTAGGAGATTATTCTATGGACGATAATGTTTTTTCGTTCTTCCTTTGGCTCATTCATGTTGCCACGTTGTCTGGCCCTTGATTTGTATCGACAGACATGCTTTATGTAAATTGTTCTGGTTAACACTTATTATATTTAAAATAAGTCGTATGCATCATCCTGATGCAGAGGCTGGGTTACCCATTGAACAAAAAAGGTAATGATGCCTTTACCGAGTTCTATCCCAAATTCTCAACTTTTTCAAATGTGAAGGACCATGCCACGAAGAGGCTTCTACTTCACGGTAGAAGCCAGTTGGTCTCTACCCGGTGCCAAGCTCATGTCTGTCTTCAGTGTCCCGTCGGCAAAGCCTCTCTCCTATCAAACTCACTTGAGACCACTGGGCATATTGACACAGGAGGCTAGGCCACCCTTCATCTAGCATCGCGATTCTATCATTAGGTCCAATAAACCCGCTTGTCACCGTCTAGTAATTCCTTAGTGCGTGATGCTTTCCAATGTGCAAAATCTCATCGGCTACCCTATAATAATTCCAATCATGAAACGAAATCTCCCCTTGAACTTGTGGACATGGATGTGTGGGGACCAGCTCGTACGTCTGTTGGAGCTTACAAATATTATGTGTTTTTTCTTTGGATGATTTATAGTCGTTTTACTTGGATCTACTTCATTAAACGCAAATATGATGTTGAGTAGACTTTCTATGCTTTTCACTAGTGAGGCAAGACCTAACAAAGTATGAGATTGTACAATTTATCTCATGAAAAAAGGGAATGTTGCATAGGTTTTCTCTCAGGGTTGGAGTGCCCTTAATATTAGAAGGAATCTGTATGTGGAGCTGGCTGAGATGTCGAACAATTTACAAAACCTATGTGCTGGCGTGCAAATGGTAGATGTAGGGGATAGATGTGGTTGGATTCTAAAAAAAATCAGGAGAATTTACGATAAAGTCGTTGTAAACAGCTCTTAAATCTTCTCAGGTAAAGGTACCTTATAGGAAACTATGGTTCGTAAGAGCTCCGTTAAAAGTAAAAGTTTTCCTATTGGTTAGCTTTCAAAAAATGCATTTTAACTAAAAGTGTGCTGGTGTCAAGATGTTGAAAAGGTTCGGATAGTGCATGTTTTGTGGCAATGTAGAGACTATAGATCATCTCTTTTTAATACATGTTCAGTTGCTAAGTACATTTGGGACGTGGTTAGATCTGCTCTCAGTCTTCAGTCTGTACTTGCTAGTTTTGATGCTTTACCTTGCTAAAAAAAAATGCTTTACCTTGCTGTAAAGAATAGGCTCCTGATTTCTTCGGGAATAGCTGCGTTATTTTGGGTAACCTGAAAGGCCCGGACAATTCCTACTTTAAGACTACTCACAATGGGAGTAACGTAGGTAGTAACATAAATGCCACGTAGGCAAAAAGGATGATGTGACACTCATTTAATGAGTAGAGAGATGCTAGTAGTATCATGGGTAGATACCGTAACATAACGGATTCCAAGATAAAATGTTTCTATAGCCTAATAAATATACTAGTATATGATACTACAAATATGTTATTACCCATTGTGGGAGTACTAACATAGACTAGTATCATATGCATGATACTAGTGTCTGATACTCCCCATTGTGACTACTCTAATGTAGTTATTCTGCAGGACCCTACGACTAAAGTATTCCTTATATCTCGCTTTATTTCCTATTGGGCCGGTTTGCAGAGAATAAACTTGCAAAAAACACAACACTGGGGAGCAAAACGGCTACTGCTTGTGGCAACTGAATTATTTCACAAGAAGCAAGGTTGGAGGCCGATGGTGCTGCGGCTAACTGAGGCGTGAAAAGTTAGAGATAGTGTTAAGGAAATGTCTTTAGTACTGGTTTAAGTTGTTTTATTTGTCTATACTTCGTAAGTTTGTTCCTCAGGGAGTGTGTGTAGGAGTTTCATATGAAAAGAGTGATGTCCTTAAGTTTTTTGTATCCCTCTGCTGCGAGGTTGAAATACATGTTTATTTCTCTGTAATGGCGGCATTGCGAGGCTGTGGGCTTGTCACTTTGAGTGTTGGATGGCCCTATAAAGTTAAACTGAACCTTGTATTATCAGCTTTCGTGAAAATGAAAATTGGTAGCCGTTGGCTCCTCCTCTCGAAAAAAAATGATTGAGATGCGTTGCTGCATTTTGGTACAAATGCCATAAACAAAGTTGATGGATTGTGTTTAAAAATAACATTCCAATTGTATTTATAATTGCAGTACACTGATCAGTATTTTTTTTTGGCTGTTTACAATACATTGCTTGCATGAAAGTGCTAAAAAGCCAGACAAATGACCCATGGGCTTCGTTGAATAATCATCCTGCACCAAAAATAATTGTCTGCTTGTGATAGTTAACACCAAGAACAGGAGAAAATGGCATTTCAAACTTATTTCTTGAAAATGTGGTATCAAAGAACTAACATCTCCAGAAGAAGAATAATCCATTACTGAATCCTTTCTTTTTAGCATATGCATTAATTATAGAACTTGTATGCCTCTTGTTGAGATTGAAAACACATTTCGTTTGTTGGTACATTTTTATTTGAAGATGCATTTGGATTATCCTGCTTAACACATGGAATATACCAATGTCAATATGTCATCAGCCAAGTAGTACAATTACTTCACAACATTCAGTACTTTTTTTTGCTATAATTCAAAACTATACACATTAGCTCAGGTGGACAATTTGCTTCTCCCGTAGAACCATCGACGACCTGTGATAAGTCAGGGCCATGGCTCATGAGTCAACATGCTGCTAATGGCGTTGTCTTTCCTCGACATCACAGGCTCATGGATGCACCGCGTCTGTCGATTTAGAATTCACCACGTCGGCATGTCTCGTCCCCTCTAACCTTCTGTAGCTGTGCGATTCATGGGCATAGTCTCAACAGATAGCGTCTGTTCTTCCTGGCTTTGGAACTGTAGTCTAAAATATTATCAAAAGGATTTATTTCTTCACATAACTTTTTTTATAAAGGAAAGTATATTAATATCGCGGAGATACAAATTACACCCGTCCTCTGCAACAACGCAATGGATGCACACAGCCGAAAGACAATAAAAATAAGAAACAAAAAATTAAAAAAAAAGTCCCGCTACAGAGTTACAGTCCTCGCCGTATCCGCATAACCACCACCTAAACAACAGCTGACGTCCATCTCTTCGAAAACAACTTCTCCAAGAAGAACGGTTCCAGGCACAACCAATTAAGGCTAGACCTTGGGTTTTCACCCTGAAGATAATCCCCGCTCTCAAAACAACGGCTCCAAGAAGACCAGTGCCAGGCACAACCAATTAAGGCCAGACCTTGGGTTTTCACCCTGAAAGGTAGGACTTTGGACTCCACGCATATTGTCTCCCCCTCTGACATACAGATGCCACGAATCTTGTAACTCCAAGCCAGTTCCCCGTCGATGCAAAGACTCCGAACACCGTTGCTAGTCCTCCAATATCACCTTCGATGACTGAGCATTGCGACCAAATTCCACCGATCCAGCAATCTCCAGGCGTTGCCCATGGGCGTCGTCGGCGGAGCCTTTCGGTCGACACCCCGGCTTGATCAAAGAGGACCTACATCATGATATTCATCTTCGCGCGACAGGAAACCCTAGGACCACCGCCATTATTCTTCAGCCTCGCGGCCCGACATCGCGAAGCCACTCCCAGCAGGAAAGCATAAAAGAAGGGGTAGACCATTGCCGAACACTAGGTCTCCGGCGTGACCAAATGTCGTAGCCAGACTACCACGGCAGGCCAAGGCCGGATCCGATACCTCAGATCTTAGCCCAAGGCGAATACAACGTTGGATCCCTGAACGCAAGCGCCAGATCCTTCCGCTGCTAACACCCCGGGCAGATCAAGATCGACATCAGATCCCAACGTCCCCAAGCGGTTCCATGATCTGATCTTGGCGCCGCCGGCGACGCACCACCCCCGCCGTACCACCTTCCGGCCAGGAGACTCAAGCGCCGGCCCAAGGCCACGCCGCCCTATGCCCACCGACGGCTAACCACCGCCCCCATGGAACGCTGCCGCGGATCATCTCTCCTGCCCACCGTCGATGACGGGAGGGCGCCGCCACCACCGCCGGCGACAGGCGGCAGCGGCGGCAGGGTCGGGGGGTAGGGGCGAGGGGTTGGAGGGAGGGAGGCGCCTCCGGAGCCGCCGGGAGGGAGCGACTCGGGAGGGAGGGAGCGAGCGACTCTTTGTTGGGTTCCCCTTTCATCACAAAACTAATGGTAGGAGAGTTTGTCATATCAAATGACTACTAAAATCAATCACCAACGTAGCAACAGCTATGCAGACGACGGATACGTATGTTGTATATTTGTTTCACTCTGACCCAGTGGCGGATCCAGCGGGGGGCGAGCAGGGGCCAGGCCCCCGCCAACGACCGGCACCCCCAAGCATGCACATCGGGGGCCACTACTAATTGCATGCTAATCTTACTTATTTTCCTTCATTTGACTAAACAATGATGCTGCATGGCCTAAAGCCTAAAAAGTACATGCATCGGCTTAACTTGCTCTGCCGGTGTGCCCCGCGAGACTCGCTGCTGACGGTTGTCCCTGTTAAGTTATTACCGCCAGCCGCAGCCGGAAAACGACCGCTACACACGATATTTTTCTTGCCCCCAAGCGCGTCTAAACCCGGCAGTGACCATGCACGAGCCCGCTGCAGTGGCTGACCTCCATTGCCGGCTTGCCACAAGTCCGAACCATCATCCAGGCAAGTAAAGACCAGATTAAATCTCAAGGTATGTTAATCCTGATCAGTGGCGGAGCTTGACAGAGAATGCAGGGGGGAGAAATGCAAAACATCAATAATTAGGGGGTAAAATGCTATTTTTCTTCTCAGTTCAGCCCTTCAAAAAAAATCTTAAGAATTTGCTCCAAACCTGTGTGGGGGGGGGGGGTGGCCCCCCCTGAACTACACTAAGCTCCGCCACTGATCCCGATCTGTTGTGCGGTAATGTATTAACATGCTACAAAACTATATAATTAAATTATTCGCAAAATTACACCTTGCTTAGATGCAAGATGTAGATCTAATTTATCTCGTCTTCACTTTAGCAACATACTTCTCCAATTATATAATGAAGAAAAATAAAAGAGTATATTGCTTTTCCAAAGCCAGATACATCAATATCGAACAACTTTTAGAATCAAAAGAATTCAACTTAATTAGGCCGGCCACGATGAGTTTATCAATTCGTATGATCTTGTAGGTAGTAGGGTATAAAAATTTAAACGTACACTTTTCAAACAAGCATATAGATGTCTAAGATAGGTTATAGATATGTACCATTAGTGCAAGGAAAGACACAAATTGTGTGTGACTTGATATACTTGCTATACATATATATAGCGAAATATATTATGTCATGTGAGATCGATGTCTCTTTGGCCCCCCTATGACCAAATCCTGGATCCGCCCCTGCTCTGACCATAAGTGAAGTACTCCTTGAGATCTTGACGGACATGGCCCTGAGATCGGCACTTGCACATTTAGCCTGGTGCTTGCCGTCCTGACCGGCAGCAGCCTAAAGGAGACGTGCCGCCGTCGTGGACAAGAATGCCTCGTACTGTCTCGCCGCGGCCGACGAGGTCCGGCAGCGGCTTGAAGGAGCAGCTCGATCCGTCTTTGCTGAGTCGCGCTGTCGACGAGAATGCATTTTTGTCGCAACGCTGCTTCTGATGAGGACCTCCATGGACGAGAGCAGGGAGATAAACCTTAAGTGGGTAGTTAGTAGTAGTTAATATTTGATACTGAGCAAGCGATTAATCAAATTCTAGTATACATATCTAATCAGCGTCAGCAAGAAACCGAAACAAAGACTGGAAATCAGGAATAGCCTCGCTGGATTGGAACCATGAAATAAGTGGGACCGGGTACCTTGAGATTGTGACGGATAGGTGTCAACGATCTGTGTGGGTCTATTGTGCTGGGTTTTTTTTTTTTGAGAACTGTCCATTGTGCTGGGTGATAGACCCAGGGCCAGTCCATAGGCCGGGCAAAAGGGGCGACCGCCCTAGGCCTAGAGAGGAGGACGGCCTCAAATAATAAAGTACGTTGTAAATCTTATACTATCATCTACCAATCATTTATATTTTATTGACTATTTATAAACAATAGAAATTCAAACTTAGTTTGAATTAAAGAATTGAAAAAATATGGCACATTATAATGTACGACCAGCGCTGACATGTTTAATTTGGTAGCTAGTTTTCATATGACTTACACATACTATGTTAAAATAATCTATATATATTTCCCATGTTTAATTTCTTGCATGAATTCTTATTTGAGAACTAGGAGAAGAAATTATTTACACCATGTGACATAGAGCATATTGTGTTGAGCGTATATCATAACTGTTGTGTGTGGAAAAGTAGACGAAGCCGTAGAATTTTATGTTTATCGATGATTACAATAAGAAATGCTATTTTAATAAAAATATGGATCATCCACATCTTATAAACTAATTATTGAATCCACTTTAACTTAGAACACACAGAAAAAATGATTACGCTAATATGTCAATTTACACTCGAGATGTTTCTATATTTTTGCATAACCATACACTACAAACCTATATTAAGATATTTGTTATGGTGTATTCCTTTTACTATCTACACATATATATAATAATACTTTAAGTAAAGAATAATATTCACAAAAGTATACATATATAATTCATCAATTGTAAAAATAATAATAATTCATGCGTTTTCGCTTCTTTTTTCACATTTAAGATGGTATTTTATTTTGTTACGGAATATACCTCACAAATAAAAAAGTGTAAAGATCAAATATATTTTTATATGCATTACAACCATGTAACCGAACAATAATTGTAAAAATATTATTATATTGTTAATAACGCAATAAAAACATATACTTGTTAAAACGGCAGTATGATAATAAAAACTAACAAAGTATAAAAGTTTAGTACAATTATACTTCTTATAACTCGCCCCAGGTCCAAAATTTAGTTGGAACGGGCCTGGATAGACCCAGGCTCATGGCCTTTTTTTTCTTCCACTGCACGGGCCCCACATCCATTCTGCCGACGGAGCAAAACCAATCAATGGTTAGCTGGTGGTATCTCGGGACCGAATGGTCAGTTTGTTGCTTAGCTATCTTTAGAATCTTTCTACAAATAAATAGGATAACTTTTGTCAAGAAGTGTGTCTTACAAAATTGGACGGAGAGGGTGAATTACTTGGTGGGTAATGAATCATTTTCCTCTTTGTATAGGTAAGTACCACTATCCTTTCCTTCTACGTGGGGTCATACGTAGCTCTTTCCTTACTTCGCATGCAAAGCCTATGGTTCTTTGCTTGTGGGTAAGGAACACACATCTTTTAGCTTATGTCTTTTAATGGGGAGAAACTTCGATACGAGGAAAACTTCTAAAAACTATTCTTCCAAGCATATTTGAAGGATTATGTTGTGGATACCACTTGTATATCAAACATAAGCTGAAAATATTTCTCATTGCGTAATTCATATGCACACAATTACCTTTAGATTACCTTTAGATGGAACTACATCTTAAACGGAAAGAAAGTGTAAACTTTGATCCTTTTACATACACATATAGTTCTCTGGCTATCAAGCTCGTACAAACTGTTAACATGAACAAATCCGTATAGCAGTCGCATCTGGCAGTAGAGAAACAATTAAAGTTAGGGACTGTCATATATCTGGCACTAAACAACTAGTGTGGAAATCAAAAAAAAAAAATCGAAGTAGACATATACTGCATGTCAGCATAGTGATAACACTGAACACACTACCTATACCGCGCATCCGAGGGTTAACGACAGCACTGAACACGCGGATCTGTCAAGTTGTTTTATTCCATATCCTCTAGACGGTCACTATAGTGCTATCTAGCTGATAAGACCCAGGCTCATAGCCTTTTTTTGAATTGCACGGGTCCCACATACATTGTGCCGGTTAGCCAGCTGGTGTGCCCGTCTGGAAAGCCCCTAGGTTCGGCTGGCGAGCCCTCGGTCCGGCTGGCGAGCCCTGGGTCTATCAGGTGGTCTGCGGGTCTAGCTGGAGTGTTGCTGGTTGTGGCTTGGGACCGGTAGATGGCCCCGTGCCGGCTGACAATGAAGCGGGAGCCCCCGGGTCCCTTTGGACGGTTGGGTCAGCCGGCAGGATGATAGAGTCGAAGTCCAGCGACAGAGTGATGGACGATTTCCACCGAGATGTTTTTTAGCGCAGTCCATCGATATCTGTATGTACCAAATAGTATTCTCATCTGACTGCTTCCAACATGCCTTTAGTTGCCCGACTTTTACTGCTCGTTTGAAAGTAGACTTTAAGTTTTGGACGAAATTGAACTCAAAATCCTCTCAATTGTATATGTTTCTCGGTCGACTCTTCAACCAGTTTCTTGCAGATCCTATGAGTGGTTGTTGGATATATTGCATTGTTGTCACCTTGGCGGTCAAGTAATCGTCTAGCCATGCCTCGGGTTCCTAGGCTCCATCATACTTGGGTGTCCCGACTGTTAGCTTGAATCGCCTCGGCTTCCTGGCTTGGCGAATCTCTCTAGTGAAACAAGGAGGGCCGTAGAGTTCCTCCTCGTTCGAGTTGGTAGAGTTGTGCGTCGGGTTCTCCGCTCGAGTCCTGTTTGACCTTGGCAGTGGCTCTTGTGCTGCTCTTTATCGCGCAACCTATCCACCTTATTCTGCGTGAGTCGGTTCCGTAGGTCTTGCGGGTCCTCCTCGTAACGCGGCGCTCGGGACGGTTTGGCTTTCGTTTTTACCGGCTCTGTGGGTGCTGCCGCCTATGGGGTAGATCTTTTCCCTAGTTCCGCGCTTGCCGCATCGAGGCCTCATAGCATCTCCTTGTGGACTTCTCCATGGGGGTCACCTGTCGGATTCATGGACATCAAGTATGTTTGCACTTGTAAGATCCTTTCCTCATGCGTTTTAGGTGCTAACTTTTTCGGCAGATCGGGTTATCTTGGGTCGTGGTCAAGATTCAACGCCCTTCGAGTTCCTTTCAAAGACTCAATTGTCATGTTCTTCGTTCCGGACTGTTGCTTAGGAGCGGCTGGTTTCTGTACCCCACTACCTGAAGCCTCAGCCGAGTCCATCCCTAGGGGACCCGCGCTTTCTAGTTCCATGTACATGTTGTTTAGTTTCTTTCTGTGCTTGGCCAACATCTAGTGATAAGCTACCCGCTACATCGAATTGTCATCTTTTGGGAGGGAGAGGCCTTGCTCGACTAGCATGGTGACCAAATCTAGTGTGGTAGCGTGGCTCTACTTTGCCCTTCTTGTTTTTAGCTGCGGACCCGGAGTTGATAGGCGTGGGAGAGCCATCAAATACATCATCACCGGCCGTTCGGTTCCTCGTCTCTGGGTAGCCAGATCTCCGACAGAGTTGAATCCCTTGGCTGAACCCGAGGGGAGTCCTTTAGACACAATACTCCCGTGTGTCCTGCACAGATGTTCAGGTCACCGATCCCGAGATCCATGATTCTGTCGAGATAGTCGAACGTCCAGCGTGATGCCGGTGAGTGCTTGGTGAAGTCGATAGACCCGAAATGGATCGAGTCCGCCTAGATCGTTGAGTCGCATCTGATGGCGATGAAGTCGAAAAAGCCTCGGATCCAGTGCCCCAGTTTCCCATAGACGGTGCCAATGAAGAGGATGTTACCTCAACATTTTCATGGTGATGGACCTCGGGTTTCGTAAAGCAAAAGATGCTACAGGACTACTCGATTCGATGGGTTGCTACCCGCCGGATTTTATTTCGCTGAGGCGAAAGAATCTACTACAGGGGGTCCTGTTACAGATTGAATCTGGTGCGGCTCTGAATCTAGGTGATGGAGGGATAATAACCCGGTAGTCCAACTCCAAGGTATAACCCGGCCCACAGGACGCTGCGCAAGATCCGGCTAAGGATAAAGAAACTTCTGGAAGGCCCAAGTTTGTAGGCCTCGTAACCCGGATTGTGGGTTACGGTAAAGGAAAGTTAGGGTTTGTATGCGGTGTCCGTGTAGGATTTAGGGTGCGCCTTGGAGGACAAGCCAGGGGGTACGGGTGCTTTATAAACCGACCCCTAGGATTAGTTGAGAGAGATCTAAGATCTCTAGCAATACCGTAGATATCGAATATCCAGTGTAACACGAGAGTTGAGTTAATATCTTAAGATCGGAGACTCGGCGACTTGATTGCCGGCTACCAGATCGAGTTCCATCATGTTTTCCTCTGAGCTAAACCCTCTCCCAAACGCCTGTGTCGTCTTGCCCCAAGATCAGTTACCCCCGGTAACGTCTGCCGTGATTATCCCACGACAGTTGGCGCCCACCGTGGGGCCTGCGTCCAAACGTGTTTACATCACGGGAGAAGCTCGGAAGAACATGGAGAATCTTGTCGTCGGCGAGATCTACGTCGACCACAAAGGAGAGAAGACGGTGGACGATTCCGGCTGGGGACCAGAGTCGGATCACCTCGAATCCGGATCTATTGTGACAATCGGCCAAATCAGCATCTTCATCGGTATGGTACGTACATCTGATTTAAAAGGACAATATCATGTGCATACTACAGGAACTTCTAATAGGGACAAAAAGATACTCAAGCAAGCTGTGAGCTCGGTTTCCTCGGCTGTTCCGGGATACCTGGGATGGGCGGAACAAGAGATAACGTGGAGCAGAAGAGATCACCCGGAAAGAATAGAGCACCCAGGAGTCTTAGCATTGGTAGTCGCACCACAGGTTAATGGTTACGAGTTAAAAAGGGTCCTGATGGACGGTGGAAGTAGCATCAATATCTTGTACTGGGAAACTTTTTCACGCATGGGTCTCAAAGAGTCCCAGCTACAGAAAAGCTCAACAATTTTTCATGGAATAGTGCCGGGTCACTCGGCATGTCCCGAGGGGAAAATCGCATTGGAGGTAGCTTTTGGAGAATCAACGGATAATTACCGAGTTGAGTGGCTCACGTTCGAGGTGGTCAAATTGCGCAGTCCTTATCACGCACTATTTGGAAGGCCGGCTTACGCCAAATTCATGGCCAGGCCGTGTTATGTGTATTTGCAGCTGAAGATTCCGGGTCCTAAGCAGACCATCACCATACATGGAAGCCGGGATATAGCGGCCGAGTGCGACGAAGGAGATTCGGTAATGGCCGAGCAAGCTTGCAGAAAAGAAGAACTCAAGTATTATCGGTCTCAAGTAGATCCGGATGATGGAACCGCATTGAAAAGGCCGAATACTGAGGACGAAAGAGCAAAATTGAAGGCAACACAGGACACCAAGATGATAGCTTTTATCGAAGGTGATCCCACTAAGCAATTTACTATAGGGTCTAACTTGGACAGCGAGCAGGAGAAGGCACTTGTGGAGTTTATTCGTTCGAATGCGGACGTATTCGCCTGGACACCTAGCGACATGCCGGGTATCCCTACAGAGTTGGCAGAGCACAGTTTGCATGTAGATCCCAAGTCCAGGCCTGTGAAGCAGGGCTTGAGGAAGATGAATGAGGAAAGAAGGAAAGCTATAGGTGAATAAATTGCTCGGCTATTGGCAGCCGGCTTCATCATGGAAGTATTTCACCCGGATTGGTTAGCAAATCCGGTGCTAGTGATGAAAAAGACCAATGAGTGGAGGATGTGCATTGATTTTACGAGTCTCAACAAGCATTGCCCAAAGGATCCGTTCGCACTACCAAGGATAGATCAGATCATAGATGCAGTAGCTGGGAGTGACCTATTATGCTTTCTGGACGCTTATTCCGGATATCATCAGATTAAACTCAAGAGGGAGGATTGGGAGAAAACATCGTTTATAACCCCTTTTGGGGCCTTTTGTTACAAAACCATGACGTTTGGGTTGAAGAACGCTGGCGCAACTTATCAACGGTGTATTCAGAAGTGCTTCGAGGACCAAATTGGACGCAACGTCCACGCTTATGTGGATGATGTGGTTATCAAGACCAGGAAGGCAGAAACATTTATCGATGATCTAAAGGAGACGTTCAAGAACTTAAGGAGGTATCAGATGAAGCTTAACCCGACAAAGTGCGTGTTTGGAGTTCCAACCGGGAAATTACTTGGCTTTATCGTTTTCGAGAGAGGAATTGAAGCAAACCCGGACAAAATCAAAGCTATCCAAAGTCTGAAAAAGCCGGAAAATTTGAAGCATGTTCAAAAGCTCACGGGCTGCGTAGCAGCCTTGAGCCGATTTGTATCAAGACTCGGAGAAAAAGCAATACCCTTGTACCGGCTCTTGAGGAAATCCGACAAATTTGTATGGGATCAAGAGACGGACGAGGCGTTCGAGGCACTAAAGAAGCAATTATCTGAAGCACCAGTACTAGCGGCCCCGGGTCCTAAAGAGCCTATGTTGCTATACGTGGCAGCTGGCCCCCGAGCCGTCAGTGTAGTAGTGGTTGTGGAGCGTAAAGAGGATGAGAAAGGTTATCCAGTCCAGAGGCCGGTTTATTATGTCAGCGAGGTATTATCAGAGGCAAAGCAGCGCTATCCGCATTCGCAAAAGCTGGTTTTCGGGGTCTTTATGGCCAGCCGGAAACTGAAACCGTATTTCCAGGAACACCCCATAACAGTGGTTAGCTCAATACCAATGTCGGATATCATCAGAAACTCGGATGCGACCAGAAGAATAGCCAAATGGGCGATAGAAATGGGGGATTATCACATCAGCTACGAGCCCAGGTCAGCAATCAAATCTCAGGCTTTGGTTGATTTCGTTAATGATTGGACACACACAGGCATGACTACCATGGTTCCAAACTCCGAGTCATGGATCATGCATTTCGATGGATCAAAGCAGTACGAGGGATCAGGAGCTGGAGTGGTGTTAACATCACCCAAAGGAGACAAATTGAGTTACGTACTACAAATTCACTTTGACTGTTCCAACAACGTGGCCGAGTATGAGGACCTATTGCATGGCTTAAAGGTAGCCAAGGAGATGAACATTAAGAGGATATGATGCTTCGGAGATTCGGACCTTGTGGTACAGCAGGTGTCAGGAACTTGGGATAGAAAGGACGCAACTATGGCAGCATACCGCAGGGAAGTTGATAGGGTTGCAGGATGTTTTTCCGGGTATGAGGTGCAGCATATAGACAGAAGAAAGAATGAGGCAGCCGACGCCCTCGCTAGACTCGGCTCGCGCAGGGAGCCAGTTCCACCTAACGTTTTCCTGGACGAATTATGGCGACCATCAGTTAAAACCGAGTCAGAGGAGGAATTGGCAAATCAAGACCCGGATTTAGGACTCGTGGCCACTGTACGTGCTATTCCCGAGTGGACAGAACCGTTTTTGGCCTACCTATCATGAGGCGAGTTACCACAGCAAGAGGTGTTAGCAAGGCAAATTTTGCGGCGAGCAAAGGGATATTCTATCATCAACGGGGAGTTATACAAGAGAAGCACCGCGGGGGTCTTTTTGCGCTGCGTGGCACCAGAAGAAGGCCGACAGATTCTCAAAAAAATCCATGAAGGTGATTGCGGGCATCATGCATCCACAAGATCCCTTGTGGCCAAGGCTTATCGACACGTATTCTTCTGGCTCACGGCTCTAGCAGATGCGGAACGATTAGTAGCAAGGTGTGACGGATGTCAAAGGTACGCTCGCCAAACCCATGTGCCGGCTATGGAATTACGGACCATCCCGTTAACTTGGCCGTTCGCTGTCTGGGGTATGGACATGGTTGGCCCCTTTCATATGTCACCTTGCAAGAAGACACATCTTTTAGTGGCTATCGATAAGTTTACCAAGTGAGTTGAGGTTATGCCAGTTACTAATTGCGAAGCAGCTACAGCAGTCAAGTTCCTGAAAAGAATTATCTACCGGTTCGGGTATCCCCACAGCATAATTACCGACAATGGAACCAACATGTCCCTTGGTGAGATGGAAAAGTTCTGTGGCAACAGTGGAATCCGGCTTGATGTAGCATCAGTGGCTCATCCACAGGCCAATGGACAAGTGGAGAGGGCAAACCAAGAATTGCTTCGCGGATTAAAACCACGATTGCGAGTTCCCTGTATCAGGGCTGCTGGTGCATGGGTCGAAGAACTTCCTTCCGTGGTTTGGGGTATGAACACTACACCTAACAGATCCACTCAGATGACACCCTTCTTCATGGTCTATGGTGCGGAAGCAGTGTTACCGAGTGACATTATTCACGATTCACCGCGAATATCAGCTTACGTCGAAGTGGAGAACGAAAAGACCCGGCAGGACGCCGTAGATATGTTAGAAGAACAAAGGGAACAAGCCCTGGAAAGATCAGCCATATATCAGCAAGATCTACGGAGGTATCATAGCCGGCGCGTGAAAACCCGGGTATTCCAGGAAGGAGACTTGGTTCTGCGCCTGGTACAGTCAAACGAAGGAAAACACAAATTATCACCACCATGGGAAGGACCGTTTATCGTAATCCGGAATCTGCATAATGGATCATATTACTTGGTAGATGCAAGGGAAGACTCGGCTACAGTTAATGACACCGCTCATACCACTTCATCCATGCAGGAAAGAGACAGACCATGGAACGTGGCTCAGCTACGTCCATATTATACTTCGTAAAGACTATATTGCCAAGCGGAATTGCACGATGTAACAGGCAGCAGGCTTCAGACGTACTCTTTTCCTATCCAGGGTACCCTTGGGGACTGGATGGGTTTTTAATGAGGCGACTTGCTGACCCAACATTCTCATATCAAGAAAATAAGTGGTTGCTCTCATGTTCCTTAATCTCAGTACGTTGCATATATATAGGTCTTGGGGGCTGATTGCTTGAATAGCATAGTTGCAAACTCAATGACCCGGTCTTGATGCCTATGAGTTATAAGGGCCGATTACTCGCAAACGAGTACGGCTGCAATCTTATAACCGGACAAAGGAGCCAAACTTTCTTGACTTTTCTTACTTAAGCTCGATGTGACTCGCAATACAAGTGGCATGATTTTCTCGCTTACGATTACAATCAGCCATGAAGCCCAATGGGACTTGCCTGGCCCTGTTTTCGTATAGATGTAACAACATGATATCCACGCGAAAGCCGGCTTATAGTACAAGATTGTCAAAAGGGTCATCTAAACCACAAGTTATGCAGAGTATAAGGCTAATAGCTGGAAACTCAATATTTATCAAGCATAACTTCATTACCTATGTGAAACGGCTCCGGGTTTGGGCTTAGCAAACAACAAAACTCGTTCTCTTCGAAAAGACCACATATCCCAGACTCGGAAATTCGGGTCTTGGCGATTCGGGATTTTGGAAAAGAAAAAGTAGCTTAGTTGCTAAGGCTCAAACAACCGAAACATCCGAGTCTTGGGGACTTGGGGACTTAGAAGCAAGTCCGCTCGTCAACACCCACGAAACTCGGAAACCGAGTCTCACAAAAGGAATCATAAAGAAAGTCGGATATCAAGAACAAGTTGACTCAAAAGTGGACAAATTTAAACGATGAGAAGAAGCACAAAGTGTATCAAGAACTTAGAGTGCATTACAAATTCCGGTAAATAGTATCAAAGGTGCACAGGCGCACCATCCAAAAATAGTTGTTCTAACGACACATCGATCAACTGACGCGTATGAAGTAGCATCAGGTATCAGGTATCACTCGGCGTTCTAGGCCGCGGCGTCCATCTTCGTCTTGCCCTTGCCATCACTTGGGGTAACAGCAGCACCCGGATCAGTAGTACCGGCTCGCGCAGGAGGAGGAACGACTAGTGTGGAGGTAGCGGGTGCAGAGTCGGCTTCAGCCCTCTTTTTGGCAGCCTCCTCCCTCAACTTAGCAGCTTCCTCCTTCCATCGGGCCAGCATGTCATACGGCTCGGGAAGATCCGACTTAACCGCTTCACCAGCAGCATCATATGCAGGAACGATGGAATCGACATCCAGGCCGTCAGCAATCATGCTGGCCGGGTAACGGACCTCCTTCTGGACGGCCTGGAAATCCTTCACGGAGAACTTGGACCCATCAAGCTTGAATTCCGGGAAACCGCCCATAAGTTTGGCTAGTTCGAGCTTAGGGAAGTAAGCCTTAGCAAGCGCAAGCCCCCGGGTTACTCCAACCCGGCAGGACGAGCGTTTCCAGTGCCAAATCCACTCGGGGATAGTGGAGCAGGCGTCTAGCATTCTCTTCAGGTCGACATGCCCCTTACCCGGCCACAGTATTTCTTGAAGGATCCATTTGGTTCCGGCGCATAGATACCGGATAACTCTCTTGATAGTTTTCAGCCTGGCAATGTCATCCTCGTCCGGCATCACTTCATCCGGACCTGCAGAAATGGAAACATGAGTCAGGAAACTCCGGCTATTTATCAGAAGGGTAACCCGGATGAAGAAACGTACCAAGCAAAGCACGATACGTATCAGCAATTTGAACAGAAAGGCTCGTTAGATCATCTTCTGCTGTGTGAGCCCTCCTCCTATACTTCTTCATTATCGTCCTACTCCTCCTGGCCTCAGCCTCGGACGCCTCACGCAGAGCCACCTCCTTTTCAATGAGCTTGGTGGCCTTTGCCAGTTTCTCCTCAGATTGAGTCACGAAGGACTGCATGGATGCAAGGAAGGATTAGCCGGGTAAAGGGGCAAGTTATCAGTCGCTTATACCGTAAAGTTCCAAGCAAATTGTGAATCAATTCACTCGGAACTTGGGGACTGGATAAGGACACAATTAATATTAGTCGGGTTTACCTCGTGTTTGGCTATTAAAGCCTCCAAGATGTTTTCTTCATTAGCCCTTAAAGCGCGCAGGGTTTCGAGCATCTGGGCAAACGTCAGGTCCTCGGGTCGGACACCGGAAGAGCCGGCAGCCTGGTCGCCGGATGGGGGAGCTTTTCCCGCCCTTGGGGTCGAGACCCGAACAGTCTGAGTATCCGGGTTGGGAGAACCCATCCTTGTGTCCGGAACCTCGATCTCCTCGTCCACTGGTTCGGACGAAGCAGGAGACCCGGCGGCTTGGTGAAGTGGATCGCCCAAGGGGCCTTGTTCCTGGTTGTTCTCAATATCACCGCCAGTCGCGGCGTCTACGTTCTCAGTCGGCTCCTCTGTCTGACGGTTATCCGCCTCCCGGTTATCCATCTCCACATTCTCCGGGTCACTAACGGTGACTTGAGCGCTAAAGAAAGATGAGAAGAGGAAGTTAGCAATGGTGATTGAAAATTGTCAGGTATCAAAGGGTGTCATATAGCAAAAACTTACCCGGTATTTACGGCGTAATGCGGCGGGAGCTCGCTGCTGGAAGCAGACGAAGATGTCAAAGGGACCGATAGCGGAACCCGGAATTGCCCGGCACGTGGATGGTTAGGAGAAGGGTGGCGCCGAGGAGAATTGGAAGGACGAGGCGGAGGAGCACTGGCACGATGGACGGGGGAGGTGGAGATGCCCGGGTTAAGGGGATCCTCACCCGGGGAACTCCGAGTTACTCTGCGCTTGGCTGGAAGAGAATCCTTCAAGTACGACGAGTTCGATAATTGATGGTTAAGTTGTCGCATGGCATCGAAGGAGTAAGGTTCAGAGGATATAGAAGAGAAAGGAACCTTGGACACTGCCCCTCTGGTCTTCCTCTTGGCTCCAACTGTTGCCTCTTGATCAGATTCGGTAGCCTCCGGGTCATCCTCGTTATTCTCATCTTCGTCCTCCAGCCCTGCGAACCGAGTGTGTGTCCGTGGGAAAAAGTTAAATGGGAGGAAAATGATGTAAGTAAAGATAATACAAGATCCGGGCAAATACCTTCATCACCGTCAGCCGGCTCATCTTCTTCTTCCGGGTCTCTGGAAGGGGGGAGGTTTCAACTGTCCAGAAAGGATCATTGGCCTGAGACATAAAGATGAAAATAAGAACTAGGAGCAGTATCGAGTCAAGATGAGGAAATAAACTTATGAGTATCGGGTCTTACCGCTGGGGCCGGGTTTTCCCGAGTAAATGGAGGTAACCCGGCTATGTTCTTTATCACCTCCAGCTTCTCCGTCAAGAAACCCTTGATGGTTTTGTTGGTATCCCCGGCTGCAAAGATCTTGGTGGAATATCGAAGTGCGTCTGTGGTGTGCCCCGAGTATTCGCACATCAATTTGGAGCGGATAGAATTGGGTTGGATCCGGAAGTCGACCCAAGTTTTTGCTAAGTTGAGCCCAAGAAGGCCTTGGGCTGAGAGAACGGCTATCTTAGCTAGCAATGGTATGATTGCTTCCCTGTCCAAGTCAGGGGCGAAAGCGTTGAAATTCTCGGAAGTATTGAGGAGGCCCTCCGAGTAACCCGGCAGTCTCTTTTCGCCGCGTGGAGAGGTGTCGTGGCAGTAGAAGAAGGATAGTTGCCAGTGTTTAACATGGGAGTTCAGATTAAGGGTTGGCATTGGGGAGTTTTTGCGGCGTTGGATGGATACCCCGCCGCAAGTGAGAAGTGCTCCGTCACCGCTTTCGCGGCACGGCTTGCACTGGAAAAGTTCAATAAAGAGAGTCAAACTTGGCGGAGTGCACAAGTATGACTCGGATAGGACAATGAAGTGGGTAATATTCAACATAGAGTTAGGCCCTATGTCGAATACCCGGAGGCCGTAGTGGCTCAGGACCTCGCAAAAGAAAGGGTGACCCGGAGGGCGGAATCCCCGGGTCACGTGCTCTATGAAACAGATTACCTCGCCGTCGGCGGGTGTGGGCCGGGTCTCGTCACCCGGCGCCCTCCAGTGAATGTCCTTCTGAGGGGGGAGAACCCCCAACTCGGCCAATTCTTCCAGCTTGGCTTTTGTGACAGTGGATCGCCCCCAATTGGCGGATATGGATTGGGTTGTCTTCGCCTGGGCCGGCTGTTTTCCTTGCCTTTTGGGAGCCATGGGATCAACCTGCAAAACACAAGGAAAAAAGGTACAGGAAATAAGACTCGGAAGTATTGGATTATCCGAGTCTGGAGTATCAAGAAAGTATGAAAACTAAGAACTATCCGGGTATCACACCATGGAGTGGAGATTGCGAGGTATCCGGGTATTAAGTACAACTATGGAGATTATTGGTCACTTATGTATTGAAAAGTATTTGGGAAAGACGGATGGTTTCCCATGTATCTACTGCAAGCAAAATAGCCGGAAAAGGAGGATTTTCCGGGTGTCAATGTTATGCGCGGAAAATTGAGGTGAAATGGATCTAGATTGGAAAACTTGCGAACGATTCTACAAAGAAATTGGAGATTAATAATGGTAGGAGGATGGGGTGTAATCATCAAACAGGTTGTTAAAGGAGTTAGCGAGCGTCAAATCGATCTAATCCGGTGCAACAGGAAAAACGGCCCGCGGGTTGACCTAGATTCAATCTAAGGTGAATCGAAAAATTGCGGAGCTATTTTAACGAATACTTACTGGGAAGAGCTTGAATCTGGCGTGGCGGCGGCCGATGTCACGGTCTGGATGTCCCCCTGCAACCCTTGATGAGCGGAATGAAGGCGCGGTGGCAGAGTTTGGCGGCGGCGCGGAACAGTTCAAGGATGAACGTGGCCGACGGCGGTCTTGCTACGATGGCGGGCTTGAGATTCTTGTGGTATTACGGAGCGCAGGGAATAAGGAAGCAAAGGGAAGGTTGGAGTGAAACGTTGGGTTCTAAGTTACCCTCTGGGCTCTATTTACAAGATGCGGGCGGATAAACCTATCCTAACGGGCGGAATCCGGAAATTTTGGGGATAACGGTCATCTGTGCGGATTTTTTGAGATATGCTTTAAGTGTTGAACGTGATATCCGGGCAGAAATAAGAAGGAGATATTTTCCGCGATATCAGGGTTAATTATCGAGTAAAGTAAGTCGGGCTTTTGGCATTTTTATCAGGGTTTAGACCTGGAAAGCTAAGCCAAGTACTTGGAGAAAAGCCGGGTTACTATATGGCCACCATGGAGTTAGGCCTAGCTATTTATCAAAGCACCTTAACCCGGCCTCCATACACTTGTGCGTTTGATGTTTTTGCAGGGAATAGCAAGCGCTTCAAGGAAGGATCCGTGAAGCCCAAGCTATTCTGGGGACTACTGATGGAGGGATAATAACCCGGTAGGCCAACTCCAAGGTATAACCCGGCCCACAGGACGCTGCGCAAGATCCGGCTAAGGATAAAGAAACTTCTGGAAGGCCCAAGTTTGTAGGCCTCGTAACCCGGATTGTGGGTTACGGTAAAGGAAAGTTAGGGTTTGTATGCAGTGTCCGTGTAGGATTCAGGGTGCGCCTTGGAGGACAAGCCAGGGGGTACGGATGCTTTATAAACCGACCCCTAGGATTAGTTGAGAGAGATCTAAGAGCTCTAGCAATACCGTAGATATCGAATATCCAGTGTAACACGAGAGTTGAGTTAATATCTTGAGATCGGAGACTCGGCGACTTGATTGCCGGCTACCAGATCGAGTTCCATCATGTTTTCCTCTGAGCTAAACCCTCTCCCAAACGCCTGTTGTCGCACCCTGGTTTTTAGAGGATACTCATCGGGCCGAACTGGATAGCAGGTGCTTGGATTATGGGGCATACCTACTCCCACGTCCCAGCTTCCTGGTAGGCCTGCGCTTATGCGCGACAACACAAGCCCTGCTATTCCATCGTCGATGTAAACTATCCGCTAGGAACCGAAGGCACTACTGTCGACGTACTTCATATTCAAGCACGCACGGTACGTCAACAGCTTTAAACGAAATGATAGCACAGAATGTCTCTAAGACACAAAAGAATGAAATAAGTTTGCAAATAGCCTTCACTAAGGCAGAGAATAGCAAAACACTCATCCAGAGGACACATGTCCCAACATATCATTCATTACATCAGCGGAAGCAAACAACGGTGTCTGAGTACAGACAAATCCAAATAGGCTTAAGAAGCCGGGAAATAAAAGAAGACGAAGCCCATCCACGAAGTCTCGGATCCTGCCCGGGTCCGCTATCTACTCGTCTGCAGTCTCGTCGAACTCCACGAAGTAGCCATCCTGGTGATCATCGTAGCCGTAGTCGTCGTCTGCGTAAACCACAGCCCCAACGGGGTCAGTACATCCAAGTAGTGGCAAGCAAGACTCACACTTCATCAAAGAGTTACCCGTCAACACAAGCATTGATGCTTGGGATCAACGGAAGAGATAGGTATTATAAAAGCTGCAGCGGGCTGCTCTAACCAACTACAGAAAATAGCTACAAATTCCGGCTAACAGAAGAAGATAAGATCGAGGATTGTAACCAACTGAAAGATAAATTCAAACAAACCCATCCTGGATCTCGCCCCTTATCCGAAGAAGCAATCCGAGGATAACTCACACCGTTATATTAAAGATGAGTCAAGTTATTGTGTGAATAACCTATTACTAGTCAAGTTATTTAGCATTGGGTGATACATGGTTGATCATTATGTTTAAGTTGTCCTGAGTACTTGTTAGCCAGTACTTTCACCAAGTAATCCATAACCGCGGAAAACACGGCTTCTCGAGAAGATTTATCCCTGCAGGGTGTGCTCCAGTACCCGTACACACTCAAGCCACCAACTAAAACTTAGGTGGACTTGACACGACCCAAACCATCTCTACAATCCATCCTAGGAGCCACGGAGCTATAAGGTCCCGGCCAGTCCGCCTAACCTAAGCGCAAGGGTGAAAACCACCCCCCGGCACCACAGGCCTCGCCCTATATGCATCATCATCACCAGTAACCAATGGGGGTACCTCCCATTATGCAAGGAGCAAATGGAACACCCGAACTAAGTGTGGCTCTTCGGACAAACTGCAGATCAAGTCTAAGTCGAGGGGGGTCCCATACTACCACCCGGATGCGGTGAGCACGCTCATCATGGATCAGTAGACAAGACCCTTTTCCTATTAGGGTCGACACTAGCATGCCTCAAAAGCACTTAGGGCCTCCTGCCGGTGCCTTATCATCAAATTATTATTACCAGTAGCAATTAACAGGATTGATTGATTAAATTCGAGCCCCCGGTACAATAATAATAGTAGAAGAAGTAACCGACAACAGACTCGAGCAAAAGCAACCCTAAGCATGCTAGATGAGAACAGGCACAAGCAATGGCTGTAGGTATGGAGGTGAGGCAATATCATTGGTTCAGGGTATCATGTGATAGGTTCGGAGAACAAGCAACGATACATAGGGCTAGCAATAATAGACAAAAGGATAGTATCGACAACAAGTGTGGAAGGGAACTCGATGATTCATGTGAGTGATAACTTGCCTGCAAACCCAGTAGCCCGGTACTGAGCAAAAATCCTTAGAAGGGGTACCGTACGTCTCTTCGGTCTCAACGTCGTCGTCTAAAGCGAGAAGAAGCAAACACACAATCGAAAGAGACGAACAATCAATACATGGCATAGGATGCACAACCATGGGATGATGCAAGTCATGTTAATAGATGCAGCAAAGTAAACTACTTGACAAGGTAACACAATTTAATTGGACCCATATGCAATGTGAATTGCATATGGATGCAAATGGTTTAGGTTGAAGCAATGATCTACATTTGATTAACAAGTGTAAGTAGTTAAACATGATGCATGCATGATGATAATAAGAAGTAAACAAAGTTAGATGCAATTGGAAATGGGAAGTAACAAGTTGAGGAATTAATTATTAAGTTTGGGAATTTTGGTTACTTAATAGTGTTACACAAATAGTTGTTGTTTTCATCAGGTTAAGTTGCTCATAACAAATGACAAAGTTGATATTTGAAAAGGTTATGTTTTTCTGGTTGGAAAACATATTTTACATGTTCAAGAATAATTAAATTTGAGCAAGTTATGATTTTAGCAATTTTAATTGAATTAAACAAGGTTTAAATTATTTAGGCAATTTAAATTATTCAAATCATGAAACAAAATTTATATTTGAATTGGTGGTTCAAAATGGTATGGAAAACATATTTTATTTGTATGATTTGGACTAATAATGAATTAGTTATGGATTTTAGCAAATTGCAATTGAATTATTTGATTTCAAATTTGAATTGCATTTTGAAAATTCAAAACAGAAAACAAAATTCATATTTGGGTAGAACATTTAAAATTGAATGGATTTCATGTTTTAAGTTTTCTGTTTTAAGCAAATATGCAAAAGATATGAATTTTAGAAGTTTTGAGGTTAATAGACATTTTCTGGAAAAAGAAAAACAGGGCAACAACTTTTTCCACCACGAATCAGCTACCCACGCGGGCTGACAGTGGGGTCAGCTGCCACGGTGGCGCTGCGTGGCGTGGGCTAGGAGGTGAGTTGGCCGCGGCAGTCAATGACATGCGGGTCCCGCGGGGGGGGGGGGGGGGGGGGTGCGCGCAGAGGCAAAAATTGGGGAGGCAAATGCCTCCCCTGGGATTCGATCCCGGGTGTGGTTGCGAGCGCGCAAGGTGCGCTAGCCACTTGGGCTGGAGCGATTCCTTGTCAGGTGAGCGCAGCGGAGGAAAGTTAAGGTGCGTTTTTTTTCCGTCAGTTAAATTTTAACTGAACTTTCTTCTCTCGTGCAGGTTGCAGATGCCAGCGACAGGGGGCCGGCGATCTGTGGTTGTGTGCGGCGCTGGGGGCCGGCGCTGCCGTGCGGGTGGCCGGCCGTGTGCGGCTGCTGCGAGCTGGGCCGGAGAGGAGGAGGCGAACGGGGAGGAAGGGAGGCGACGAGGGCTCACCTCGATGAGCGACAGAGGGAGGCGGACGCCTGCAGTCGGTGGCGACGGGCGGCGGCGCTCCGACGGTTGTCGAGGGAGATGGAGGGCGCGGCGAGGTAGAGGGCGGCGGCCCCTTTCCATTCCCGGCCCTAGCGCGGCCGGGTGGGCACCAGGGCGCCGGCGGCGAGCCGGAGAGGGAGCCTGCAGTGGTTGCCTTCGGTGGTGTTCGGTACAGAACAGAGAAGCAGCCAGAGAGAGAAGGAGCTGCGGCGCTCGAGGGAAAAAGAGGGAGGAAGAAGACTAGGGCACGGGGGAGCCCTAGGGCTAGGGTTATAGGGGATGTGGAGGCTCGGATCGCCGTCTGATCTTGCACATGTCGACGTGGGCAATGGCATCTGCCTGCCGTAGTGCCGTACGGAGCTAGAAGACGAGCTGAGGGGTATCGGGCCTTTGGGCAGCTGGGCTGGCCCAAAGTGGGCTGGCTGCCCTCTATTCCCCTCCTTTTCTCTTTTGTTTTTCTGTTTAACACTTTTTTTTTTGCAGATTTGGAAAAAGAGAAAAACCATTGGTGTTAGGGTTTAGCAAAATTTGGGACAATGTTTTTATTGATTAAGTTTTGTAATAGCACTTGAAAACAAACTTTTGTTTTTCCAAATAAATTCAATTGATGTTATTGTTTGGAAATTAAAATGAGTTGAGCAATTTGGTATCAAAAGACATAATTGAAAGTTTAGCCAAAATTAAGTTTTTGATAACAATTTTGGTGGAAACAATTGTTGGTTTGTTTTGTAGTTTTTTATTTGAAACAGGTAACATCACAAGTATGACAAATGATTTGAATGTTTTGTTTGGAATTTCATATAGAAAACAAATGCAACCAAATAGAAAACAAGTGCAAAGATGATGACATGATGCAATACTTGAATTAAACATGAAACAAAACATTCTAGAGGGGATTTTCATACTTGGGATGTTACACCTGTGTCGTCTTGCCCCAAGATCAGTTACCCCCGGTAACGTCTGCCGTGATTATCCCACGACACTAGGGTTGTATGTCCCATTTGTGATCCCCTCCCATGGTTTATATAGATATCCGGGTCCTAATGGTCGTACATAAGTTGGAATCTTTTCCGAGTCGTTTGTTATTTTATACTATCCTTGGTGTCCAAGTCTTTCCTTATTCTGCTCATGTGTGGGCTTCTTTTGTAGGCCTCTGTGCTGCCACTTAAGCGTCTTGTCAAGGTACCCCCAAGTGGGCCGCACCGGGTACACCCAACCTGGGGGGGTCTCTCGGGTACCCCCACGTTAGGGTATATTCTAGAAAGTGTAATGGAACTGAGATCGTTTAAGACTAGCACTTAACTCCTCTAGACGATATAGAGATACACACTCTGGGTCCTCTCAATATCACCGATGTCAACCAATCGTCTGACCAGACACAGTGTGATTTATCACAAGGACGCCGGGGATATGGATGAGAAAAGATGACGATATCATTAATGAGTTCTATATGTGTTATGATCAAAGAGATTAATCAGACAAGATCACATAGTCTCAACTTGTGATATCGTTAGTATCTTAAAGTTAAGACAGTAAGTGCGATGAGTAACTTATAAAGTTCACTCGTTCTTCGTGAACACATAGGAGCCATCATGGGTGTCCACGGTCCCACTTTTCGTTATTGTTCGGTAAGTTTGAGAACATGTATGTGTGTTATCGAGCCTTATGAGTCACACGCTTAAGCCGTTCAAATCTTTAATCGAGTGAATTAATACGTTGTTATTGGTTTATTAATGTTCGATATCAATAGAATGTCACAGAAACAAGTCCGGTGTCGATCAGAGTGGTTCCGGGGAAGTTACTATAGCCGGTGTATGGCAGAATTAATATGAGAGATAGCGAAAAACATGATATGTTAGAAATATGTTTCTAACATATCAAGATAATATCGATGATTTTATCTTTTGGGTTCATAAGGTTCCGAAAGAGTTTCGAGCAAAAACCAAGAGAGCGGGATGGGTGGGGACGTACCGGAGGGGTAAGTAATGCCTCTCATGGACGCACCCTAATTTTAGGTGCTTCCGGGTGGGCCCATATGGCATCACATATTGGTATTTATTATCCCGATATTTTTCCTGAATTTATTGGAGAGAAAAATGAGAAAAAGGAAAGATGGAGGTGGGATTGGTCTCCACTTGGAGCCAATCCAAGTTGGCCTAGGAGAGGGGTGCGGCCACCTCCTTTTCTGCGGCCAAAACCCTCCTAACTCAACTAGGACTCCTCCCTCCCATTTGGCAAGTCTCCCTCTTCAACTATATAAAGAACCCCAATGCTCAAAGCAAAACACACAATTGGCTCTCAAATCCCTCTCATTCTAGTAGATTTAGATGCTCAGAAGCAATAGCTTAGAGACGTGATCACAGCCGTAGAGAATTAGGTTTAGAGATAGAGTTATTCTCCAGTTTAGAGATACAATTTGCATCTTCTTATGTTTCATTTGTGCGAGACCTTTTTTGATACAACAAAAATATTCTGAAGATTTTGTAATAAATATATTTGTATCCTATAGTTTTATTTGGACCTGCTATGTTTCTGTTGTAAATATTTACGGATAAGTTTTTTCGTGAGTATTATGTCAACGATTTATGCACTATACATGCAGTGTGCTGAGTCACCGCAATTGGTGGGTGCCCGTGAAGATAATCTAAATTAATAGCTCAGCGGGGGGTATGTATAGTGGTTGATAACACGGTCTTATCTTACGCCTGCCACGTAATCTTGATGTGATAAAAAATAGTGTACAATAGGTTATCTCTTAGCTTTTCTTGATAACCAAATTTGCTAAACATCCTATAGTTCAACTAGTTCAACTCGTGTAAGGAACTGGGCTGTTTCAGGGCACCTCCCCGACCAAGGCGTCCTACACCGTTATATCGAGCGGATGGACGGATCGGATCGGCTTGGTCACTGTTTTGTTGAGGCTGGACTGTTTTACACCTTACTCTCGCGACTGTGTTTCACTGACGGGTGGGGACGCACTTAACCAAGGCCCAGCGGGAAGAGGATGTGGGGGCGCGGCCTCGTGTACCAGTATCCTGTCGACCACCGCGCGGTGGCAGCGTGGGTAATTTCGCCTAACGGGCAGCCCCAGTGTCGGGGTTTCACCTGCAGCCAAGGGAGACGGCATGGCGCCCGTACGCGTGTGGCAGAGCAGCCGTCGTCGCTGGGTACGATGGCTACAGGCGGGGTCTGTTCCGCCCCTCCTCTCCCTGCACGGCGGCCACTATACCCTCCCACGCCCACTCGCTGCGTAGCACAGACAGCCATTCTCTCGATCTAGGGTTCCTTTCACGCCTTTCAGATCGAGCCCGACGCCGCCGGGGACCAGTCCAGCCCGCCGCCGCCGCTGCCAGCGACAGGACGTACGACCGCCGTTCCATCAGGGTAGTCGGAGTCGCTCCGGTGCCGCTTCTTCTCCGCGCAACCAAGGTGCATACCTGCTACCCGAGTTTGTGCATTTCCCCCCATTTTCTGCATTTCTTCTTCCTCTCTGCCATGTTCTTACCCCTGATTCTGCAGCGCGCACGTTCCCCTCCACCCCCGTCGAGCTGCGCCTCCTACAGCGATGGCGGCACTGCTGCTGCTCAGGTAGCTCGCGCCGCTCCGCCGCGACACCCAATGAAACCGGCGATGTGGAGGAGCACGCGGGGAAGCGGCAGACGAACGCGGGGAATCAGCCTCTTCCACCTTCTCCATCCTCGATCTGTCTTCATGTCGCTCCTCTTCCCGCCGACTGCAGTCTCCTCCACATCCACCCGTCCTCTTTACTGGAGGCGATGATGACCGGCGGTCGCGCTCGCGGTTGAACGTTGCCATCAGCCCTCACGGGAGCTCCCCCGCCTGCTCAATCGACTCTGTGAGTCATATTCCTCCACCTTGCCCTCCCATTCCTACACCAGGGAGGAACTTGCTGGCTGTTTAAAACGAGAGAGAGGTGGATCAACCTAGAGTGGATTCATATACTTATATGCCCCTTTTACGGCTGCTGTATCTATACTATAATACGGCTTAATGCCGTGATGGTAGGTTGAACGGTACGTCGTACGTCTGGTTAGTTCGTACGTCTCTACTCTACGCGATGTTTTGCGATCGATAACCCAGGCCAAGATGAGTCCAACAAGGACACGACTTACTGCGTTGTGCAAGCCATCGTAAAAAATAAAACATGAGCTCATCCAGCTCACGGGCGGGTTCGATGAACCGCAGGACATGACGCTAGGATACCAGCAAAGGTACGCGTACCATCGCAGGTGCTTCTGGCGCGCCCACAGCCACTCTGCACAGGGCGGCCGCACTCAGACGCCCTTGGAGGAGGAGAGAAAGGATGGGAGCTTGCAGGCGCTCGGTCGTGAGTCGCGAAGGATGGAGTGGACGGAACGAGGAGTCGTTGAATCAAGCAACTAAAGACGCAGGGATATGCCACCGGTGAGGCCCTCGTCTTGAACCTCCTGCTGTACGTCACTGTCGCAGACCCAGGCTATGGACATGCTGCTGCAGAAGCTCTCTGGTCTCTCCGGCGCCTCTGATTCTTGGACAGAGACGTACAGCATGAAATCTCTAAGTGCCGTGACTTCTCCGACGGCATGAAATCTGAGGCAGCCTTCTTCCTCCCATGTACGTATTACCTATGCCTGGCTGACCTCTCCGCCGCTTCACGTATTTGCTTCCCTGGTCTGGTCATGGTGGCTACCTCCTACAAGAGGAATGTCTGGCTTGACCATAGTAAGAGGTAACACCATCACCTCGGTTAGATACATGATTGCCCTATTTGAGCGATTTGGTAAGAGAAGTTCCGTATGTAGTATGCTACTGATCGATCCTGGGATTGAGGTGTTTTAAGTATGGAAGAGGTTGAAAGACACGTATACGCTTAGGCATAAGTTTACATGCAGACTTCTGCTCGTCTCGTTGCAGTAACATTGTTAAGCAGTCCAAATGATTATGTGAGAGAGTGTAGAAGATTCATGCTATAGGTTTTTAAATACTGTTTTATTTATGTTGCTAAAAATATTCTCATTGATAGATGAGATCAACATTCATGATAGGTTAATTACTTTGTATTCGGTGGAGGTGAATAATTGTTTCCTCTCTGACTTTCCTCTTTAACGGCATTGATAGTTCATCTTTCCACAACAAATCTGCCATAAATAAGGAAATAATTAAGAGAAAACATTAATGTATATTGGTTTCTTTCGTACTCCCTCCGTCCCAAGCTATAAGGCGCGCTATTTTCGTACTGGTCATTCATACTCAACTTTGATCACTAATATGTTTTAAATTATATGGACTGAGAATATAAATAAGGTACTGTTGATTTTTTTTTGCAAAATTCTTTCATTTCATATACCATCATATTAATTTTGTGGACATATTATAATTACAAATCACAGTCAAAGTTGTATGTCCTTGACCAGAGAAATTTAAGGGCGCCTTATATTTGGGAATGAGGGAGTAGTAATTATTCTTGTGGTGATAAACCACAAAACTCATATAAAGGATGAAGCACGGAGTAAATAAATTTAAGATAAAATCATATTTTATCATTTTGTCCAACGCCATTTTATCCTGTGCCCACCACCATGCCAACGAACATTTAATTTATGCGCCTTTGTAACACATTTTTCTCCCGTTGCAACGCACGGGCATTTCTGCTAGTCTGTTTTATTATGTGCAAAATCATGGGGCAGTAATCATCTCCACTGTTGCAATATTATGTTTTTTACTCCATTTGTTCTCATAGGTCATGAATCCAGATCCTTGAATTCATTCGTTTTGTGGTGCATATCAATCGTTTGATCCAAATATTTGTTGAATATGAAGCTCCTGGCGATGGCCTTCTCATCTCACTAATATATGAAACGAAAGGTATTTTCTTTTGATTTTGGTATGTTTTAACACCATTGTGTTTTGTGTGCGTGCTTCTTATGCAGTTCATCTTTATGCTGAGTTTTGACATATTCCTCTTATTGGTGTATGTAGTTTCTACATTAAAATGTCAGGAAACATGTAGCTATTTTGTATGTCTATATTTGGACTTGGTTAGGGATTAAACGAATTCTTATGCTTGCAGATGGTATGCACCTGAATATGTACATCATATAATTGTGGTTGGTTACATGAAAAGGCTTTTATTAGAAACTGCTTGAGTGGTTTATCCTTGATTTCCTCTCCATAGTCTTCGTTGATGATTTACATTTTAGTTGATTCCTCTTAGAACCTATTTAAGGTCAATTATTGAAAGCTTGCATTGCTGTATAGGTTTGCCCTTACTATAGCATCTTTTTTTTATCATCATACAGCCATGCTGATGAATTACCTTGATGTCTGGGTGGTGTCGATAACAGATCCTTTGGGCTCTTTGGTATGGTGATATTTACTTCTATTTCTTTTGTCTCAGGTTTTAACTGAGTAAAGTGGTAGTGATGTTTTTACCTACATTAAAAAGATGCCTCAGATATAAGAATGTGTGGTTGCCGACCAAATAGCACTATGAAGTATAGGAGAGGGGTTGCTGCTGTTAACTGATTGTAGGATTATTCAGTTCAGAAGCACAATTTTTTTAAACCATGCAAGCACCCATCTCTGCCAGAAGGTGGTATTATTCTAAGAGTATGAGTTGGATTTATCTTTTCAGTATGCATCTCATTAAGAGAATTATGTCCAACATTGATAGTACCAAAATTTCTCATCTAACTTTTGGATTGGTGATTTTGCAGTTAGGAGAGACAGGAGATGATGGAGCCAAAGGCACTCTCCAGACTGAGTTTTTATTTAGCCGTTTTCCTTTTTTTTTCCCTTGTGTTGAAGAGACCTTATTTCATATGCGATACCGGGTTAGTATTCTCAGTTGTTATTTTGCCCTCTGCCAGATCTGTTCTATTTTTTAGACTGATGGCAAAGTAGATGTTGCCTTAATAGAGGATTTTGTTCTAATTTTAGGCTTGAAGCTTTGACATCTCAGTTAGCTCATTTCTTATGCTTAAGAATAACTTTTCATTTAGGAAGTTAACTAAGATGTATGCTTGAGTGCGGAAGTGCCTCTTTTCTAGAGGTTGTTCATGTTATCTTGTATGTAATGGATTACGTGTGAGTATCGTGATCATGAACTTCATTGGGTCTATTCCAGGATCTTTATGTGGTTTTACTCATCTATTGAAACTGCATGTGTAATCTGGTGACATTTCATATTATGAAAAAAATGCTATTGACCGCATACATGTGCCTCGCAATTCAATATGTGATCACTAAGTACTTTTAATTAGTATCTTTCTCTTTGACTCATTCTATCGCTTATTTGTACATTCATGTGCTTTTCTGCGGTCCATGAAGTTTTCTTTGTATATAACATCATAGGTGCACTGAAAAGTCAGTCTCGGATATTAAAATTTATAGTCACATCGCTGCTAAATATTCTTGCACAATTTTCAGATCTTTGTAATATTTTTACAATCTGTTCATATATCGGTAGTATACAATATGGTTCATTTCTTTGTGATATTGCAAGTACAGGCAGTGCGCCATTTGATAATTATCTACCAATATATCTTGTGCTACTCAAACTATCAATAAATTAGACATGGTTTGGGTTTGCCTTTTTCAGTTCTATTGCCCTCTGTTCCAGGCTTATTTGGCGGGTTTGCTTTGTGAAACTCTAATCCCAGTATACATGTTCATTTGGCAGGTCTTCTTTGTGATGCTTGAAATTAATTTTGTGCGCTTCAATATAGCTTGTGACCTCTTTGATTAATGTCACCGGTGCCTGCCGTGATGAGGTATGCTTCCTGGGCTGCGGGGTGATTGGGGTTTAATCTCTATCTGTGTTTTGCACGATTATTTGGTGTATTATTCTCCCGATTCACCTATTTCATATTTGCAGGCTCTGTTCGTGATTGTCCGATCTGCCCTGCGAACCATGATAATGCTGCAATGGGGGCAGGTAGGCTATCACAAATACTATATATTCATTGTTGTTTCAGGATAACTACTTAGGCTATTCAACTAAACAATTTTCCATCCCTTCATATACAGCCATATGACTATCAAGATGGGCCAAGAGTCAAAAAGCCATGCATGGAATGATAAAACATTTCGCCTAGCTATGAGTTATATATTCGCTAGATTTTATTTGTCATGGGTCAATGATCTCAACTAGCTCTTGTGACCCTATCAGAACCAATTCTGAAGAACCCAAGCTACTCTATGACATGTGTGACAATGTTTTGTGAGGATTTAACTATGTATTCAGCACCTCTATGTAACTTAAGGTCTTATCCTTTTCTATATTATTGTGTAATGGCTTCTAAATGTCGTGAGTCTGAGGTTACGTACCACTTGAGTTATCGGGGGTTCGGAACACCGTGAGATTTGTCTCGCGCGGCAAGCCGCGCTTCCTACCTAGTATATTAAGATAATTGTTGTTAAGAGATGATTTTTTAGCCAAGGGAAGGCGAACTTTTTCGTTTCTCCCGGCTCCAACTTAGGGCATCTCCAGCCGTGTAGCTCCCCCTCCAGTATCACGGACGGCGCAAAATCAAAACTTGGGGCAAGGTCATTTACCAGTCGTAGCCCACCCAAGCAGCCAAAATAGGGGGCTTTTGCATGCAAAGTGGGGCAAAAGTAGTAGAGAGAGGCATATTTGCATGCAAAGTTGGCAAAAAGTAGGAGAAAGATTATAGCATGTCATTAGCAACATCCTACCTGTCATCGCTAACATAATACATGTCCCTGTAGCGAGTTGATTATAGCATGTGCACTAAAAACATCTAAAATCCCACATGTACGTTGTCCGAGGCGGGCAGTTAATATCCTTATAAAGTGTGTGAATGTGGCGTCCGTGCACGTGTTGCTGTGTCTCCCAGCGGGAATAGAGACAGCGCAGCTTAATCAGTTACCACTGTTTGCTAGGCCGCAGGTGCTTTTGCGTACCCACTACCCACGCACTAGCATTAGCTGGACCTCTCTCGGCATTGCTTTGCTTGTTTGTTGCTCCTGGGTCCTTGTTAGATATTGTTCGTCCCTTATCACAGTGCAAGAGTTTTGGCCACGTTAGCTCGAAAAGTCACTTTGCCGCCTAGCTTATGGTGATTCATTTGATTCTAAAACTAGCATAATGCACGTGCTTCGTCGCGGAGTAAAACACCGTTTGACATGAGCAAGCCCAAATTGTAACTAAGTGAATCAAACATCAAATAAACGATTAAGATATTGCATATTTTTATAAGCATATTAACTTGTTGAGTGATTTATTTGTTTTGTTGAAACAATTTGGTGGCCGTATAAGATGTAAATAACAATGGCATATCTACAAATATGTAGTGAAATATGGGTGTATTTTTGTAAATTGCCATAGATTGCTTCTTAGCCGTTAGATATAAATCGATCGAAGACGACACTCACACCATCATCACCAACAGTGAGATCATTTGGCGCCTCGACGTCGCCCAGGAGAGCCGCACCATGTCTACCCATGAGCGCACGCTTAGAACCAATATGAAACCCTAGCTCCTCGGTCTCAATGCTATTCAGCAGGGCCGGCAAAACCCGACGCCATGTGCCAAACTCGAAAATCAAGCCCTATATCGTTATAAGAATATAATTACATAAAAAAAATACATATGCTTGCAAAAGACATGATCGATGACTCTTCCAGATTTTTGAAACACTATATATGGAAGAAATAAAGCAAAATTAAAGGATGTGCATTATTGTTTATTGAAGTATTGAAAGAATTGCTAATTTCCCGGTGATTATTCCAGGTCAAACTGCTATAGTGCTGCTCCTGCCGAGAAGAGACCTCACGACCCATCTCCACCGAATTGCCGACCTCTATCAGCAAATCACGCCGCATAGAGGAGGTCAAGACCATAAGACGGATTGGCAGCCTGGTGCTCCAGTCATGGCAGTTCTCCCGTCAATACCCTAATCGGTCAATTCTCAAGATTAATTTTATGATGGGGGCTATTTGAAAATTTGTGAACTTAATGTTCACTAGAATAAATGTTTCACCAAGGATGCTCAACAGAAAAAGGAGCTATCGAGCAACGGGTGCATGGTGAACCATGCATTGGCCTGCTTGGCCTCAAGTACGAACTTAACAACTGACCTAGTACACATAGCAGCACATATCCTCGCATTGGCCTTAGTTTTTTCTTTTACGGTGCGCTTTGGCCGCAGCTAAAACAATGAAGGAAAATGCTTCTTAGCCTCTTTAGCATCTGCATCCTCCCTTCCTCCGCCTCGCGAAGGTGACGCGTGTCTGGGGACAGCGATGGGTGAGGTGGGTCCACCACCGAAACCTTATCTCCATCCCGATCGCCTCCTCTACTCGTTCTCTGTCTCGCCTCCCCACTTCTTCCCTGACTTGCCTTTTCAACCAATCACCGTGCCATCCCCTGATCGTCTCGAAGAAGAGCCGCCGTCGGACTCCTCCCCCGACCTCTCGTCTGGTGTAACACCTGGGGTGTTACCTGTTTGTTTGCTTGCATCATATGCATCACATTGCATTGCACCATGTTTGCATCACAACTGAAAATTTCAAAACAATTTAAACTGTTAACCTTGCTCAAAAACTTCCAATTTCAAACTTGCAACTAAAACCCCTAATTTGTTTTTCCACTGGTTGATTTTGTTTTAATCACTTGTCTGTTACCATCTTTCAAATAAAGAATTGCAAATCAAAAACATCTTTTGCTTCCAATCAATTCCTTAATGTTTCAACTATTAATTGTTGCTTAATTCAATCAATCACTTAATCAATTAATCAATTAATTTCAAATTATTTCCAAACTCAAACCATTTCTCAAATCTTTAATCATTTGAATCCATGAAATTCACCACTAAATTGAATTCATTAAATCACCTTCAAACCCTAAAGAAAACCCTATTGAAAATACCTTGATTTTCTACTATTAACTAATTTTGGAAATCTCATTTAAATTGGTTTAATTTTAAAAACAACAAACAAACAATAAATTTTTGGAAAACAAAAACTGCCAAAAGGTTGCTTTTCCACTAAGAAGTTTATCCTAATTTTACTCCAAAGTTTTTCTATAACAAAGCCTTTGTTTTGTTTCCATTTTCTTAACTACAAAAAAAAACAGTAACAGAAATAAAAAAAAATAAGAGCAAGGAGAGAACCAGCCCAACCCCTTTCTATCCTTGCCCCAAGCCCACTAATTTTCTGGCCCGCTACCCTTCTACGCTTGTCGTCTTCTACCTGGGGTACGGCCGCACGCAGAACCACTGGATCTTCCCACCCCAGCTCGATGGCTCGCCGTACAGCCGTGGCCACCCTATAACTACCCCCCCCCCCGAGCCCCTGCAACCCTAGGCCCTAGCTAACCTCCCTCCTCGCCGCCGATCGCATCCTCTGCCACCTTCCCCACTTCTCTGAAGATCCTCGCCACTGTACCACTCTGAACCGGCAAGGATCGCCGCCGGTAGGCCCGTTCTTCCCTCGGGATGGCGACGGGAACGGAGTCCCCGTGCTCTCCTCGACGCGATCGACACTTCCTCGAGTCCAGTTAACCCCTGTAGCAGCGCCGCCGTCGACGCTGCTGTCGCCTCGCCGTCGAAGCTCTCTCTGAAACCGTGTCGCCGGCCGCCGTTCCCTTGCCCCATCTCCCTCGCCAACCGCTGGAACGAGTCCACGGCATCCTCGTCGACATCCTGGACGTCCCCGTTGAGATCGAGGTGGCCCATTGCCACGCCGTCGTCCTCACCCGCGCCGCCGGCCGTCCGCCCTCCTTCGAGCCTCTGCCCGCGCGAGGGTAAGCCTCACTGTCTCCCTCCGTTCCCTCCTCCTCTGAACGCTGGCTTCCACTGCATCACCGCGCGCATCCCCACCACTCCCAGCACAACGCATCGTTGCCCGTCAACGCTACGGTGATCGCCGGCGACCACTGGCTGTAGCTGTCCAGGTTTCAGTTTTCGTCAGGTTGTATCGGTTAACTGAACCTTAACCTCCGTCGTTTTCCATACCTGTCACAACCACGCGAGCAGCCGCAGTGGTAGCGTTCCACTGCTTGCGGCTTAGCGACCCCGGGATCGAATCCCCAGCGGCAATTCTTTGGGGATTTTTCCCCTCACCGCGGCCCACCTGTAAGCCCCTCTACTGGCCACGCGTGCTGCTGCGTGGTCCACGCTGTCCAGGCCCACGGGCAGTGACAGTGGGTAGAGTGAACTGAGTAACCAATGTTTTCTGAAAATTCCTGGGAAATTCCAAATTCATTTTAATTAGCAGAATTGAAACAAAACTTTAAAATTGAATATCTTTTGTTTTGTAATTCCAATAAATACAAACTTTATATGTTTTCTGATCCAAATCTTCTAAACTTTCCAAATATCCAACTTGTGTTCTGTTTTGAACTTTCAAATTGCAATTCAAATTCAAATTTAAATCATTTCAATTGTATTTTGCTAAATTCAATAACTAATTATTCATAAGTCCAAATCATGCAAATAAAATATGTTTTCAATACCATTTTAAATACCCTATTCAAATATAAATTTTGTTTTCTGTTTTGAATAATTAAAATTGCCTAAACAATTTAAATCTTGTTTAATTCAATTAAAAATTGTTTAATATTGCTTAATTCATAATTAAATAACCAAAGTCCAATTTCAAAATGTGAAACCTGTAATCCAACTAAAATTTGATAGCCTTTTCAAATATCAACTTTGTTATTTGTTTTGAACATTTTAAATGGTTGAAAACAACAAATACTTGTGTGTTCCCTTTAAGGCACCCAAAATTCCCTAAGTTAATAATAAAATTCTAAATTGCTACACCCTATTCTAATTTGATTCTAATGTTGTTATTTTGCTGTTTCCCTTTTGCATGCATCATACTAAACCACTAGCACCTGTTGATTAGTTGGAAAACAAATAATTTAACCATAATTCATGGGCTTTTCATATGCAACTCAAATTGCATATGGGTCCATTTAAATCTGTTTATCTTGTCAACTAGTTTACCTTGATGCATCTTTAAACCTGTCATGCATCCATATCTTGATCATGCTGGATCTTTTGCCGTAGTAATTGTTGCATCCGGTGTTTGTTCGAGGTTCGTTCTTCTTTCCGGATAGGACGTTGAGATGATGTGAGCAACGACAAGTTCTGCTACCTTGCGGGATCTCAGGCAAGTATACTCACTTGCTGCCAAATGGCTGCCTTTCATCACTTGTTACCGATTCTTTCGTTGAATCTTTTCTGCTAGCCTTAGTAGTTGTTGTTTCTGTTACGAACCCATCACATGAATCCCGTAACCTTGATATTGCCTCACCTCCATACCTACAGCCTTTGTTTGTGCCTGTTCTTATCTAGCATGCTTAGGTTGCTTTGCTCGAGTCTGTTACCCTTACTTTCTGTTATTACTCTATTATGTTCTGGGGGCTCGATGTTTAATCAATCAATCAATCATGCTAATGTTGCTATTAATAATAAATTTGATGATAAGGCACCGGCAGGAGGCCCTTTGTGGTTTTGAGGCCTGCTAGTGTCGACCCTAATAGGAAAAGGGTCTTGTCTACTGATCCATGATGCGCACTACCATTTGGGGAGTATGGGCTCCCCCTCAGTTTGACCCGATTCGCATCTCGTCCAAATCGCCTCATTTAGTTCGGGTTTTCCATTTGCTGCATGCATGATTTTGCGAGCCCTTGGATCCCGGGTGGAACTTTCGTAGTCGGCATATAGGGGGACACGGTCTTAGAGTGCTATGAGGGTCCATTTTCTTCTGGGCCCGAGTAGCCGTGCCCAAGGTGCTTTGGGCTTGATGCGAAGAAGGGTTGGATTGTGTTGAGTGCCCCGCTTGGTGGAGGCCGCTCCATCTGGCGGGATATTCATGTGTCGGTTACTATGGTGCAACCCTGCAGGGATAATCTTCTCGAGAAGCCGTGTTTTCCGCGGTTATGGATTACTTGGTGAAAGTACTGGCTAACAAGTACTCAGGACAACTTTAACATAATGATTAACCATGTTACACCCCCATGATTAACAACTTGACTAGTAATAGGTTTATTCACACAATAACTTGTTTCACCTTTAATACAACGGTGTGAGTTATCCTCGGATTGCTTCTTTGGCTAAAGGGGCGAGGTCCAGGATGGGTTTGTTTGGATTTACTTTCAGTTGGTTACAATCCTCGATCTTATCCCTTTTTCTGTTAGTTGGAAGTAATAGAATCTCTGTTGGTTAGTGCAGCCTGTTGTCGCTTATTTGCAATAACCCCCTTCCTTTCCGTTAATCCTAAAGTATCTGTATCTGGTGATGACTGGCTACGCCGGTAACTTGTGAGTATGGGTTTTATCCCCTTTGCCAGTACTTAACCGTACTGACCCACGAATCTCTTTCGTGGCTGCAAATTCCAACTTGCAGTCAACAGGTTTGAAGTCTGACGACGTTAGCTTGGGAATCCCTCCGGCTTGGCCTGGGCAGGGATTGGACGCCTTCGGTTATCTTCAGGACTCTTAGTCCAATTTGGATCTTGTCCGTAGACGGACGTTTGTTTCTTCCGCTGTTATTTGGATCTTTGTATTGTATCAGTTGTAACCCTGGCTCGTTGGAGTCATCTTGTACCTATCTGCTGCTGTTGTAATTGTGGATTATTCGTGAACTATTGTAATGTTATCATAAATGGCAACCTGGAATCGGTTATTATGCGGATTTGGCGGGAATGCTGAAATCTGCATAGTGCCCGATCTCGGGGCGTCACAAAATGGTATCAGAGCCTTGGTTCCGATTCCCGAGATTGTTTCGATACGAATGGTTATCGAAGCAACGGGTCCGCAAAGCCTGTAGGTTAACCTAGCTAACGGTCGTTGTTCCTAGAGTGTCAAAAACTATTTCTGCTAAACTATTTTGGAAAACATCTCAATAGGATTTGTTTTTTCTCCTTATCCATATTCTATTTTCCCTCCCATCTTATTTGTTTTGGAGTCTACTCGTACTCAATCTTTCAAAGTGTTAGGATCCTACGTGGGTGGACGTTTTCTGAGCCTTTAACCTAATAGGTTCGATCATCGGAAGATTCTTGGTGGAAGAACATCGTCATCAGCCCGAGCAAGAACCCCTTGTTAGTGGTGTCGAGGAGATCAACTGGAAGCACGCAGAATCGATAGTCGAACTTCTTTCCCCTCCCGGGTTAGCAGGTGGATTGCGAGGGCGCAATCCCTTGTTATAGTGGTGTCGTCTAACACCTGGGGTGTTACCTGTTTGTTGCTTGCATCATATGCATCACATTGCATTGCACCATGTTTGCATCACACTGAAAATTTCAAAACAATTTTAAATGTTAACCTTGCTCAAAAAAATTTCAAACTTTGCACTAAAACCCCTAATTTGTTTTTCCACTGTTGATTTTGTTTTAATCACTTGTCTGTTACCATCTTTCAAATAAAGAATTGCAAATCAAAAACATCTTTTGCTTCCAATCAATTCCTTAATGTTTCAACTATTAATTGTTGCTTAATTCAATCACTTACTAAAATTAATCAATTAATTTCAAATTATTTCCAAACTCAAACCCATCAAAATCTTTAATCATTTGAATCCATGAATTCACCACTAAATTGAATTCATTAAATCACCTTCAAACCCTAAAGAAAACCCTATTGAAAATACCTTGATTTTCTACTATTAACTAATTTTGGAAATCTCATTTAAATTGGTTTAATTTTAAAAACAACAAACAAACAATAAATTTTTGGAAAACAAAAACTGCCAAAAGGTTGCTTTTCCACTAAGAAGTTTATCCTAATTTACTCCAAAGTTTTTTCTATAACAAAGCCTTTGTTTTGTTTCCATTTTCTTAACTACAAAAAAAAAAAACAGTAACAGAAATAAAAAAAAAATAAGAGCAAGGAGAGAACCAGCCCAACCCCTTTCTATCCTTGCCCCAAGCCCACTAATTTTTCTGGCCCGCTACCCTTCTACGCTTGTCGTCTTCTACTGGGGTACGGCCGCACGCAGAACCACTGGATCTTCCCACCCCAGCTCAATGGCTCGCCGTACAGCCGTGGCCACCCTATAACTACCCCCCCCCCCCGAGCCCCTGCAACCCTAGGCCCTAGCTAACCTCCCTCCTCGCCGCCGATCGCATCCTCTGCCACCTTCCCCACTTCTCTGAAGATCCTCGCCACTGTACCACTCTGAACGGCAAGGATCGCCGCCGGTAGGCCCGTTCTTCCCTCGGGATGGCGACGGGAACGGAGTCCCCGTGCTCTCCTCGACGCGATCGACACTTCCTCGAGTCAGTTAACCCCTGTAGCAGCGCCGCCGTCGACGCTGCTGTCGCCTCGCCGTCGAAGCTCTCTCTGAAACCGTGTCGCCGGCCGCCGTTCCCTTGCCCCCATCTCCTCTCGCCAACCGCTGGAACGAGTCCACGGCATCCTCGTCGACATCCTGGACGTCCCCGTTGAGATCGAGGTGGCCCATTGCCACGCCGTCGTCCTCACCGCGCGCCGCGCCAGCCGTCCGCCCTCCTTCGAGCCTCTGCCCGACTCCAGCGAGGGTAAGCCTCACTGTCTCCCTCCGTTCCCTCCTCCTCTGAACGCTGGCTTCCACTGCATCACCGCGCGCATCCCCACCACTCCCAGCACAACGCATCGTTGCCCGTCAACGCTACGGTGATCGCCGGCGACCACTGGCTGTAGCTGTCCAGGTTTCAGTTTCGTCAGGTTGTATCGGTTAACTGAACCTTAACCTCCGTCGTTTTCCATACCTATCACAACCACGCGAGCAGCCGCAGTGGTAGCGTTCCACTGCTTGCGGCTTAGCGACCCCGGGATCGAATCCCCAGCGGCGCAATTCTTTTGGGGATTTTTCCCCTCACCGCGGCCCACCTGTAAGCCCCTCTACTGGCCACGCGTGCTGCTGCGTGGTCCACGCTGTCCAGGCCCACGGGCAGTGACAGTGGGTAGAGTGAACTGAGTAACCAATGTTTTCTGAAAATTCCTGGGAAATTCCAAATTCATTTTAATTAGCAGAATTGAAACAAAACTTTAAAATTGAATATCTTTTGTTTTGTAATTCCAATAAATACAAACTTTATATGTTTTCTGATCCAAATCTTCTAAACTTTCCAAATATCCAACTTGTGTTCTGTTTTGAACTTTCAAATTGCAATTCAAATTCAAATTTAAATCATTTCAATTGTATTTTGCTAAATTCAATAACTAATTATTCATAAGTCCAAATCATGCAAATAAAATATGTTTTCAATACCATTTTAAATACCCTATTCAAATATAAATTTTGTTTTCTGTTTTGAATAATTAAAATTGCCTAAACAATTTAAATCTTGTTTAATTCAATTAAAAATTGTTTAATATTGCTTAATTCATAATTAAATAATCCAAAGTCCAATTTCAAAATGTGAAACATGTAATCCAACTAAAATTTGATAGCCTTTTCAAATATCAACTTTGTTATTTGTTTTGAACATTTAAATGGTTGAAAACAACAAATACTTGTGTGTTCCCTTTAAGGCACCCAAAATTCCCTAAGTTAATAATAAAATTCTAAATTGCTACACCCTATTCTAATTTGATTCTAATGTTGTTATTTTGCTGTTTCCCTTTTGCATGCATCATACTAAACCACTAGCACCTGTTGATTAGTTGGAAAACAAATAATTTAACCATAATTCATGGGCTTTTCATATGCAACTCAAATTGCATATGGGTCCATTTAAATCTGTTTATCTTGTCAACTAGTTTACCTTGATGCATCTTTAAACCTGTCATGCATCCATATCTTGATCATGCTGGATCTTTTGCCGTAGTAGTAATTGTTGCATCCGGTGTTTGTTCGAGGTTCGTTGCTTCTTTCCGGATAGGACGTTGAGATGATGTGAGCAACGACAAGTTCTGCTACCTTGCGGGATCTCAGGCAAGTATACTCACTTGCTGCCAAATGGCTGCCTTTCATCACTTGTTACCGATTCTTTCCGTTGAATCTTTTCTGCTAGCCTTAGTAGTTGTTGTTTCTGTTACGAACCCATCACATGAATCCCGTAACCTTGATATTGCCTCACCTCCATACCTACAGCCTTTGTTTGTGCCTGTTCTTATCTAGCATGCTTAGGTTGCTTTGCTCGAGTCTGTTACCCGTTACTTTCTGTTATTACTCTATTATGTTCTGGGGGCTCGATGTTTAATCAATCAATCAATCATGCTAATGTTGCTATTAATAATAAATTTGATGATAAGGCACCGGCAGGAGGCCCTTTGTGGTTTTGAGGCCTGCTAGTGTCGACCCTAATAGGAAAAGGGTCTTGTCTACTGATCCATGATGAGCGCACTAACCCGCATTTGGGGAGTATGGGCTCCCCCTCAGTTTGACCGATTCGCATCTCGTCCAAATCGCCTCATTTAGTTCGGGTTTTCCATTTGCTGCATGCATGATTTTGCGAGCCCTTGGATCCCGGGTGGAACTTTCGTAGTCGGCATATAGGGGGACACGGTCTTAGAGTGCTATGAGGGTCCATTTTCTTCTAGGCCCGAGTAGCCGTGCGCCCAAGGTGCTTTGGGCTTGATGCGAAGAAGGGTTGGATTGTGTTGAGTGCCCCGCTTGGTGGAGTGGCCGCTCCATCTGGCGGGATATTCATGAGTGTCGGTTACTATGGTGCAACCCTGCAGGGATAATCTTCTCGAGAAGCCGTGTTTTCCGCGGTTATGGATTACTTGGTGAAAGTACTGGCTAACAAGTACTCAGGACAACTTTAACATAATGATTAACCATGTTACACCCCATGATTAACAACTTGACTAGTAATAGGTTTATTCACACAATAACTTGTTTCACCTTTAATACAACGGTGTGAGTTATCCTCGGATTGCTTCTTTGGCTAAAGGGCGAGGTCCGGATGGGTTTGTTTGGATTTACTTTCAGTTGGTTACAATCCTCGATCTTATCCCTTTTTTTGTTAGTTGGAAGTAATAGAATCTCTGTAGTTGGTTAGTGCAGCCTGTTGTCGCTTATTTGCAATAACCCCCTTCCTTTCCGTTAATCCTAAAGTATCTGTATCTGGTGATGACTGGCTACGCCGGTAACTTGTGAGTATGGGTTTTATCCCCTTTGCCAGTACTTAACCGTACTGACCCACGAATCTCTTTCGTGGCTGCAAATTCCAACTTGCAGTCAACAGGTTTGAAGTCTGACGACGTTAGCTTGGGAATCCCTCCGGCTTGGCCTGGGCAGGGATTGGACGCCTTCGGTTATCTTCAGGACTCTTAGTCCAATTTGGATCTTGTCCGTAGACGGACGTTTGTTTCTTCCGCTGTTATTTGGATCTTTGTATTGTATCAGTTGTAACCCTGGCTCGTTGGAGTCATCTTGTACCTATCTGCTGCTGTTGTAATTGTGGATTATTCGTGAACTATTGTAATGTTATCATAAATGGCAACCTGGAATCGGTTATTATGCGGATTTGGCGGGAATGCTGAAATCTGCATAGTGCCCGATCTCGGGGCGTCACATCTGGGCTCCTCCAACCACCACCGCGTCGTGCTTGTCCCGTCGGAGCACCGCCATCAGGCTCCTCCACCGGTCTCGCGTCTCCACTCCTCCAACCACCACTGCATTGTGCTCGTCCCGCTGGAGCGCCGCCGCCCGGCTCCTCCACCGGCCTCCTAACGAAGGGACGCCCGGTGACCCCTGCGGCTTGTTGTGCCGACACTTCGCCTTTCGTTCCAACCACGGGTACGCGGGATTTGAGAGGCCCACGCCCCTGGGCGGAGGTCGGAGGGACTGCTGCATGTGGTGGGAGCAAATTTCTCCATATTTTTTGTGCCTTTTTCGATTTTTGATTTGATGCGGTGCAAATTTGTGAAAGCTTTGTAGAAATTGTTTTCCTTTTCTGGCGCAAATCTACAAATCAATTGTAGAAAGTTCTTCTCCGCCACAATTCTTGTTGATGTTGTGCAAATTTGTGAAAGCTTTGTAGCAACTGTTCTTCGTTTCTGGCGCAAATTTACAAATCAATTGTAGCAAATTCTTGTTCACCATATTTTCTTTTCGATGCGGTGCAAATGTTTGGAATGTTTGTAGGAAAACAATCGCCCTTCTGATGCAAATTCGTGGAACAATTGTAGCAAACTCTTTTTTATATGATACAATTTATTTTCAGCATGTGCGAATCTTTTAAAAGTTTCAGTAGAAAATTTCTCCCTCTTCTGGAGAAAATCTATGTATGTGTCGCAGCGGAAATTTCTACACCTTTTTCAAGCAACCATGGGGGCGCCACTGAGCAGCGCAGGCGATGGACGAAGTTGGGAATGGAGATATGTCTCTCCCAAAGCACAACGGTGTTGCTGCGAGGGGTGGATGCTGATGCTCGCAGGGACACAACGGTGTGCGGGTGATGCTCCCGACGGAGCGCTGCTGCTAACGGCGGAGCTGTGGCGACTTCCATCTCCGGCGAGCAGTGGAGGAGCGATGCGGTGTTGCGCCATGGGGACGGCGCTTTACTTTTTCTGTGGAGGGTTTTTTCCCTGTGTTGGCGGTTCCGTATGCGTGCGCGCTGGTTTGTGTGTATGATTTGTCCACGCGAAACATGTCGCACGCTGCATGTGGAAGATCGAAATTTTTGATCCCCCGGGGACGCCCAATGCTGTCCAACAATGAAACCACAATAATGTAACTGGTAGAGTGCATGTGAGCGCTGACTGACTGAGAAAGAGTCACGATCAACGCACACCCACCAGGCAAAGTCTCAAATGCGATTGCAGCCCAGCGGGCTGTGGGGATGTGGCCCAACGTTCATGCACTAGCCCTATTCCCTTTTAATTCCTAGCGCTTGGTATATAGGCTTATATAAAAAAATGGGCCCCCAAAATCTCTGGTCCATGTACGGGCCGCACGTTATCCACAACTATGGGATCGGCCCTACTATCCAGTAATCCATGATGCGGCAACGCTCGCGGCTCACTTGCTTTAAAAAATGGAGACGCAAAGTCCAAGCTCTTCCATATCACTAGGAGTGTGAGACGCTGCAAAAACTTCACACCAGTTCTATATTCTGCAAGCAGCACCCTTGCCAACACCAAGGAGGATAAAGAGCGGGAGCTCATAGTTTGGCATCCTATCGACGAAATTGTTTGCTTAAATCGGAACAAGCTGGGATATGAAGATTGATCACGAGAGAGTTGAGCATATTGTAAGTATGTCCTAAAGAAAATTATTGTGTGAACATTCATGTTTATCTTCAAGATATCATTATAATGAAGAGAGAAGAAAATATATAATGTTGATCAACTTACAAATAGTGGATCAACACACAAAGTTAGAAGATGTACCAAGTGGGATCGAGTGATCTCGGGGTATCGTGGTGATCGTCATTAAGGTTGTGAAGTGCAAGTCTAGGAGGAACATTTCAAAGAGATAACATGTTTGGAGCTTGCCACCATTTTGGAGATAATGGCCAAGTGAAGATGGAAATAAGAGAGCATCTCTCATAGTGGCGTATGGGGAGCAATATATGGGTCTTCACCGAGCGGAGCGAAATAAATAAAGGTTCCAAGTTGAGGCGGTGAATATCTTGATCATCTAGTTCAAGTGGAATGCTCAAGGTAAAGGTATAATATTGATAGATTTTCTATTTTACCGATATTATGATGGGGGAACGAATTATATGATAGATAACCGTATTATCAAGAGGGCATCTCATAGTAGCAACTTGATCGTGTCAGTCGGAAATAGATCAAACCTTTGCATACTTAATATCATCTTTCTTGGTTCATGTTTGGACTTTATCCTTGTGGGGTTTTGATGCTTGTCATGATCTTCATGACAAGCTCAAGTTTATTGTGAACAAATTTCGTAAGAAAAACTTGTTCTATTTTCGGTGTCGGGGGTTTTACTGGTTGTTAACTTGTTACATTATAGAGAGGTCAAAACTTTCATCATTTGGTTTTATCCTCAGATGCTAACATGATCACACGCTCGTTGGGATACCCCAAGCGGAAGGTATGATGTAGTATAGCGGAAATTTCCCCAAGTTAAGTAACTAGGATTTATCGAACCAGTATGACTTCTTAGTCTTGGAGAATATTGCTTGTTGTCTGGCGCGTCAACAAGCGTGGAACCTGCACACAAACACAAATTATCTCTTGCCCCAACTTTCCGGAAGGTTATCAATCTTTCAATCTTGCCGAAAACTAGAGAATTAAACATATAGAGTCTTGAAAAGTAAATAAAGTAAAAACAGAACAGAAAGGAAATAATTATGAAAGTTCTTTAAAGAAGGTTGCAAATATGAGAAAAATAGGACCGGGGGCCATAGATTCACTAGTTGTGTCTCCAAAGAAAACAAACATGCTGGGTGAACAAATTAAACTTTGAGAGTTGACAAATCATATACGTATCACAATACTATTATGACGAGATATTTACATCAAGGCATATGGAACGCTATACACCATGGATTCATATCTAAACATCCAACTCAAGAAAGTTATCCAGCAAATCTCTCTGTTATTAAGTTGCAACAACGAAGTGATTTATTTGTTTGCAACAAACAAATGCATTAAGAACAATACGTAACGTAAGCAATGGTCCTCTTCCGTAGACAAGAGCAACGCTGTTTACTCCCTAGTAGCAACATCACATCCCCCATCTGTCATGTTTCTGTCACTCGAGCATAGATGTAAGGGAGGCATGAACCTACCATCTAGCATATGAACCCTCTCTTGAGGTGAAAACAACTATGTGGCCAAGGTAATCATAAACACTAGAGAGCATCGCAAAACAAGATTAAAACTCTCTACGAATATAAGTGAAGCATCTCGGATTGACATGGACAAAATAATCATAATCTCATGGTTCATTGGATACCGGCAAAGACAACATGCACAATTACGTAACGGTGGTCTTGATCATATGAGGCAACTCACGAGACTCTAAACATGGAGGTATAAGGGAGAGAACAACCATCTAACTACTGTTCTAGACCCGTAGTCCCGAGATGAAGTACTCACACAGCTGTCCGAAGGCGATCATGGCGATGAAGAGGCCTTCGATGACGATCCCCCGCTCCAGCAGGGTGACAAAACAACGCTGCAGAATCCCTAGATTGGTCTTTCGAGGTGACGACGCATCTTTGAATGTTTCATGGAAAATACCTCTGTCCCTGATGTTTTTAGGGTTAAGGGCATCTTATGGGCGAAGAGGCGGCGTGAGGCGGTGGCCAGGGCAGTCAGGGTCCCACAAGGCGTGGCCTAGGGCGAGGCCACTCCTGGCACCTCCATGGGCCCCTGTCCCCTCCAGCTTTTCTTTGAACTCGGAGCTTTTCTTTGAACTTAGAAACTATGTTGCACATAAAAAGTAATACAAATAATTGACAATAGATAATGAAGTATTGAAATCAGTAAGTTTGTTTCAATCATAAAGAAAAAACATAATAAAGTGTTATTCCACCTGTCCTTCGTGTGGTAGCAAAACATAAACGCATGACACCTTCAAAGATTAAATGGTGACTAGATACAGAGAGCAATCAATACAATGATCATGAATCAATCAATAATAAATTTTGAAACTATGCACATTTTACTCAAAATGACAACTATGCTTACTTAACTGGTGCGTAAAGTAAGAATATGAAGACTCATGATAAAAGTAAAATAATTGCCCTTAGCAGAGAGAGGTGTATGTCTATGTCAACACATGTTTTCAAATGATCCATCATCTTTTCATGTTTAATGGCTTCAAGAGAGGCTCCCATAGGAGAATCATAACATTCCCATGTCTCCTTTGTTTTCACAAGCTAAGTTCATGATTTCTCAAATCCATAGTGTGAGGAGATTTTAACGTTATTGTTGTAGCTTACTTTGGGCTGGGCACCCAGATACCGGCTCTTTTTTCAAAATGAATGACTAGCACATTATTCATGCTAGTCAGGTTTGAAGTCATAAAACATGAAAACATAATAAATTATTCAATACTTCCTCATGAGATAACATAGGAACACAAAAAAGGACTACTACGATACCCACCATCTCAGCCGATTCTCGTACGAAGGCCTGAGGTGTTCCCCCGACCGGCTCGCTGCATAAGGAGCTAATAATCAGGCCCACAGGAGCCGGTTTCAAGGGCCTCCTAGGAAACAACATCCCTCAGACGGTTTTTAAAAAGGGCAACCTCTAATAAGGTCTACATCGGAAGCGGCTGAATCAAATGGCCGACACGCAACTTAGAGACGGGCCGTTATGACGGCCGACTCCACCTGCGTCAGAATGTCCGATTTTGGTTAGACGGTCCAGTGTTTGTATGGTCTGAGGTTTTGCAGATGGTCCACGTAACGGGGAGCCGATTCGAATAAAGGACAGCCTCGCGCTAGACAGAGACGGATTCATTGTGAACGATGGGGGAGTCAGGTTAGGAAAAGAGTCTTTCATGTCAAGGTGAACATAGACAGACAAGGTTAGTTTGTTTTCCTTAATTATCAGAGAGAAGACTCGTTGCTGGAACCGAGAGCACTCGCGATTGCTTTCTTTCTGACCTCTTCAGCCGAGAAATTCCATACCTTCCACCGACTTCTTTTGTGTGTGGCCAGAACGTGATGCTTTCCAATGCCGAGTACTTTTCTTAACAACGTATGAAGCCCGTAAAACCGAAATCGATCCAAATCCACGACCTTGACGATCGAGGAAAAAGGGTATGTATTATTATGGTGTGAGCCTTCTTTCTTTTTGGCCTTAGATTATCATAAGCGAGGAATGGTGCATGCTAGCCTTCAGACTATACTTTATTGTAGGGAAAGGGAAAAAATGGAGAATATCTTTAAGAACCCTAGACTGAATTTCACTTGGAGCAACAGGGGTCAGGTCACACTATATCAATATCATAATTATCTAAAAAAGAAATTTATACAGATTAGCCGTAAATCAATTTTATTTTGTTATGCCATTAAGGAAACACTATTTTGGATACAATACCCATTTTAGAACCGTTCACTACTAACAAATAGAAAATCTAAAAATAACAAATAATAACAAATAATATAGTTAATGGTTCCGATTTGTCCTAAATTTGGCAGTCTGTGACTGGAAATCCTTTCTCTTTTCAATAGAAAGAGAAGGTATTTAAGCAGTGTGTGTTTTGAGATACAATCAATCAAAGAGAATAAAACTGGGTCCAATAAAAAACAAGAATGAATTTGATTGGAAAGGGATAAGTACAAAGGGATTCGACGATCTAAAAAAACACAAAAAGGGTTTAGTAATCCACTCCTACGAATATCAATTAGTAAAATAATGTGGATGAATAATATTTGGCTCTATTTTGGATCGGATTTGGCAGCATGGCCAAGCGGTAAGGCAGGGACTGCAAATCCTTTATCCCCAGTTCAAATCTGGGTGTCGCCTGACCTAAAAAATATTTAGGATTTATTATTGTACGGGATGAGGGAAGGCTGGAGATGAGTATATGAAGCGAAGCGCGGGTAGAGGAATTGGTCAACTCATCAGGCTCATGACCTGAAGAATGCAGGTTCGAATCCTGTCCCCGCCTTATCACACGTCAGACAGATACCCAGGATCCGAGTCCTGATCACCTGTTTTTTCATCCCTGTTGTTATGGAAAGTGTTGCTGTGTCAAATCGAGATTATGTGGGTGTTCAGCTTATTAAGCCATTCGTTCGTCCTCAATAGCTCAGTTCGGTAGAGCGATCGGCTGTTAACTGATTGGTCGTAGGTTCGAATCCTACTTGGGGAGATTTGATTCATTCTTTAATGTAAGAATAAAGAATTGAATTAAAGGGCTTGCTTTGACCCTTAGGAGTAGAGTAGGTAACCCGTTTGCTATCCTTATTTCGATTTCTATTGCATTCTATCTCATCGTATCACATTGTGTTCTACGATTCCTCTTCTCCCTCTACCCCGCTTCTTCCCCTGATCTTTCTTTCCCTCTTCAGTGAGTGACTCGAAAGAACTAATTAAATAGGGGTTTTCGATCTGCTTTCTATACTTAAATTCGAGAAATCTTTTTTTTATTCAGGTTGATTCGGGTAGTTCAGTATTGAATTCTCCATCCTTTCGAGTACTAAAATGCAAGAAATCTTGTCGTTGCTACTACTTCCCGAATTCCAGTTGGCAAATACAATTCTAGTTTGGAAGATCGCCTGAAGGTGTTTAACTCTGAACCTGAAGAAACAGAGCAGGCAAGTTCAGAAGCAGAGAAGAGTCAGAAAAGCGGGGCAATAGCAATCATTGAAGCGGGGTAGAATGCATAAAATGCAATACGTTCCCCACGAGAGGCGAGGCACCTTAGGTGCAGACTCGCGACCGTGCTCCCAATCTGGATCTGGATATGAGATTGAATAAAGTTATGATATCGGACCGGAGTACCAATGCATCCGTACTGACTGGCAATAGTTGAGCCGCATAAAGCAAGCAGTTCGAGACTCAATATGCCCACCTTTTTGGTGTATCCGTAGCTTTCAAATACTTAGGTATCCCAATTCACCACAGGAAGCTCCTAAATAAGGAATCATGTAGAAGACTGATTTTAAGCTAGAATGGGTCTTTCAACTGGTGCTTGATACGTGTTACTACGACGACCAAGAATCTTCACGGAGTGGAAGTTTGAAGCTCGTTGGCTTTGTGCAGAAGCATGGAATGGAAAGCAATAAATTGTTTAAGAAGAAGTAAATAGTTCAGCTTGAAACCAAACCCTAGTTCCGTGAGGAGGAAGACTCTCTTCGGTCGAGGGATGGATGGACTAGTGCCGTAAGGATGAGTGATGCTAGAGGGAAGTAGATCAATAGGTGCCGCTTGCTTACTACAGTGACAAGGAAATCAAACAAAGTAGTGGCCAGGCCAGTCTCAAGAATGGGTGAGTCAAGTAAACTTGCCAGTATGCCGGGAAGCCGGTAATGCGAGGTATCTCCAGTCGAAAGGATGCCAGATCCAACTAATACGGCTACGCTTGAGGAAGAAGAGTGCTCCTACTCCTACTTCAGCTTCTAAGAATAGGCCCGGTGCTAACTCCACCTTCCGGACTGCCCTTCATCGGCACGAAAGTAAGATTGGACATGATAGACGGAAGCAGAATCGAGGCAGTATCAGTTTCCAGGTTTCGAGGAAGGAAATGTCCGCGGGGCTCTCTTATCTTCTTAAAGGATGAGTGTGTATACAACCAACCTATAATACGTATTTTCGAGGTTCCTATGCTATGGTATCCAGGTTCCCGTCAGGGAAGGGATAGGGTGCCGTGTTTTCCACAGAACAATCTGGTGGAATCCAGTGGTATATAGAAGCTCTCTGTCCTTCTCTGTACGCATCCTCTCTAATCTACCTTTTCCCCTCCTCTTAATAGGATTTTTATCATCTTGATTTTCAAGCTTTTGATTCGCAACTTCTTGAATCACCTTAAGCTGATCGTGCAGTGACATATTTACTGCAGCTAAATTAGCAATATGAGCAGCTGATGCTGTTGAGTGCTTTTCAAATTCGAGACCGAGTTCATAAGTACCATATGTGACAGGTTAGTACCTATCCATTCACCTTTCCGGTCGTAAACAGGCACTCTTTTGTTAGAGTTAACAGCTAGTTTGAACTTCGTTGTTTTGTGATAGATGACAAACGTTTTGTGATCGATCCGGAAAGCATTCACTATATCTTTTCAAAGTCATCTAACTCCGAATCTGATTCTGAATCTGAATCAACATCTTCAACATCAGGGACTTTTGCCTTATCTAACTGATCTGAAAACCATTCTGATTTCACCCGATCCTTTGGCACACCCTTAAATTTGATAACTTTTTTTTGTTTTTGTATAGGCCTACCTTCAAAATCAATCTTAGGTGGTATTGACAAGTGATAGCACTTAGGAGCCAGAAAAATACCACTAGCTACGGGACCCCCATACTCTAATTTTAACATACCAAGCTCTGTTGGAGAAACATCCTCTGCCCCACCTTTACTTATATCTTAGACTTATACTCTTCCTTACTTCCAGGGTTCTTATCCTCAAAAGTAACTCCATTGCCTGGGTTCGATTCGGCACTATGCCAGTGCTATCGCAACATGTGCTTTTATGTCGCACCCTGGCTTCTAAGGGATACTCATCGTACGAACTGGATAGTAGGTGCTTGGATTATGGGGCATAACTGCTCCCACGTCCCAGCTTCCTGGTAGGCCTGCGCTTATGCGCGACAACACAAGCCCTACTATTCCACCGTCGACGTAAACTATCCATTAGAAGTCATAGGCAGTACTGTCGACGTACTTCATATCAAGCACGCACTGTACGTCAACAGCTTTGAACGAATGATGATCACAACTTATCTCTAAGACACAAAAGATAGAACTAAAGTTGCAACTGGCCTTCACTAAGGCAGAGATAGCAAATACAATCATCCAGAGGACACATGTCCCAACATAACATTCATTACAACAGCGGAAGCAATCAAAGGTGTCTGGGTACAGACAAATCCAACAGGCTTAAGAAGCCGAAGAAAATAAGGAAGACGAAGC